>JANRMT010062806.1:19491318-19520550 GCA_026402145.1 Polypterus bichir lapradei
TATATATATATATATATATATATATATATATTAGGGCTGCAACGATTAGTCAACGTAATCTACTACAAAAAAATTGTCGACGCGTCATAAACAGAACCTTCAATTTAGGCTCCAGTCACAAAAAACCACATTGGTTTTTGTAACTGCAATGCACTACATGAACTTCTGGGGGCAGTATCGTCAACTCGTCAAGACTGCACACAGTCCTACCAACGAAGAACAACATCTGAGGAGAAGAAGAATGTAGATGAAAATAAACGTGGTTGCAACGGCGAGTTGGATTGAGGAGGGAGAAGGAGATGGAAAAAAATTGAGATGGAAACTTTCTAAAGTGTGGGAGCACTTCACCGAAAAAGAAAAAAAAGTTGAATGCAGATTATGTAAAGCGGAGCTTTCTTTTTATGGCAGCACCATCGCGACGCGTGAGCATCTGAAACGAAAGCATCCTGGAGATGTGATGCCGCCGTCAATTAAGAATTTATGCTGTCGCAGTTAGTTAGTTAGTTAGGGTCAGATCAGGAAGGGATGGAGAGCGTGAACGAGACTGAGAAAATAAAAGTAAAAAAAGCTAACTTTTACAAGTAACAACTTTACACCCGATCTGTTCGTTTTCAAATAATATTGCATTAGTGCGATGATGTTTTCTGATTGGTACTATTCAGGTCATACAATGATTTCTTCACATTGTCACATATATTTGTCTCTTTCTTTTTTTTCCCGCCTAGTGCTGAGCGCTGAGACCAGAAGGCGTGAGCTTATTCAGTGCTAGCAGCAGCATGCAGGTGGCTGGTTGCTTGTGCTATAACAAGTTGACCTGGCGGCGATCAAAGCACATGTACTGTGCAAGGAATGTACGCAGTCCACTGAGAAAAGAAGAGCGTTCATGGCACACCTTGCAGAGGAACATTCTTTCCTCTGCATGTCCTGGAGTCCTTTGCAGACTGGGCAAGATCAGTGGGGAAAAAAAAAACGCAGTCATTGATTACAACCGCAAGAAGGTACGCAAATGAATATGAATAATGTTGTATCCATGCCACAATGTTTTCTGAAATGTACTATAAGGTCATAAAATGAATAATTCCAAATATCATATATACCTATGTCTCTTTTTTTTGTCAGTGCGGCTTTGACACCACAGATTTTAAGGCGCATACTAATTCAGCGTAAGCAGGAACACTGAATAAAAAAAAAATTAAGTGACAATGAGATACAAATACAGTAAGGCAGATTAGCCAGCGTTTGTGTGTCTGCTTTTATCCATCCAAATCAGAGAATTTCCAGTTTGATTGTCTCAAAACACCACTCACATCTACAGTTATTCCCAGTTGCAGATAAAAAGTAACAGCATCAGATCCCTGGGGGAAGGTAGTATGTATCATGATCGTGACTGACAGAATAAACGTGAAAAAAAAAAAAAACGGTAACTTTTACAAGTACTATACATTTAATACAGTGGCTGTTACAGACGCAAATCAAATGTGTGTTTATTGTATAACTACTCAAAACGGTAAATATACGAGGCAGTCAGGATCGAACCAGGGGACTCTTGATTATAAGTCAGCAAAGTCAGCAATTCGTATCACTGCACCACGGAAGCTATTGTATCGTCCTTGAACCTTTTGTGAAAGTGCTTATTTAATCTTTGCACTTCAGGCTTTACACATTATATAGTTTATGTCTACATTTTGTAATTTATTACTGAAATATGAAAAAAGTTTCAGTTTTAACAATGTATTTTTTGGTTAAGTTAAATGCACTTTTCTTGTTTAAAGACTCCGTGTACTTCAGTTTGTATTGTTGAATGTATTTCTTGTTTATTGTGATGGTCACACTAATTAATTATTACTGATTATTTTCAAATTCATGTGTTTCACTGGTTATTTTAATTTGACTGTTATTAATTTTAATCGTTTTAATGCAGAGACATTAGGGTGAAATTCACAGGTTGACAGACGTGAGCAGATGAGGCAAGACATGCACTGGAGCCCAGAACAGGATGTGCAACCACAGGTTGCAGGCATCAAAATAGTCAGGCATGAAATAATCGTGACTAATCAAAAAATAAATTGAACAATCAGTCGACTACCAAAATTAGTTGCAGCCCTAATAATATATATATAATGCACCATTTTTGTACAAGAATATTTAGCATCATATAATTCATGCCAACATCTTCAATCAATAAGGAGCATGTGATTCACAGCCTAGCAAAGGAGATTCTAAAGGTGCTGCAGCAATCTTCTTTTAAAAGGTACAGTACTTGCCTAATGATTGGTAATGTTATAATGAGAATTATAAATCATTAAAAGGTGGTTTAAAACTATAACCTATTGATATTGTATGTTTTAAAACTGAAGTTAAGGGGAATACATTTGCAGCCAAAAACAACTCTCTTTTGGCATTAAAGTGCCTAAATAGTGTTGGCTCATTGTATACCTGCAAAAATACGTAATGTCCAGATGTATATTTCAGATATTTTGTTATACTTCCATCCACTGTCGAATTTCCCAACACACACAAGCAGCAGCCACTCTAAAAGGAAGACATTGGCTATTAACTTCAAAGACTAAAATGTTAAATATTCCAGTGCATGGAACAAAAAGACATATTTGCCACTGGTTAAGTAAGAATAACAAAAAAACAAACACATAAAACCATTAAAGAACCAATTGGACCATTATCTGCATCTTTTATTCACAACCCATATAAATAATTTGCCAAATAAACACCACTGAAACAGAAAAAAATCATATTATCCCTGTTATAAATAAGACTTCTGCAAATTAATAAGGGTTAAATTTTTCTAGTTTAAGAAGGTAAATAAACAACATTACTTTCTAAATATATCAGAGGACTATACTATATAGCATGCGCTAGGAGTATGTGGCACGACAAATAGTATGGAAATGTTCCAGAAAGATTACTATTATGCATGGAGTGAAGAAACATTTTACTACCAGCTGATAAAAAAAGATAAAGCCTTCATAGACAAAAATGGATTTTGTAATTTTACAAATTATTATGATAAATATTTATTTATTGTACTAATGAATTGATGGCTTTAAACATAAGGTTTTCATTTTCTGATTGATATTTTTGTTAAAATACAAGGAAAAAACTGCTGGATCAACATGCGCTGCCCACACCTTCAGGTCAAAGTCCCTTAAAAAATTTACATCCTTCAATGAACTAGAGAACCAAAGTTGAAATTTGTTTTTTTTTTTTAATTACCTGTCAGAGCTCATAGAATTCCTCATTACTAACATTTAGGCTGGATTTGTCTTTACTTTCTTCTACTTTCTCCATTCCATCACATCTCTCAGAATGAAAGACTTTACCATTAAACACATCCACTAGTTTACACAGTAAGGCTATTATCTACTCTATTTATTACCACAATTTTCAACCTTGTCCAAACCAGAGTGTTGGTAACTGCCTCTGCTATTACATGGCAAAAAATAGGGTTTATTCTTTTCTTGGGCTGTTGCCCCATTATACTAGTAACAAAGTCTATCTGGAGCTTTCCTAATTAATAATGAACACTGAGGAACAATAATTAATTTGTTTTGTATTATCCATTAAATCTATCAGGTGCTCTCATTATTTGAAATTATCGACAGAGATAAGCTACATAAAATTTGCCTATTTCTGCTGCAGAAACATCCAACTTATCTTTGATAGTTTTAGAAAATATAATATTCCAGTCAAGTTGTTCTGGCCTTGGTCAGATCTTCGCCCAGGATGGGCCATCTTTTGTATAATTTGATAGATGATGTCACATTATTCCTCTGCACTTAGTTTAGAGACTACATTTCTGCAAGACCTAAATTAGCTTCAAGACTTTCAGAAAATTTAAATAAGAAGTATCCTCCTTTTTGCAGCAAAGTAGAAGACGTTAGCCTATCGTTAAGTAATTGTTTCTTGATCTCATTAAGACTTTTAGATCAAGTAAACATGACTCTTGGTTATTCTGCACCCCGAAATCAGGAACAATTAATAGAATACTTAATTCTTCCAGGTTAACACTGTGAAGACCTTTTATGTCCATTTTGTGCTTTGGCAATAACACGAATGACTAAAAAGTGTCTGAGGCCTATGTTTCAATGCTTCTGACATGATGTACATCTTCAAGTTCTATACAGTAGACCCCTGCGAAGACGCAGTTCAGGGTTTGCGGCCTCAGTCGTTCGCGGATTTTTCCTTAGAACCTAACTAATAATTGTTAGCGGAAACTGCAAATACTCTCCGCAATTTTTTATGGCTTTTTTCGTGGCAATACTGCACTGTAGAGAGAACAGGAAGCAACCATATAGGAAAACGTGGCTTGGGATGGTGAAAGTAGCCAATCCGAGAGTGTTGTACTCTACTAGAATTTGAAACTGTAACTCCCAACAGTCCCTGCAGTGGCTCTGATTGGTCTTCTGCTGAAGGTGCAGGGGCTGTTGGGGTCAAAGGATGTCAGCGTGGCTTTTAAAGAAGGGGCCGATGACCGAAAGAAAAAAAAAGTTTCTGTAATTTGTGCTTCAAGTTCCTGTGTCTCTGCCTGCCTTCTGTTGGGTTACCTGTACTTATTTGTTTTGTCCTGGATCGTTTCGTGGTTGGGGTCTGGATTGTCTGCTGTCTGCCTGTATACATGAGGACTGTAAGTGGATTCATTGCCATCCTGCGAAGAAAGGAGCACTCCTGAACCCGTCCGCACCATTTCAGAAACTACCAGTAGGACTATCTTTACATACCCATTCAACGTGCGGATCTCTGGACTATCTATTTTCATCGTTACATTTCATCCGTTGCCGTTTTTCATGGACTTTACTGTGTGTGTTTTGTTGTGTTTAATGTATAACCGCCGTAAGGGGAACAGGGGTGGTATTGTTGTTTTCATTACATTCTTTATTTGCTGTTTAATTACTGGTTTGCTTTGTTTTTGTCTCTGTTTGTGAGTGATTGTGGGTTGGGTCAAGGCTGGGTGCGTCCTTGGAATCTCCACCATAAAAATAAATAAATCATTGTCTTCTTAGCGGTGTGAATCTTGGCGGCACCAGACTGCTACAACGTTATTCATTTCTCCTTGCTGCGGATTGACTGCTGCCCTGTGACGCAGCTCCAGCTGAGTGTTCTCGTGTTTTCCGTTTTGTTCTTATTAATCCTTAAACCGCCACAACTGGCTATAGTCATTTCCCAGTGCCATTTTCCGGCACGTAGGAGCCAAGTATACTCGGCGACGTACATTCATTGAACGCCGCAACCGGCTATTGTCGGTTACCAGTGCAATTTACCAGCATGCCGGAGCTGAACAGTCAGTGTCGTACATTCGTTGAACAGCCAGCTCATGAGCACTGCCACCCCCTGCAGCCTCACTGTCTCTGGGATTGAGCCGCTGCACTAGACTAGCCTGCAAGCATCAGCGTTTATCTGTGTGCGCCAGTCCAAGCGCAGTTGGCTCGGTGGCGTCAGTTGCACATATTGTTCCATTTTTTTTTTTTTATAGTTTTTACAGTTCATTAGCAGTGTGTAAAATGATCAGTGTTGCAGTAATTGTGATGCTCTTTGCATGAAAAAAAATGTGTTCCATTTAAAATTTCACTTTTTCTTTGTGAATTGTGACTTTACTTAAAAAGTGCAGCAAAAAAGTATTTGGCGTCCAGGGATGCATTAACTCCCAAGTATGTGGCAGTTTAAGGGTTAAAGCCCCAAGATGCCGCCGAAATGCCCTGCGCCTTCTAAGGCTTCTGGCAATGAAAACACGCTTGCATGAATTACTGTACATACAGCTGTAACATTGGTATTTTACATTCTAGCACTGCGGGTGACATATCGGTACAGTACTGTACAGTATACGGGTTTACCTTTACATTCTTTTTTTAGGTAATGTATTAAGCTGTGGTTGAAATGAAATTAAAGTGTTTTGGGGGCATATTTAGGGCTTAAACTATAAAAATAGGCATTTTTTTAACCATATTCATAATTTGCGGTTTTTCACAATTTCCGGGTGCTCTAGGAACGTAACCTCCACAAATTTTGGGGGCGTACTGTATTCCAACTACAGGTGGAATCGTGTTATAATGAAACTCATGGGACCATAAAAATTTTTTTATCACAGTGGAAATTGTGTTATAATGAATATAGGGAAAAAACATATAGTTTTGTGACTGGGATTGCCAGTGATTTGCACTAATGGCATGGGCACAAGGACAGCTCCAAAGCTGCTCTCCTGCTTCTGGTGAACAGTAAACACTGGGCAAAGTAATTGGATGCCTTCTGTAGGATCAGGCTTACAGCATAATGTGCTTGTCTCATGATGTTTATAACATTTAACACTGGGCTTGGTCTTGTTCTTCCTTGCACTTTCCTGATCTCTCTTCTCCAGACTACATCTGCCACAGCAGTGTTTCCGAGCTACTAGTCTTCTTCTAATCTGAAGATGAGAGCTAAAGCAGAATAACTGCCGATGTTGCTACTCCTAAAAGCTCCTATTTTGAATGAAGTATTCAGCCTGAAGCTGCTTTCTCTAAACAGTAGTAAAGTACCTGTATTTTCTTCCAATACCTGGACTCACCTTTCTGTCTCTCATGCAACTCTGTGAACCACGCTTTACAATACCCGCACAAAAAACTGTGCATTTTAAACTGCAAAAAATACTTTATTCGAAAAGAAGACATTAGATGTAACTTTTTTTTTAATAGAAATACAGGTATGAGCAGAGAGTGAAAATGAGACATTAGATGAAGATAAAGGTGCAATTCAGAATGCATTTGCCACGTCATTTTTCTTTATTCCGGAATCAACTTTTTCCAGGATTGTTAGTTTTTCTTTCAGCTTAAACTGAAAAGTGCTGTGAAACTCGTACAGTACAGTATCCGCACATGAGACAAGTACCCATGCGAATGCTCAGTGCAGCACTGTTTCAGAATTCGGCTATGTGTATGATGTTGCGCCTAAACTCTCGTCAAACCTCGCCGAGACTGCCCAAGACTGGAAATTTCTCAACAGACTGTCAATTTCTTTAGGTCTAATAAGAAAGAGACTCTGTGAAAGTATAGGTGCGGCAATAAGTATGTTTTTGCATCGCATTATCATCTTCGTGGGCCACTTTTGGTAGAAAAAAGGTTTGTTATACTGAAATTTACATTTCATTAAAATTAAATTTGTTTAACATGATTGTTATATGAAGGTTTGTCTGGGGCCAAAAAAAAGTATTCATTATTCTGAAAACATCTTTACTTTCGAATTTGCTATAATGAAATTTGACCATAAAATGAATTCAAAATATGGCTAAAGTATTAATATACACAAGTATCGCTTTGCATGACATCAATTATTTTTGTACAAATCTCTGCTATTCATCACCTTAGCTAGAACCACTGAATTAATCCTAGCAGTCAAATCATTTTTATCTATTTTTATCTATTTTTAATAAAGTGAGAGAAGAAACAAGTGGAGAGAAAATTTACTATAAACACTTTCTAAGGATGGGGTCTTCATTGGTGAAATAAGGCCAACATCTGTGTATATAAACATACACATTTTTTATTAGCATACAGTATATAAATCACATCCATACACAAGCACTCATTTTATAAAATATGAGTTAGGATACTGCTTGATTTTGAAAATTACACCTCTCTTTGGGATTGCTAGCTCCTTTATCTGTAAATTTAGAAAACAAAGCAGCTCTTTTCTTAAAAAGTCCATAATTTACAGAAGTAAAACCTAATTTCATTTCATAAATGTAATTATATCAAGATTAACAAGGGAGGTAATTAATTTTTTTAAGATGAATATCTTTAAAATGCCTGAGGCTCAACTTTGTTGTCAAAACTATATATTTAACCATTAATATAGTGCAAACTTATATTAAGAAAGAAAGACTTAATTTTGTATTACAAAGCAATGAAAATCATTGGTAAAATAAAATCTCAGTGCATACATTGCTAATTAAAATATAGAGACCTTTTTAAAGTATACATAAAGAAATACATTGAATGTAATTAAAAAATAATTTCTTCATATACTATAGGTTTAAAATGGTCTAAAGACCATTCTGATATAAAAACTATCTATCATTGTGTCAATTATGTATTAACAACACTTTCCAGATCCTAACAATATGTGTAGTATAAGCTATTATTAGCACCACAAAGCAAGGAAGATACAGAACACTTTCCAGAAAAGACTGAAAACCAAAGATATGAAAGCAATATTGACTGAATCATTTTTGCATTTTTATATTTTCAGAAAATATATATCATACCGAATAGGACCAATTGCTATAGTTAAATAAAGAGATAATAAAGAAATGTCTTCAGCTAATATACAATGGCAAGCAAAATTAATAAAACCGTGATGAGAAGGCAGTAGAGCAGGAAAATGAAATAAGACAACCAAACATGCACATTAACATAAGCACTGCACAAAATAACGAAATGAGTCAGGAAATATTACAGTTAACATAATGGGCAAATAAAAAGTGGTCTGAGAAAAAACAATTAACTAAATGAAAAAAAAAAAAAAGTTCAGAGAGTCAAGGCTTAAGGGATACAAATATTAATTAATAAATCTTCTATAAACCTCCATTGACGCTAGAATTACCAGAGCCTACGAGAAAGCTTGTAAATCCAGCCCACCTTAAATCCATTCTCACCTCTCCGTCAGTGTCTTTTGTCCTGTAAATGTGTCGATAAGCAGCAAGCAGGCTGGTATTCTATCCCCCCGCCCACCTCTGCAGTTCGTTTTGCAAAGAAGTTTGTCAGTGCTCAGTGTTTACCTTCAAGTGAAGTACTGGAGCTTTATAGGGTAAAATAGTAAATCATCATTTGGAATACATACATTGCATGTGTGTTCAGTGTCATCAACAATCTATGTATAATGTAGTTAACACAGAAACATTTTCATGTTTTAGTAATAATTGATGAAATGTATAATGTGTGAAGCCTGAAGTCCAAATATCAAATAAACACTTTCACAAAAAGGTACAAGTATAACAAAACAAGTGCACTTTTATTCAAGAAATTAACAGAAGAAAAAAGAAAGCAGGTTATGGTAGGCAGTTGATATGACAGCTTGCGTGGTGCAATGGTAAGAACTGCTGACTCTCAATCAAGAGGTTGTGGGTTCGATACTAGCTGTTTCCCAAATTAACCATTTTCAGTAGTGAGCTGCTCTTATTGTTAATATCATACAATAAAAGCATACATTTGATTTGCGTCTGTAAATTAATAGTTAAAGTAAGCATTTTTTTTTCAGTTTTATTCTCTCGCTCACGTTCAAGCTCCCACATACCCCCTGGATCCGACGCCGTTTCAGATTAAAACGTGAAATAACAAACAAACTTGTTTTGTTACACCCCCTCTTTATTTGAAAACCAGATATTGTGCGCAAACGAGACTGGGAAAACTGTGGACATGGATGTGGGTGGTGTGTGTGAATGAGAATGACTGTGGATGTCAATTTTTTTATTCAGTTTTATTCTTGAGTGCTCCTGCTCACGCTGAATTAGTATGCACCGTCTGATTCATCATGTCAAAGCCGCACTGACAAAAAAGAGAGACTTAAGTATATATGACATTTGGAATAATTCATTTTATGACCTGTATTGTACATTTTGGAAAACATTGTTGCACTAATGCAGCATTATATTCATTTGCATACCTTCATGCGGTTGTAGTTAGTGACCACGTTTGGTTTTTTGTTCTGATCTTGTTGCTGCATGTTGGTAGTTCTTTTGAACTCCAGGAGATGCAGAGGCCAGCATAGTACAGAGAGGTCAGTTCTGCGCTATATACAATCATCCGATTCAAATGTTAACATTTCCCACACACACCCAAGGACTGTCTTTACGACATGTGTATAAGGTGTGAAGCCTCAAGTCCAAATATCAAATAAAACTTTCACAAAAAGTACAAGTATAACAAAACAAGTGCGCTTTTATTCAAGAATATAACCGAAGAAAAAAGAAAGCAGGTTACGGTAGGCGGTTGATGCGACAGCTTGTGTATTGCAATGCTAAGAACTGCTGACTCCCAATCAAGAGCTTCTGGGTTTGATGCTGGCAGCTTCTCAAGTTTACCGTTTTGAGTAGACAGCTGCTATTATTGTTAATATTATGCAATAAAAACATACATTTGATTTGTGCCCGTAACAACCGCTGTAAATTTATAGTGCTTGTCAAAATTAGCGTTTTTCATTCAGTTTTATTCTCAGTCGCATTCACGCTCTCCCTTATCTGATACTGCTGTTTTCAAATAAAGACGCGCTATAACAGGGGTGAACTCAGATCGGAGAAAGAGAACAGAAGTCCTCCCTGCAAGAAATGTCCACTCACATATAAGAACAACGCAGCTGCACCAGGCATAAAGGTGAAAGATGGCACTGTTTGGACACAGGACGAAGTCTGACGTCATCCTGCCAATCACCTGTCCTTGAAAGAAACAGCATGGCTTACAGAGCTTGCCAACGCCACACCGTCCAGATCTAAACACTAGCGTGGTGTATGTGCCCAAAAAAAGTCTAACTGCATTCTCGTACCATTGCTCGCGTACTAAAGTGTCAGCAGGTATTTTTCATGGCATTACATGTGTAATTTGTGAGCATGCCCTTGATGATCAAACAGAGGAAGCTCTGCAGTATACTTGTGACTTTACGCTGTAGGAAGATAAGTAAATAAATCAAGTTAAGTAACATTCAATCTGGCTTTTATATAAGTAACATATAAATGCTTCTTACTTAAGACCATCACAAAACATAATCACAAACATGACGTTGGCGAACTCTGTAAGCCGTGCTGTTTCTTTGAAGGACAGGTGATTGGCAGGATGAAGCCGGACCTCATCCTGTATCCAAACGGTGCCATCTTTCACCTTTACGCCTGGTGCATCTGTGTTGTTCTTATATGTGAGTGGACATTTCTTGAGGGTAGGGCTTCTGTTTTCTTTCTCTGATCTGAGTTCACCACTGTTATAGTGCGTCTTTATTTGAAAACAGCAGTGTCAGATCAAGGTGAGCGTGAACGCGACTGAGAGAATAAAACTGAATTAAAAAAACTGTTAACCTTTACAAGTACTATACATTAACACAGTCTGTTACAGACTCAAATCAAATGTATGCTTTTATTGTATAATAGTAACAATAAGAACAGCTCACTACTCAAAACATTTATTTTGGGAGACATTAAGACGAACCCAGATTCTTCTGAATTGAAGTCAGCAGCTCTAACCAATATACTACCCGAGAAGTCAGGGCAACAAGCAACACTAATCTGATTTCTTTTTCTTCAGTTATAGTCTTGGGGAAAAAAAAGCGCATTTGTTCTGTTATACTTGTATCTTTTGTGAAAGTGCTTATTTGATATTTGGACTTCAGTCTTCACACATTATACACTTCATGTCTACATTTTGGTTTTAGTACTAAAACATGGAAAAAGTTTGTCTTTTAGGTATGTGTTCAACATTTCTGTCATCCTACACTTACACAGATCTTTGTGGACACGGAACACACGTGAAATGCATGTGTTCCAAATAACAATATATTTTTTTAGCCTAGGTACCTGACTCACTGATAAACAAGGCTTCATTTGGGAAAGGTTTTTGCAGTTTCTCCGGCGGTGGGTGTGGGGGGATGGTATATCAGGCTGCTTGGGATTATTGACACATTTACAAGACAAAAGACGCTGAATGGAGACGTGCGAGTGGATTCAAGGTGGGCCAGATTTACGAGTCTTCTCGTAAGCTTTGGTAATTCTAGTGTTAAGACCAAGATGTTATTTTTATACATAATGGAAGGTTACTAATACTGTTTTCATCCACACTGATACCCTTATTTCAAAAATTTAGCAATTGTTTTATTAATTATCGCTGCCAAACATTCCACGTAGATACAACTATAGAAGATGGACAACAGTCTAAAAATATTATTCCCTAACTGTTCAAAGAAACATTCTACAACCCTACAGGCAGAAATATGACTTATTGAGCAAATATATATATATATATAAAATCTCTATTATATAAAAAAATCCTGTGACGAGACAAGACTTTTTTGAAAAGATTTTTTTAAGCCCTTCAAGACGAGACTTTTGACATGAGATTGTTTCAAGTCACGCCCTCCTCTCAACCACATTCAAACACATACATGGTCCACTCACATCTCACTTGTGTGAATGCTTTTGACAGACACATTTCCTGCTCTCTCCGCTCTTAGAACTTTTTCCGTTTTCCTCACTTTAAGTTCCCAACTAAAGAAGACATATTATGTCCAAATCTTATTGATGAATTTCATCCTGTAGGGATATCAACAGAAGAAATGAGTACACAGGCAATCCTAGCACCAAGAAATGATGAAGTCAAACAAATTATTGCGAAAATTGTTGATCGGTTACACGGCAAATTGGTTAAATGCATATCAATGGACTATGCTGAAACAGTTGGTGGTGATCATGCAGAAGATAAAAACATCAACTTACAATATTCTGAAGAATAACTATAACTGTTAACACCGTCCGCCACCCGAATTACTGTTGAAAGAAGGATGTATCTAAGAAAGGTAATGTAGTACATCTTCCCTGGATAACATTAGACAACAAAGGAGATCTTGAAATGCTTTCGTATTAAAACGTTAACCGTTTCCCATCAGAATAGATTTCGCAAAGACAATTAACAAATCACAGAGACAAACATTCGAAAAAGTCGGTTTATTTATTAGAGAGAAAGAAACAGAATTCTGTCATGGGCAGTTATACGTTACATTGACACGTGCCAAGTTCAAACACAGAATCAAAATTCAATGTGATATTGATGAAAGTTTAATTAAAAAAATTGTTTATAATGAAATTTTACAGTAAAAGTGTTAAGTTTAAAAAATATTTCAAAGCCAAACAGAACAAAATCATATAGTGCAATAAAAAACTCGAATGCAACAATAAACATAATTTACTTTCAAATTATTACGTTTTACTGTTTTTTAATATGGTTAATTACTCGCTGTAATATAAAATAGTTACAGTATACAGTATGTAACAATTCCCATGAAAATAAAAATCTGTTTAAATTGTACATTCGCATCCCCATATGTGAGCGTTAGAACCACAAAGTGGCTTGTGCATAGCGCCGGCCCGGGGGTTGGCGAGCGAAGTGAGCAGGGGGCAAAACCCCCTAGTGTGTATGTATATATCTATACTAATAAAAAGCAAAGCCCTCACTGACTGACTGACTGACTGACTCACTCACTGACTCATCACTAATTCTCCAACTTCCCGTGTAGGTGGAAGGCTGAAATTTGGCAGGCTCAATCCTTACAGCTTACTTACAAAAGTTAGGCAGGTTTCATTTCGAAATTCTACGCGTAACAGTCATAACTGGAACCTACTTTCGTCCATATATACAGCCATAGCCTGCAGCTCGGTGCCGTGTGAGACGGAGTTGTGTACCGCATCATCAATGTAATTGAGTGCCTGCTCATATAAGGTAAATTTTGATCACTTTGTAACAGAGTTAAAATTGCTGTAACGGAGTTTAAATTGCTGGCATGCCAGGTCTGAGCTAACATTAAATAAAGTTGTCGACAAGCTTCGATGCATGTACTCTGAATGGCTCACGTGAAGTGACTTTGCAGGACTGGGAAAGGTTAAATTAATTTCATAGACACGCTCCTGTTAAATATTCACAGGCAAATCTACAACTTAATACCGGGAATGCCTGTTAAGCATCTGAGATTCACAAGTACTGATTTGGGTAGTGAACACTTCGATGAATGAAACCTGTTATTTTTACAGCGGTTGACAAACACAGAATATGACTTGAACACAGCACATTCTCCAAATACGAACCTGATTGAAAGAAATGATAATCCAATCCTTGATGAGAGCAACACTAATAACAGTGACAAAACTATTACATTGGTGTATATATATATATGTAGATATATGCATGTGTGTGTATGTATATATATATATATATATATATATATATATATATATATTGTGATGGACAGCCGTGTCCCATGCCCGGTCGGGACACCCCTGCTGCATATGTTCAGGGGGAGCTATCATGGGCAGCTCAATACCTCCCCCGGGACGCTTGGTGGCAGCCTCCCTGGCCGATGTTCGTTTCCCAGTCTCCCGCATTGCTCCATGGGACATGGAGTCCTCCACAACCTGGGTGGGAGCTGGGGTGGTCGCTAGGGGGTGCTGCCGAGACTCAACAACCTGGCTGGACGACTCATCAGCCCCACCCAGGGGTGTAATTGGGACCAGGTGGTCAAGCACCTGGAACACTTCCGGGTGGGCTATAAAACGGGCCAGCCTCCACCATTAAAGGGCCAGAATCGGGAGGAAGAGGACGAGGTTACCTGGGAGGAGTGGTGGTGCAAGGTGGAGAGTTGTTTGTGTTTTGTGTTAAGTGCTTTTGGGACTGTGTTGGGCCTGTGGGACACGGGGAAGACGTGCCCCACAGCTGAAGAACTAATAACGCCTGTGTGATTTTTACACGTGCCTCTGCGTAAGTCTGTGCCGGGTCGGGCGCTATATAGCGTCTTTCACAATATATATATGTATGTGTGTATATATATATATATATAAATAATATATATATATAAATAATATATATATATATATATAAATAATATATATATATTATATATATATAAATAATATATATATATATATCTATATGTATGTATGTATGTATGTATGTGTGTGTATATATATATATAATTCAGAGCATGAAACCATTGTGAAAAGGGCTAGAAAAAGGTATTAATGCCTTCTCTCTTTCATTTTTACACAACCACAGAAGATTAAATCACTTTCTTCCCTTCCAGATGACCTCAATTCCATCACACCTTGATGACCTCACCCTACTTCCTGCCACCAAAATCTAAATTCTCTGTATCATCATTGATCACTTGTCTTTTGTTGTTTTACAGCTTACAGACCGGTTTCAGACTCTTTTGACTACTCTGCCAGCAATATATGCAAGCCAATCCCCAAAACTTTATTTTTGTTTTTGCAAATTAATTACATTGGCGTAGTTGGCAGGAGTTTTGTTCTGAAGATGACAAAAGAGCAGGACCTGAACACCATTTACTTAAGCGGACGATATAGAATCATATTTTTTGATCTTTGAATGTATGGCTGCTGGCCACCACTGGAAACGAGTGGGGTTGGCCGATATATTGGTGTCGTACCTAAAGGGAGAAACTCAGTGGGCTTATTATGATCTCCCTGAGGATTATGACAGATGTCTGATTATGACACCCTCAAAGCCATGGTTTTGTAGTGCTACAGTGTAACTGTGGACCAGCAGGCTAGGGAATAGCCCCTCTGGTGATTTGACTCAGAGAAGCTGACCAGGGTCTAAGCTTGTGACATATGGGGGAAAACTGGGAGCTGGTTACATCCAGACATCAACAGCACAAGGCAGGTGGTAGAACACTTAGCCTATGAGACACTTACAAATGCCCTCCCTGATTATCTCGCACAGCAGGTCCACAAGCACTCCTTCAAAAACATGGAGGCCTTGGTAGAGGGAATCGAATGGCACCAGGTGGCCTGCAAATCAGACAGAGAAGAACGGCCCGCTTGCTTATCTCAACAGAGATTTGCTGTCCCCTCTGAGCCCACCTGCTGCAACAAGGAACCCACTGCTGGCGCCAGACCTTCCCTGCTGTTTCAACACTGGGCACATTGTGACCAACTGTCCCCAGCTGAGAGAACCAATGGACTGCAATATCGCAAAAGCAGAGAGATATGGTGCTCTATCTAACCCTTTATCCATTCCTTATACTGGAGTGGTGTTGGTAAATGTCTTTCGGGTAACTGCCAACTTTGATTCCAGAAGTAACATCTCTATTGTTGCTCACCGCTTTGTTTTACAGCAACAGTAGATAAAAAGGAAGACCAGTCTAACCTGTATCCATGGGGAAACTCGATGGCTCAGGTCCGTCTCTTGTGTAATTACTTATGAGGGCTATATGAAAACCCTAACAATGGCTGTTTTACCCAACCCTCTTTATGCAGTTATCCTGGAGCGGGATTGGTATAATATTAAAAAGCAGTTAAACAGAACCCACTCCACCAAATAAATTAGGCCTTGCTATAGACACGAATAACTCAATCTCAATCTCGGCTGTCTCCATGCCGTGTTCACAATCTGCAACAAAGATACAATATGACGTAGTGGAAGACCCTAGACCTGACCCAGAAGTGAATTTAACAAGTAAATAAAGATCCATTGAGCTCTCTACACTTTCAGTTTAGAGCCATCCCTTTATCCTTTAAAAGAGAACAGTGGAATGATGATTCACTAAGGTTTGCCAGAAATGCAGTAGAATCAGTCAATGGCTAATGCACTAATTTTTCTATGCCACCAGGACCCCACTTTGTGTTACAAAATGTTTTACTGTATCGAGAAGCAGAACATGAGGTGGAGAGAAGGTCACTGTTACTAGTTCCATGAACCTACCAACGGCAAATTTGTGAGATAGCGCATACCCATCTCCTGGGCACCGAATTTTACTGGCCCGGAATAAACAAGGAGGTCCATCGTTTATGTATTTCTTGTCCAGAGTGTCATATATGACAGATTCCTAGGAGGGATCATGCTCCTCTCATTCCACTTCCCATCATTGATAACACTTTTGAACAAATTGGTGTTGATCTTGTAGGTCCAGTAGAACCCTCAACCCGAGGATTATGCTACTCGGTACCCGGAAGCTGTTCACTTGCGCATGGCTACATTAAAAAATATTGCACGGGAACCCTGTTCACCTTTGAAACGTTCAGGAAGGTTGCCAAGTTAATACAAATAAAGCATCTTAAAACATCAGTCAATCATTTGCAAACTGATGGATTTGTAGAAAGATTCAATCAGACCTTAAAACAGATGCTATGCTGTTTTCCTCTAGGGGGCGATAGCTCTCTGGTTGGAATAAGTTTTTTTTAATTGCGACATTTAAAGTAACCTGAACCTAAAAAGATATATTATAACGAGGCAATATCCCTCCCATAGTGATATGGCGGAAAGAAATCACGTAAGAGAAAATAACAGCTTTCTTTCATGATGATTTATGCGACATAACAGACGAAAGGAAGCCAATGGCAAGACAATTACTGAAGTGAGAGTTCGATGTATACAGTTTGCCATTTTCAGCGCTGCGCTGGAAGGATTTTCACAATCGGATAACGTTATCTCCCGTTCGTCCATCGGCTTCTCGGTGTGTCGGGCAATGTTGCAAGGCTTTATATACTCTTTCTCCATGTGCAGGCCCTTACTTAGGTAAATCATGCCATTCCTAACAAGGCAAAGACAGGATTCAATTTCATGCACACAGAAATAGTACAATGCCCATTTTCGTAGTTGTCCCTTTCGTGTCTTCTAATGCTTGCCTAGCAGTTCTAAATGATGAGCCCCTGTGTGCTAAATCTGGCCTTTAGCTGTACATGTGAGAAAGAAGCAGATTTATAAAATATTTTTTGTACAGATCATTGTGACATATTAAACATATAAACATATATTCTGATTACATATGTACGGTGGTCGACGCAGATGGGAGGAATTGAGATCAATTACATCCTGTCATTCTGTTTGCTTTTTGAGAAGTGCCTCAGGCACTTACTGGACATAGTAAAAGAAGGATAGGAAGAGGAGGTCCTCCCTTCTACTAATATTTTGGAATATATCATGCAGTTATGCGAAAGATTTGGTAAAATCAGACATACTGTATCTTAAAAGCACACATGGGTAATGCTCAATCAACACATTCCAAGTTCCGCCCGAGGATCATGTGATGGTCTTAGTTCTTACCTCACACTTCAAATTATTGGCACATTGGCAAGGCCCATATGAGGTTAAGGAAGGAAGAGGGCTTGTTGACTACTTGGTTAAACAACCAATGGGTCTATCAAATTAATTTGCTAAATCCGTGGAAGAAAAGGGATACAGATCCTAAATCCAGTGAGCCCCGTTCCCTCTTCACGTACTAACACCTCCTTAATCTCACTGATGATTTGACTCCCCACCAGGAGCAGGAGAAGGAAACAGTAAACTTGTCTGTCCCAGGGATACTGAACAATCAACCAAGACGAACCAGCTCAATTGTATTGGTTTCCAAACCTGATGTGAGTTGGAGGTTCTATAATGACTTCAGACAAGTAAATCAGGTTTCTAAATTTGATGCATATCGAATGCTCAGAGTTGATGAGCTTCTCGAGAGGCTTGGCAATGCTCAATTCCTGACCACCTTGTATATTACCAAAATGTACTGGCAAATTCCTTTAACGGAGTCCGTAAAGGAAAAGTCTGTGTTTAGTACCCCTAGTGGACACTGGCAGTACAGGCTGTATGGGGTACCTGCAGATTACCAACGTCTGGTGGACAGACTCCTACTGTGCCACCTAAATCTATTCCGGCTGATGGGAAAATCACTTACTGCAAGTAAAGGCCATTCTCCTAACACTTGGTAAGGCTGGCCTCACCTTTAACCCAAAAAATTTTTTTTTGGATTATTGGAGGCCAACCTTAGTGGTCTAAATTTGAAGCCAACCTGAAATGACCCATTCTGATAAACAAGCAGCAAGTCCAAGCCTTTCTTGGTCTAGCGGGATACTACCACCAGTTTGTTCCTCACTCCTCTGAGAAAGTGACTCCCTTGTCCAAGCTCACAAAGAAACAGTGACTTAAAACTGGTCCTTATCTCAGCACCTGTGTTAAAAACTACTGATTTTTCTCTACCTTTTATTCTCTAGACTGATTCTTCTGGACACAGGATTGGGTGCTGTGCTGAGCCAAAGTGTTGATGGTGCTGAACACCCTGTAATGTTCCTAAGCTGGAAACTGCTAGACCGGGAGACCAGCTATGCAGCAGTTGAACAAGAGGCCCTGGTGATCAAATGGGCTGTGACTCAACTGAGGTACTACCTGTTGGGTTGCGATTTCATCTTGGTCACGGATCATGCCACTTTACAGTCGATGGCCCTACATAACGAAACAAATCTGCAAGTCACCAGTTGGTTTTTGGACCTCTAGGCGTATCGATTCAAGGTCATTTAATTGCCATGGCCCACTCCAGGCCAATGCAACACCCTTTCTTGTGTTTACGACATCTCGGTTAAGAATGCCCGACCCAAAGGGTCTGAGCTGGAGGGTTCATGTCACATACGTACGATTAGGGGAGAGCCAAAGGGTTCACTTCAGGGCATAAAAACATTGGGAAAAGGGTTAGAAAAGGGTATTAATGCCTTTCCTCTTTCATTTCCACAGAACCACAGAAGATTAAGTCACTTACCTCCCTTGCAGATGACCTCAGTTCTGTCCCACCTTGATGACCTCACTTCACTAAGTTTACATACCCTGGCAGAATTTGTGAAATATTGGCAATTGTTTGGAAAATATAAGTAATCATGCAGAAAACTTTCCTTTTAGTTAAGGGAGTGTGTTCAGGCGAGGTAATTTATTATCACATAATTGTGTGTGCACTTCATTTAACATACGGGCTTCTCTGCAAACAAGTAGTGTTGCTGTTTCAAGATGCACAATAAGGTGGTACTTGAATAAAAATGGGCCGAACAGTCGAGCTGCAAAAATGCCACAAAACAGCTCACTTACCATATGCCAAATACCATCCAGATAAGTCTCAAAACTTCTAGAACAAAGTGCTTTGAAGTGATAAGACAAAAATTGAACTTAATGGTCACAACCATAAATGCAACGTTTGGAGATGATGAAACAAGGCCCATAATAAAAGGTACACCATCCCTGCTGTAAAGCATGTTTAACAGAGCACCATGTCTTGAATTTCAAAGCATTATTACAGTTCTTTTATCAATTCTTCATTTATGCCTCTTTTCGTAGAACTTTAGAAATTACTTTAATTAATGTACGATGAGTACTGTTGAGGTCTTTGTTGTAAAAACTTTTTTTTCTCTTTCTGTAAATCCACCAAACACAAAAATTGATGATTGCTTTTGTATCTACTTTTTGCTCCTTTAAAATATAGTTTTTCTTACAGTATGTATATTATTTATTTGGTCTGTTTAATACAGCTAACAAACATAATTTCCATTTTGGTCTATAGTGTACTTCAAGAAGTTCACTTTACTTTTTAAAAGTGTAGTGAGTTTGCAGACAGAGACTCAATGCACAACCTCAGAAGAAGCAGTTAAATCAAAGACCATGTGATTATTGGCCTATTTTCTCTATTTTTGACCATTCTGTCTAACTAGATTTTTCCTCTAACTCAGGAAATAAAACATGAAGTTGCCACAGTGTTTTTTGTTATTAGCATTTTCCATTAGTCATTTTGCCAGCTACCTAGAAATAAAAAAAATCTAAAATAATTGTTTGTGGTTACAACTTAAGTTACTAATGTTAATTTAAAGTCATCCTCATATGCATTCTATGTTACTCTATGTCAGGCATGCATAACCTTAATTATAGAAAAACATAAACACTGAACTATAAAATTCCCTGTATGCACTGGTGCTCTTTTCATAGATGGTGCAACTCTTCCTGAATGAAAGTGTTCACTCTCCATGGGCTTATGCTGGCTGCATTTGCAGGCTATAGCACAAAAGGAAAATGAGAGTTTGTGATTTAGAAATTTCACACTAACAGCCTATGAAATGGACAATTTGGACAAAGACACTGAAATTTTAATCCATGAGATTGTGAATGACATATGGCTAAATTTTTTATCTATCTGTATTATAGCAAAATTATATATTCCTATAAAAATCAGATGTTAAAACTAACAATAATTTTCCAGGTTCATTGCAAACTGATTTCTAACAAAGGACTCAACCTGACTACTCTCTATGAATACCCCTAAAATACTAATTCAATGAAATCTATAGAGATTAACTAATTTCTTAAATAGCTTTATGTACAACCATATATGCCTAATATGCTTATATTGCTTTATTTAGTTTAATTTGAAAATATAAAAGTTACTGCTAACTTGAAAGGAAAATGGTACAGGGAGGAAAAAATTCGAAACAAAAGTGTTGCTGGAGTAAGATTTGATATCAAGTTTTTTTTAGTTTCAGAAATTTCATATTAGCACTTCAAAATTTCATGTCAACATTTATAAATTTGAATGGGGTTTCAAAACCTAAAATCTCATTTTAACAATGAGATCAATTTTGATATCCTGTTTTTAGGAATATCTTTTGGAAATTTGATATAGACATTTGTAAAAGGTTGAGACATTTTAATTTGAGAAAATTAAAATGTGATATAAAAGTATGATATCAAATTAAAGTATGAAGTCATCCATTTAAAGAAAAAACAAATAAATTATGCTTTTCCACAACTCATCAGCATGTGTGTCTATCAAGCTAATTGTGCTTGACATATAATTTCAAATTGTCAAGATCAAAATTTAAAAGATACATCTAATATTAGAATACACATACTTTATGCTTTATGGCAAAAAAAAAAATAAATGAAACCTGAAAATACAAGTGATGAAAAACACAAAGAATAATGCTTGAATGAAAGATATTTAAAAAAAGAAAATCATTAACATACAACAATAATCCACCCATCCATCCATTTTCTAAACCTGCTTTATTCTGAGAAGGGTTACAGGAAGCTGGAACCTATCAAAGCAAGCATAGGACGAAAGGTAGGTGGACATAAATACTCAAAATTCCCATTACAACAACTTATCACTTGTTTGAATTCCATAGAATACACTCTCCTGTAAAATTGTGTTTCGCACTGATTAACAATTGAATCCAAAGTCAGTCACTATGAAAAGGAAGAATTGATGTATGGTAGGAATGTTTTACTCATGGCCATGGAGCTCCAACAAAATAATATTACCCTCTCCTAATATATTAGTACACAAAAAAGTACTTAGCTAGTTACTGCACATAGTACTTCCAATACATCTGATAGCTGAGACTCATTGTCTTAGGAAATTTCCCAGGCGAAGCATTTTCTGTAAATACTATTTGAAGTTTTTTTTTTTTTTTTTTTAATCAAGGGTTAATATTACTGGCAGGCAGTGTGTTATATTGGTTAAGATTGTGGACCATGGACTTCAAATCCTAAAGTCGTTGGTTCAGATTCCACTACTGACACTGTGTGACCATAAGTAAGTTACTACACCTGTCTGTGCTCCAATTGTAAAAACAGAATAAATGTTACCATTTGTATCTTAAATGTTATAAATCCAATTTAATAAAGGTTTTAGTCAAATAATAAGTAATAACTAGCCGAAGCCCGCCGTAGCATACGGCGGTGTAAGAATAGGGACGGAAAACGGTGAAAAAGGAATTCAGAAATCAAGAAGAAAGAAATACTTCTTGAAAGACGCAGTTGTGAATAGGTGTTTTGGTGGTGACGACAGAAAATGAGTCGAAAGATCTAACCCTAGAAAAAGCAATGTACAACTGACCGTGGCTGAAGAGTGGTTGTTAGAATTATTGTGGAGAGTAAACAGCATGTGGGTATGAGGAAGGCCGCGCTTCTGAGATTCGATTACGTAAATATAATCAATAACAACCTCAAAAAGATGTTGTAAAATGTCTCCAAGTAATTCCTGCAGCTTAATCCAAAAGACTCGTACTACAATATCAGGTCTGTGCTCCGGTCTTTGGGTATCCGACAGTGCATGTAGAATTTCCGGCCAAGCAGGATTACATGTAAAAGTGATAAATAAATGAGGCTGTCCGAATTTATGTACTATGGCTATGGCATCCTGCTAGTTTTGTTGCATATCTTGGACTTCCTGGGAATGTGGACGGTAATATGATCATTTTGCCAACACGTACGTTGTTATTTTCAGCGTTTGCTTGCAGTGCGTCTGACAGTCCTTTGTATTGTTCCACGCGCAAATCTTGTTGATCTAATCTGAGATAGCTGAGACGTGCACCCTCTGCTTTAACATAAGCATCTACGACGTACTGTTGGAATAGTTCGCCGCTAGAGTGCAAAATACTAAATGTATTCCTCATTGCTAATCTGTACACATAAAATTGGCATTGAGTAAGCCTTATTCGCTTGGCGGTTCTTTTATCAGGAACATGTTGTAAATCTTTGTGCCAGCCAATGTCTCTGTAAGGGAATAAAAGTGGGTAAACCATAGGATCGCAATTCATATTGAGCGTGGAAACCTGTTTACAGGAGTTGCCTATGGGACTGATGCAAATGTCCCTTTCGGCAGGCGGTTCGCCATCTTCTCCGACGAAAATCGCTGCAACATTGGTGTGACATGTCGGGGCATTGTATCGTTGTAAATCCTGCATAGGGTTTTCCTTGAAAAGAATTCGTACAGATGCTGTTGGATTGGACTGAGCAATTTCATGCATGTGTTTGTATGATTTAGCGAAGGGTTTGATGGTTCTGAGCATGGAATCTAGCTGGAGAAGTAAATTTTCGCTGCATGCAGAGTTTGCTTTATTTTGTAAGCATACTTCAGAAGCTTGGCGAGAAATGCTGAGTCAGCTGTGTGTGGGCGGGACTGGTTTTGAAGAGGAGCTGCTGGCAGCATGGGGAGGGGTTTGGAAGAGGATGAACAGGAATCGAGAAATGCCGTGTTGGCTGCGGTCAGCGGGACCGGTTTTGAGGTGGAAGCAGGACGAACCAGAAAAGAAATATATATAAAAGAGATAATAATATTATTAGGTCACTGAGGCTGCTTACTTTCAAAAATGATATAAAAAGTTTTCCATGAAGAAAAAAATTCTGCATTAGATCATTTCTTGTTTTTTTCTGCTTTTACTAGTGAATGGCGTTTGTTGATGGCCACTGCAAAACACATTTTTTTTAAGCAAGTGTATTTGTCTTTGTAGTATGCTGCAAACGTCACTGGAACTTGCATCAGTGTCCTGCCTTCAGAGCACGCATCAAAAATCTCTGCTCCTTGCTACACAATTCTGATCCCAGAACACAATAATGTTAATTCCTCAGGCAGAATTCAACGTTTTTCGTCCTCAGAGCATGCCTACTTATTGGAGAAACTGTGCATTCTCCACAGCTTAATTTCTTTTTTCCTGGCAACAGTCTACTCCATGTGGCTCACCGCTATTTTGTGCAGTCTCCCCTGGAGGTTTCCACTCCTCAAAGTTTCTGGATTCCAATATTTGCATGTTACATTCACCAGATCATCTCTCTCAACACGCTCCAACCCTCTACTGCTGACCGGTTTCTATTAATAGTGTCTTATAAGTAGGGCCCACAATTTACCGTGGCAAGAAATTGTAAATTCCGCGGCATGTTTTTTTTTAATTCTGCTGTGTACCGCGGCGCGGCAAAAGCAGTACCAGAACTTCATAAGACTAATTTGTAACCCAAGCAAGATAAATGCAATTTTTCTTATTCTTAATCGTTAATAATAATCAATCATAATTCGTAATACTAATGAAATAGGTATAGCAAAGTGTTCACATCCGCAGATTTTAATCCACAGATTTGCTTTAGGCAAACGATGCTGAAACACATGTAGGCATAATAGTATTCTCAACAAACTATCAAATAATGTTTCTAAAGTTATTGTTTATTTGTTGTTGAAGAAAATGGCACTGTAAGCTCGTAGGTTTTCTTATGATAGAGAATATCGCAGTGGTGACAACACCAATCCATATTTTGAGAACGAACGTTCCATATCAACAGAAGAGTTTGGCAACACAATGTAAACTTTAGCAAGAGCTGCTAAGCGAGGCAGCCTGTCCTCTAAGGCACACCAAAAAGAAGTGATATCAGCTGGAATTACTTCACGAGATGCTATGTCCAGATAAGCTTGCCATTCATCTGCTGCAGCCATCATTGCTGGCACTGACTGTGCAAGATCAGCAAAATTCTTCGATAAGCAGTCATGGATCAAATATTCTCACAGATCTGAATAGGTCTATTGACGGCTGTTTGGTTCCCATAAAATATTCTTCAAGTTTAGCAGCAGCATTGTGCTTTGCATCTTCACAGCTGCTGGTTGCAACTGGAAATCCGGACGATTTCAGGTAAGACAGTAAGTCAGACACTTTGTTGTAGACATCGACAGCCATGAATGACTGTGCCTCAAAAGAAATCAGAGTGTTCATAATTGGCTGGCAGTGAACAGATACAAATTCAAGTTCAGCTCTCAGCTTGTTAAGTTTATCAGTACATTTGCAGCAACACCGACAGCTTCTTTAACTGGACTGTAGCTCCACTGTGTTCGATTTCAGTAGCAACGAACGAGATATTAATGAGATGATGCAATAGGCTAAAGAAAGAACTTAAAGAAGTAATCAAAACTAATCATACTAATATCAATATGCCTCAAATGGTGAGATTTCATTCAGATTTGGTATTTTCCATGGCAGTTACGTTAATTCTGTGGCGTGGCGTTTTACCGCTGCAAAACCCTAAACTCCGCTGCGTAGCGTTAAATTCGGTGGGCCGCGGTAAATCGTGGGCCCTACTTATAAGGCAGCAGTGCAGGTTAACATTATTAAAAACGTCGTACTTATGATTTTCATTTGGTTATGCCATTCACTCAAGTACAGCATTTCTTCTTTGAGCTCCTCTGAACTTTCTCTTTCCATTTTGTAACATGATCACATCTCTTTTTTCCTGATTAGGACAACACCATTTATTCAGTCACTCATCCACCCCACTGGCTAGTGGTGCTATTCTCTAGGCTTTTCTGACACTTCTGCTCTGTTTTCTTTTGAATAAAGACCATTCTCAGCATAGCAAAGAACACATACTTAGCACAATATTAACAAATATTGAAAACAAAAATTACTAACAAATGAAAAACATGTTGGCTAATTTTCTCTTTTTTGCAATGACACCAAATTTGAAAGTCATTATTGAGATTTTGGGCATTTAATATTTATGTTGGGTGGAGTGGGGGTGTTGACCTCTAAACATTGAAATATCCATTCTTAGCGGATACCTACTACCCCAGATGAAAATCCCATCAAATTTAAGCTTTTCATCTAAACCAGAAGCAGTGTTTTTTGTTCAGGAGTCAGTCAATTTTGATGTATATTCATACACATCATAAGTAGATATACTGTATATGAGAACACATATGATCTCCACATTGTATGATCAGGGATCCACAATTTTCACTAATTACACAATCTATCTATGTTAATGCTACTATAGAATAATAATAGTATAGACATTTAAAACAGGCATACTATGCATTATTAAATATACAATTCAAGACATACATTATGAAGTGTGTGCAGACCAGTTCATTAATTTTTTAACAAATTCAGCCTTGGGGCATTTCTGTTTATCTTTTAATGTGGCTAAATATTGGAGTATTCCTAACTGGCACATTAATGATCCTTCTAAAACTGGTAGTAATCAGTGTCAGTGTCAAAATTAAGATGGAAGATAAGATAAAGAACAAACTTGTTAAAAGGGAAACCATAAGTGTTCACTTGAAGAAAATAAAGAAACAACATTATACAGCACAAAGAGTGCAAGAACATTGACACCTGGGATTTGAAAACACCTGTAAAGGGCTTTTGTAGGTGTCCTGGTCAGTACATAAAGTTGACTAAAAGCGGCTGTCAAGACACTGACATAGACATGCATCATGACTGAATGGCACTTGACTACATTTAAAAAAAAAAAAAAATGCAGTTCAAATGTGCCAGTAATGGAGCACACAGACCACATTCAGAGTTGGTCAGAAACAGACAGCAATCACATTAACATTTAGCATGATTGGAAATGCAAATGCGATTTCTATCCACATACAACAATCAAGTCAGTGGGAAAGAGCTGAACAGTGGCCAGCCTTGACACTTGTGCAGTTTTAAAAAGTTAGCTGAGTAGCAGAAACAGCATGTGGTGAGCTACATTTCCTTCAGGAGACGAGCGCATACATTTCATCAATAAAACACTTAAGTTCTTTAAGGCAGCGTGAAATGATACCATCTTGTCACTTCCACTTGTTGGGTTAATACAAACAGCCAGTTCTCAATTCTAATTACAGATTAGATTCTGCAGTGAGCTTTGCTTCACAGATAAATGTGAAAAGACACTAAAGTCACATATTACTGGAAAGCATGTTAAAGGGGATCTTTGAGAAGACTAACGGTCATCACTGACCATATGTAATATATTTTAAATACTTATAAAGTGGGACCAATTAAAAAGATCCAAGGGGCCAGATGCGGCCAGTGGCCATTAATATTGACACTCCGATCTACAGTAAAAGTGAGAAATGAAAACCAGAAGTATGTAAAATGTGCTAACGACAAATTATTATCTTGGGTGTTTGGGGGAGTCACAGAAAAGCAAGTACCATTTTACATAAGACATTTTTTAAGAAAAACATTGATTATTCAGTGACTGTCACTTAATCTTAAAATGAGCTGATTAAAAGGGCCACATAATGGATGGATTAATGAATTGACTAATTTTAACATGCAAGCAGAATTAATAAGTAGTGAATATTATTCCATCATTAATACATGTCTTATGCAGAAACCAAACTGCTTACAATCCTGTTAGAAACTGCTTTTATCTTCTTAGTATCTTAAACTTTCTTCATATATCTATGCTGCATTGTAAATACATAACTTTAACAGGTAAACCTATAAAAGCTCTTTTGAAAGTTCTTAACATTCAGTTAAAACGTCTAAATATATATAAAACTTCACTAACTTCACTAGGCATTCAAATAAGTTTTATGACCTTAGACCTTTCATAATAAAGACTTAAACTTTTCATAATCACACCATCATCTAAAAGATACCTCCAATCACAGAGAGATATAGTATATAGATTCTTCATTGTCTTGATTAAAGAGAAAATAACCAATTTTTATTTAATTTGTTCACCAATATTTACCCTTAAGTTTTATTTTTATATTACAAGTAAAATTATTTTAAAAAATATTATGTCAATTCAAGCTGAAACCAGATTAACAGCTGCTGAACTGTAGGGGTGTGTGTTTTTATGCTCCTGCATGTTGGTGCCCCTTTCTTAGGCATGTTTTTGTGAAAAGCACCCACTGGAATAGCCATATTTGACTGTTTGTCCATCTGTCTATCCACATAAAACAACTTGGCTCCAACTGGACCTATTTAGTTGAAATTTGGCAAGTCTATCAAAGAAATGTGTCAACATATTTACATTCTTGTTGATATACCTTGAATACTGCACATGTTACATATTTTTGAAATTTCAAAATCTCTCTTTGAAAACCGTTGATGAATATCTGAACTTATCTATCTTAAATAAGTGAAATAGTCTGTACAACTTCAACTACAAAAAAAAATAACTGCAGTTGTACATGCTGAAGAAAATACATCTCACTGTAGCACATATAATGGGGCTGGTCATATGTAGGGAGGGCTGGATGAATGAATATTATTATATAAGAAATGTACAATGCTAGATATGTAGGTATTTATGTGATTCACTAAAAATGATTTTCTTAATTTAGTCAATGCAACAGTAAGGATATTGATTGTTTATTATTTACCATACAAGGAAAATACCATTCTTTACAAAATCTGGCACATATTTTTTTTTTTATTATTTTAGCTTTACTGTTAAACTGAATCATTCTGACTAGTCTCCTCTGACCCCTGTAGCTAACACTCTATTTTCTCCCATAGAACTGTAGCACAGTGAAATGTTTTTGTTAATATTAGTATTCTAAGTTCACTTCCACTTCTACTTACCTGGTCATCCTCTATGCCAAAATGATTGAAAAGGTGACATCTGCTTTCTGCAACATTAAATGGCTTTTACTTATTTGAATGAAAGAAAGACAGTAAGATGAAAAGAAGTTAAACATTATGTGCAACATGTTTGAAGAAAAAATTCCTACTGTGTAATGAAGTTACATGAGCGATGCTGGACAGAGTATAAATAAAGGTTATGTAAAGTAAACAAAACTACAGACATAGACAGAAATATTGAAGTCATTGAGAACAGTGCAATTAGGAACAAATTTGGATAATATTCGAAAGTAGTAGTAATTTGATAAGGTGTATTATATATAAGACTAGCAGAATACCTGCGCTTCGCAGTGGAGAAGTAGTGTGTTAAAGAAGGTATGAAAAAGAAAAGGAAAAATTTTAAAAATAACGTAACATGATTGTCAAAGTAATTGTTTTGTGTATTTGGCGGCAGCGTCACAAAGTTGTTTTCGTCTAGCTGCATCAGAAAATGTACCACGACGTCTGACACGCCTCCTTTTTACTGTTTTCTCACAGCTTGGATTGCTGCTGTCATAATGGGTTTGAGTCTACATATATATATATATATATATATATAT
>JANRMT010062806.1:19525550-19551121 GCA_026402145.1 Polypterus bichir lapradei
AACAACGGCAGTGCTACACAATCGCCTGAAGTGGCTCCTTTACAAGGGCTGTAACGCTCTCCTTTGTTGTGCAGTAAAATTAAACTCATTGTTATCGGACAAGTCATCGTGTCATTGTTGGTGAGTAACCATAATTAATTTTCTTCTTACACTGCTTAGTACATGTATGTACGTTTAGTGTCACTGTACACACATTTACTGTATACTATTTTTCTTGCAATGTACGTATTTATTGCTGGTGACCTGTCTATCGTAATGGCTGTAACATATGTGATATCGGAGACACTCAATATCTTTAAAATAATATTTAGGTTTTACTGTATATAAACAGTGTGTGTTTATATACATAATTTCAATGAATCTTACCTAATATCTAAGAGAATACAAAGGGATTATGCTGTATAACGCTGCGGGGAATATTTATAAACAGTGCGGGAGAGTTTATAAGGGCTTAATATATATAAAAATAACCATACAAACATATGGTTTCTACTTCGCGGATTTTCACCTATCGCGGGGGGGTCTGGAACGCAACCCCCGCGATGGAAGAGGGATTACTGTAATGCATGTTTTCTTCAGCGTATTTTGGAGCTCTTCCTGGTTTTCTACATAGTGCGTTGACAGTCAGTTCACGTGATTACGTGGGCGGCGTGATGATGTCACATGAAACTCCGCCCCCACGGCAGTCAAGCTCAACTCCATTACAGTAAATGGAGAAAAATACCTTCCAGTTATGACCATTACGCGTAGAATTTCGAAATGAAACCTGCCCAACTTTTGTAAGGAAGCTGTAAGGAATGAGCCTGCCAAATTTCAGCCTTCTACCTACACGGGAAGTTGGAGAATTAGTGATGAGTCAGTGAGTGAGTGAGTGAGTGAGTGAGTGAGTCAGTGAGGGCTTTGCCTTTTATTAGTATAGATATTAGATGATCCAACTGCATCATTTTATCAAGATGATTTTTCTACAGTATTTTTCAATCTCATCCCACCAAAAAAATAAATTGTAGTAGAAGTATATATTATTAACTAGCAAAATACCAGCGCTTCGCAGCGGAGAAGTAGTGCGTTAAAGAAGTTATGAAAAAGAAAAGGAAACATTTTAAAAATAACATAACCTGATTGTCAATGTAATTGTTTTGTCACTGTTATGAGTGTTGCTGTCATCATTTGATTATCATTATTTCTTTCAAACAGGTTCGTATTTGGAGGACGTGTTGTTTTAAAGTTACATTCCGTGTTAGTCAACCATTGTAAAGATAACAGGTTTCATTCATCGAAGTGTTCACTATGCAAATCGCTACTCGTGAATGTAAGATGTTTAACAGGCATTCCCGGTATTAACTTGTGCTAAACGTACCATGGTGTGACGTAAGGGGAACTGACTGTAAAAAGGAAAGGAGGCGCGTATTTTGAACGAAAAGGGAGAAGACAGCAAAGGAGCGGAAAAGTGAGAAGGAAAACTGTTTAAATAAAGAGCTAGGAAGGTGAAAGGTAAGAAGCAGCCAGCGGTAAAGCAAGGAAGACTCCGTAATAAGGATGGTTGGGTGCACATAGAAGGTGTAACAATAAGATTGTTAAGCCTTTATGATAATGTTCCCGCACAGAGGGTTTAGAGAGATGCATTGGGAGAACCTCTCTACAGTTTCGTTTATTTTCGGGTTGTAATGTTCATCAAATTTACGTATCATCTGAGATGATACGTAAATGGCGGACCGTGCATTTCACACCTAGGCCTTCAGTAGTGCTCCGTCTGAATCAACTCGCCCCTCAAAAACTAAATTATGGTTATAAAAACCATCTTAATATGCAGAAATACAGCATAAAGAGCCACTGCATTGCAGATAGACAACTCCTGTAGCCACAATAAATGCCTTTATTGAATAGACAAACCAGGGGTGAACAAGTTCCTTTCTACTGCAGCTACAGCCGCAACACACATAAAAAAACATGAATAATAACTCATAAACTTGCAATATTATTTAGGAAAATCGCAACATCTTTCGTACCAAAAATTCGGATTATTTGTAAACAAAATCCACCCTCCTCTCTTTCCTCAAAAACAGTTCAATTACTCTGTCATACGGATTATCCGTGCTCTTCAGTTCCATCAAAAAGTCTCTTTCTTTCGCCATCGAAGCTAATGCTGAAAGTCGAACCTGCCCTGTTGTATTTCTGGCATAAGTTTTAATTTGCTTTAGGACTGAAAATGTCCGCTCGACAGAAGCAGTGGACACGGGAATGGTCACCGCCAAATATACCAATGTGTACAGCTGCCCCATGCTCTCATTCAGATTTTTCTGATGAAGGAAGTCAAGGAGATCAGTGGGAGATTTTCCTGCTAAATCATCCATGGCATACATTACAGTCAGTTCTGTTTTTAGCCGAGACAGATCAAAAAGTGCTCCGTGGCTCTGTGTTAAACTGGAGAAGGCTGCATGCGGGAAATCTTTCTTGTATTCCCAAAACTTCTTGGGGGTCGAGAAGCGTGACAAACATCTGTTTTTCGTGGTCTTGAAATCTGGTCTGTGTCTGGCAAATAATATTGTCCAGAATCCTGCCATGGAGTTGGCGGTAGTGAGCGGGAGGATCTTGTGCTCGGAGCGCCTGCGGTGCATTCAGTGGCCTCGGAGAGTTCCTCATATCGGCTTCTATCCAATCAATGGGTCTGAATACGGTGACATTGCCGTACGCCTGCTAGAGGGCCCTACTGACACCAACTCAAAATCTGATTGGTTGAAGCAACAGTTTAATCGACATTTATTTTGTGTTAGAGGGCCTGCAGAACGAATTGTGAAGGCCTCTCTGCCTGGCAACAAATGATGGCTGAAATGTGATTGGTTAAATGCTTTAATACGAAAATACATGTCTGGAAGCAGCACAACCATTGGAAAAGCTATGAAAGGAAGCGGACAGACTATTTGGAATTATTTAATAAGTATTCATGGACAAAATATAATTAACATCAGTTTGTGATTCAGATATTTTTTTAGGCCAGCAGAGAAGGTCTTGCAGGCCGTGACGGCCCACCACTCAAGTTCATGGTTAATTCATCAGGTCTTACATCACTGGTCAGCGCCTGACACAATTCTCTGCCGCTCTTTCCAATAAGATAACGGAATAATCTGACCTTAAGTGTTTTCCTCTGCCTCCGGCATTGCAAGTTATGTGTATAATGTGAACTCGTCCTTCCATGTTCTCCATGACTTCGCCAGGTCTTTAGCATTGAGGCTTTATATCCTGCGTCTTCTCATTAAACTTATATCTCGCGAATATCTCGTGCGATCTTGCGATGTCCACGGCTTTATTTAATTTTAGCTCAGACCCGGCACTTAAAAGTTTCTCTGACACTTTCGCTGAGTTTGTGCCAAACACTATTCTATCCCTGACCATCTCATCTTCGTTTGCATAAGCACAGCCCTTCACCAGCAATTTTAGCTCTGTTAGAAAGTGATCAAAAGTCTCGTTCATACCCTGCGTCCTCTCAGTAAACTTGTATCTCGCGAATATTGTATTCGTCTTAGGCATGACAAACGCCAGCAGCAGCGTGTCTATGAACTTAATTTAAACTTAATGTTTACACCGTGCTTTGTTTCCGCAGTAGCTGCACTTATGAATATGCTTGTATGCGTCACTCCCTTCATATTCTTTTGCTGCCTTCTCAATTGTGTAATGCGTTTTTTGAACAGGTTTCATTCATTGAAGTGATCACTACCCAAATCAGTACTCGTGAATCTAAGATGTTTAATAGGCATTCCCGGTATTAAGTTGTGGATTTGTCTGCGAACATTTACGTTCATAGACATGCTGTCGCTAATTTAAACTTAAGCTTTACACCTTGCTTTCCCATTGATATGTGTACAAAGGCTTGTTCAGCGTCAGAGGGTTTCCGCAGTAGCTGCACTTATGAATATGCTAAGCACAGTCCTTCACCAGTGAATATTTACCTTATATGGGCAGGCACTCAATTACGTGGGAGGCGTGATGATGCGAGACGCAACTCCGCCTCACACGGCGACCAAGTTGCAGGCTAGAGCCGTATATATATGGACGAAAGTAGGTTCCAGTTATGACTGTTGCGCGTAGAATTTCGAAATGAAACCTGCCTAACTTTTGTAAGTAAGCTGTAAGGAATGAGCCTGCCAAATTTCAGCCTTCTACCTACACGGTAAGTTGGAGAATTAGTGAGTGAGTGAGTGAGTGAGTGAGTCAGGGCTTTGCCTTTTATTAGTATAGATATACTACTTAAAAACCTCATGGAAAATAATAACTCAGTTGTCTCCTACCTGATCGTCACCATTAAACTGAATAAACAACATAACCTAAATGAAACTCACATAGTGTTATCTATATTTATAAAACAGAAATATTAATTTCCAAAAAATAGCTATTTATCTTAAAACATGACTTTCATTATTCAACTTTATGCATGATAAATGTATTCTTTGCTATTGCTGAGTAAATAAACCAAGAAAAAAGGAAACATTACTCTCCTCCTGGAATAAAGTTTTTTTTATTTTTATGCTTGTCAGTATGAAGGACCGGATGACTAACTCCTAAAGTACAGAAAAAAAAGAACAAGGGGGGGTCGGGGGGTGGTTTTTGAGAAGCATGAAACAACAAACCAAAGTTGGGATTGATTTACTTCATTAACTGAGATTACAAGTTTAACTTACAAAACAGAGGTCAAAATTTCTCATTAACAAGAGGGCCATGAAGTGCTGCAGGGCTTGGTTCAAGAGAAGACCACTCTTATTACTAACTACACATTTCAATCTGTCTTTGATGTTCTGTGTCTGTGCACTCCCAACCCCCCTCCCCCCCTCACACATCATCAAACTCACCAACAACCCCTCCTCTATTTTTTGGCAGAGGAGTTGATTTTAATTGTAGCTATAGAACAGAGCATACTTTGCCTGCGAGCCAGCCTCCACATCTGCAGCAAGCACTGCTTTAGTGATATTGGGTGCAGTCCATAGCTTCAGGCTAATTTTAATGGTTCCCCTTTTCATACGAGGCTCAGATTGTTTTCCACGTGATTCCTGTTAATTTAGCTGCAGGAAAGGGCATTCGTTTTCCTTGTGCTTTTTATGATCTATACTCCCAAAGTAGGTAAAATGAATTGAAATTAAAAAGCACAAAGAAGCTATTAATATTTCTATGCCTATTTCATGCTTTCAGAACTTATATTTAGGTATACACTGAGTAAAACTCAAATACACTCAAACCAGCCTGCAAATACCTAAAAATATTCTTTGTAGAATAAATGCTTTACTTGTGATGAACCCTTGTTCTGCCAGACCATTTTTTAGCAAACATGTCCAACATTTCTTTGGGCTGCTTAAAAATCAAAAATATGCAATATACCACAAAACTAATTTTTAATGTAAGATTAAAGCCTTTTATGACAGAATCAAAATATCTAGTTAAGTTTTTTTAAAATAGTTCTAAAAGCTCATTAGTCAGCCAAAATAATGTTCTTACTTATGTACAATAAAGAAGAAAAATAATACAAGTTAAGATCTTATAAAAAGTAAGCCAATTAAACAGCACAAAAAATGCCAAGTACAGTACAGACTTTCTAAGTAACACGCATGATCTTTACACTTTCCTCACTTTTGCTTTCATAAAGAATCTTTAGCCAAATTATCAGTATATCTTTAAATAGTCTCAAATAAAACATTAAGTAAAAGCAATAGGCCAGGCCAAACCTATTACCAATTTCAGTATATAACTATAAGAGACAAATAGTTGTTCTCTCCATATGAAAAGCATCTATTACTGAGCTGCAACTAATCTGCCTGCTGGAGCTGTATAAGGACCCTTTGTTTGCCTCTGGATACAAGATCAAGCTAGAGACAAGCACCCCAGTCTTGACTGACTATCAGTTTCAAACCCTTTGGCAGTCTGGGTCAAAGCCCCAGCAGCTTCATGAAGTCACCTTTACAAAATCTGTCCAAGCGTCAGTTACATTTTGTCAATGCAGGGTAGCAATCACTGCCTCCAGATTTCAACAGGAGTTATCTTAACAGCAAGACATCTCAGAAAAGGTCATTATCCCCTCTAATTTCAGCTTCGCTTGGTAGAGAAGGCTGCCTTTGTCTGGGATTAATGTGAAAACCTCAGGATTTGATGTCAGTGGGAAATAATCAGCGTGGGCCTCATAATGCTGCCTTCTCCTGCTCCTGGCAAATGCCTAGGGCTAATTTCTGCCGAGATGAAATCTATGACAAGCCCTTCAGTTAAGCTGAAAGCAGGCAACAGTCCAGTAACACCCACAGCCCTTGAAGGCATCCTGTGACCCCCTTAGAAAAGTCACATTCACTTTGCTCTTGAGAAAGGAAAACGAATGCTTAAGGCATTTCAAGCCCATGTGAAATGAAGAAATGTGAGGAGGTGAAAATGAAGTGAAAATAAGTTAAAATTCATCTTCTCCTTGTATATAAGAATGGATTTTTAAAGGTGTAAAAAATACATTTAAGAATCATTCAGAATTCTTAAGTGCTTAACATTAATGAGTAAAATGGGCAGAACATATGTTAGGTCTATCCTTCATTATTTATAATAACGTACTATGAACAAATTCTTTTTGGTCTGTTTCAGTAAAATAGTGTGAACAAAGAAAGCTTGACATTCAAGAACCATAAATAATTGTTTTATTTTGTTATTTATGCTATTACACTTGATAAGGGTTTAATTGTTAAAAATATTCTACTCTCCAGCAGATTCGAACTAATTTATCAGTACATCCAAACCAATAAAGCTCACAAAAATTGTTAACTGCACACAGTAAGAGGGTTCACTTTACACAGTTATAAGACATTGAAAAGGATATAACACTATCATAAAACAATTAATATATAGAGAGGAGGGGTAAGAGAAACAAAACACACTACATTACCTAATTATAAAAAATAATGTACAGAACATTTTACTTACATTGACCATAGGCTGATTATTATAATGGGAACTAAGACAGAACACTCTTTTAAATGATTTATATAATTTATACACCCTTATCAAGATATAAAAGGTTTTGTTTTCTTTTAAGTACTGGAAGATTAACAAAAAGTAATACTTGAAATTAATGCACCAAAGCATTTCTATAGCTAAGAAAGTATTTCATACAAGGTGTATACTTGTCATTATTAAAGGATAAGGTTGGTATTTTTAAAGATGAAATTATTTTTTCACAGATGGGGCTTATGTTCATTCCAGTAAAGCATGTGTCTCTTAAAGCTAAAATGGTTTAAAAGTCCTCACACTCAGTAAGTCTAATGACCATCTTACTGTAGTGCATCAATTACATCTAAATACCCCAGGTAAAGACCTCTGGAAATCTGAAACATATACCAGTAAACTTCACATCATCACTTGAAGTTTTGAGACATCAGCACCAAGCAAAGCTAATGAGAGCCATAAAGCTATTCTAACAAAAGCTCACCATTTGGTCTTTCCAGCTCTGGTAACTTTTTCAATTTGACATCAAAAGAGAGAAAAATGTCTCCAGAACTCAATGAAATGACTCATAACGGCTGGAAAATTGTCCCTAGTTGAAGACTAGCAGAACAGAGTGTGCTCATCTCTGGACATGTCTGTTTTTTAGGGCAGTACAAGTCCCATTCTCTATAGCAAAGACATTTGCTCTTGGTAGGCATTATTTTATATTATTCTCATGTGCACTACCACTTGCCTGGGAATATTTGTCATAACATCCGGCTCTACATTTTCTTTCCTATTCTTTAATTCTGTCTGTTTTTATTCATCCTTAATATGTTTCAACAAGTCTAAACAATTACTTAATCAATGAGAAAAATGAAAATGTGTAATTTGAGTGCCTGAATTGCCATTATAGCATGATTGTAACTGTAGCATTATGAATCTAGCTACTAATGACCATGTCCTTGGGAATTAAACATTGCCACATAAGGAGACAGGGAATGAAGAGAAAGGGACAACTGGACTTCTTGAAGAACGGTGGAGTCTCAAAAATTTATTTATATTTGTGAAAATGATATGGATATGTGTGACGTCTTATGATTTGGAACCAATGCTTAGTATGATACTTTTCTCTGACCAGAACATAGTCAACAACTTTTATGGCCTTTGATTCCTATTTACTCTGTTGTTCCACAGACTGTCATTATATGCCAATGGAGAAAATGTAACCATTAATACTGGTATAATCTTGGGGTACTTAAAGTGAATTTATGGAAAACCTTATTTTATTTTTTTTAAAAAGGAACAAACTCATACTATTAATGATGAAATACACAATTAGTATTAATGCAAAATCTACATATATTTCAAGTACATATTGTTATGTGTATGAGACTGGCCACATCAGAATGCCATGTACTTCAAATAACTGTAAATTACCTCAACACCTGCCGAAGCTATCCCTGGAGAATCAAGCTTGCGCTTTTTACGAGGACCAATTGCTGCAAGTGCCGTCAAGTTGGCATCTCTTTGCCTCATCTGTGCAAGTTCCTGTTGTTGCATCTGGAAAAAAGAGGCAATATATATATAAAAATTCCTATATTGCTAAAAGCATTTTTCTTATAAACAACAAAGTAACACGATCGATCAATAAAAATAACTAGAAAAATTATGGCAATTGAGAAAATACTGGCATCTTAAAGCAAAAATTATGTAATATTTCATACTGCTTATAAAGCATATTTTCATTATATGTTTTGTGTTATAGAAAACTCCATTACAATGCAGGTACACTTAGTGGCCATGTCATTAGGTACATTTGCACGTAAAAAAAAAAAAACAAAAAAAAACAGACTATCATGTTATTTCAGAGAAGGGCAACTTATTTGGTAACCTTACAGTTCATTGAAAAAGTGGCAACTTGAAAATTGAATAAATGAAAAGAAATTGTCCCATGTATACTTGCATGCCTTTTATTGAGTAAAGCCATTGAGTAAAGCAAAGAAAGTGAGAAAAGAGATAAAGTATTGGTTATTACATAAAGATATTCTAAAATGGTCATGACACATTTGTTGGTACCCATAGAAAAGGTCATAAATATTTTTTTAAATTTGCTGTTTTCTTAAATTAGTATTATACATGTCTCCAATCCTGCAATCATTCATTTAGCGTATTTAAATGTTTGGTACCATTGTGTGTCCCGCAAACAACACGGACCAAAGAAAGCAAAGGAGACAGTTATCTGAGCCAATGAGAAAGAAAATTACAGATAAGCATTTAAAAGGCATAGGATATAAGATCATCTCCAAGCAGCTCAATATTCTTGTGACAACAACTGTAAATTGTTGTGTAATGATCATGATCAAGTGTGATACTAATTAAAGAAAACAGCAAATAAAAAAAAATATTTATGACCTTTTCTATGGGTACCAACAAATGTGTCATGCCTATTTTAGAATATCTTTATATAATAACCAATACTTTATCTCTTTTCTCACTTTCTTTGCTTTACTCAATGGCTCATAAAAGGCATGCTAGTATACATGGGACAATTTCTTTTCATTTATTCAATTTTCAAGTTGGCAATCCTGCAATCATCCATTTAGCGTATTTAAATGTTTGGTACCATTGTGTGTCCCGTACAGAACATGGACCTTATCTGAGCCAATGAAAAAGAAAATTACAGATAAGCATTTAAAAGGCATAGGATATAAGATCATCTCCAAGCAGCTCAATATTCTTGTGACAACAACTGCAAATATTAAGAAGTTTAAGGTACATGGGGACTGTACCAAACCTCCCCCGACACGTCTGCAAGAGAAAAACTGACCCCAGAATGGGCAGAAGGATAGTGAGAATGGTAGCCAAAAAGCCAAGGGTAACTTCCAAAGAGACAGAACCTGAACTTCCAAGGTCAAGGTCCATGAATGTCTGATCATACCATCCATCTCTTTTTGAGTGTTGGTGGGCTCAATGGAAGAAGAACCTGAAGTACTTACTGTTGAAAGAAAAACATAAAAAGCTACTCTGGAATTTTCTAAAATACATATTGACAAGCCACAATGTTTTGCGGGAGAATGTCCTTTGGACAGATGAGACAAAACTGGAGAGTTTTGGCAAGTGACATCAGCTCTATGTTCACAGACGAAAAAAATCAAACTTTCAAAGAAAAGAAAACCACGTGAAACATGGAGGAGGCTCTGTCATGTTTTGGGGCGGGTTTGCAGTGTCTGGCATGGGGTGCCTTGAGTCTGTGCAGGGAACAATGAAATCTCAAGATTATGAAGACATTCTGGAGCTAAATGTACTGCCCAGTGTCAGAAACCCGTCTCAATTGCAGTTCATGGATGCTCCAACAGGCTAATGACCAAAAACACACAGCTAAAAGCACCCAAGTATGGCTAAGAATGAAACATTAAACTATTCTGAAGTGGGCTTCTATAACCTCTGATTTTAATCCTATTGAACATTTATGGAAAAAACTGAAACATACAGTCTGGAGAAGGTACTTTTCAAACCTGACACAAATGGAGCTGTTTGCTCAGGAAGAGTAGGCCAAAATACCTGTTGACTGGGGCAGAAGTCTCATAGAGAACTACAGGAATTACTTGTTTGTAGTGATTGCTTCTAAATGTTGTGCAACAAGCTGTTAGGTTAAGGGTTCCATCATTTTTGTCTATGACATTTTCATTTGTGTTATTATTGGAAGCATTCTGTTGAATCAAAACTCTAAAGCAAAGTCTGATTTTTGCTAAATATGGCAAACAATGATGAGTGCCAATTACTTTCCTCAGTTTCAAGTAATTCTGGAGACAACTTTGTGCTCTTCTTTTTTTATGGAGGGGTATCAACAAATTTGTCCATGTCTATATGTAACATGCAGACATGATTAAGAGATTTAGTTGTTGTTTGGCAAAACATAACAATCAGCAAAGTACATGACCTAAGTACCTTTAACTGTATGATGGCTGGTACCATATATAGTGGTTCCAACATCTCCAGAAAAGCTACCCTCCTGTGTTTATTTCACTATTATTACTACAGTTCACAGAGAAACGCATAAAAGCAAAAATAATCCAGATATTGAAGTAAAAAAGATACAGCAGCAGATTACACCAAATTACTCTATGTAACCAAGAGAAGAAACATTAGGCTATAGTGGCTATGTGACTTCCAAAACTAGGAAACCGAAGACAGAATATCTCCCAGTTTGATTAATCTATGTTTTTTGCTGTATTAGGCAAATGTTCATAGTCAGTAAGTTTGGTAAACAGCATGAATTCATGGATCCATCTTCCAATTTGAATGTGTAGCCAAAAAATGTGAAGGAACTGTATGATGCCGTCTAGTGAGTCTAGACCAAACTCCTTATGGAATGCTTCAAGTAGATTGTTGAATCTATGCTTAAAAGAACTCCAAATTGTCTGTAGACCAAATATGGGTTTGGGGACTGTTACTAGATAGATGTATCTAATACAGTGGACATTAAGTATATTTTTACCTTAAAAGAACAACAGCAGCATTTATTTATATAAAAATTTTTCAAACAAATGATGTAGCTAAAAGTGCTTTACAAGATGAAGAAAGAAAAAAAAAATATATAAAAATAAGATTAGGCATAACTAAGTAACAAAGAATAAAGTAAGGTTTGATGGTCAGGAGGACAGAAAAAAAAACCCAAAAAAAAAACAAAGAGGGCTGGAGAAAAAAAAATCTGTGGGGGTCCCGACCAGATCGCCCAGCCCCCAAAAGAAATATAATATCTTAAGCTAAAGCACAGCATATGAGTTATCAATGTAATGATAAACTTTTAACTATGAAAATCATCTCAACATGTTATGACAGTACAATAATTCTAACAAACACTGATGAAACTGAACAACTACCAATGTGGATGACTAAAATCCATACTTTTCTGAATAATCTAAAACAGAGCAAATCACAGGAATAAGGTGTTGGTCATCATACTTGAAAAATTTCTCTGAATTGATAAAATCTATATTATATGTACAATACAAATTCAGGTCAAAATACCTCAGAAAAAAACTCAAAAATAAAAATTAATTTTTTATTCACTTTTTTCTGTGTAGGGTCAGATACAGTCTTAATGCCAATTAGTGCAAGGTCAAAACTAATATATATCAATATATCAATCAATGGCAGACCAAAAAAACGTACAGAAACATAGACTTTAGTACTTGCATCTGATCAATTTTAAGTTGATAATCAACTTGATAGGATGGACTGTCGGAAAAATTCTTTGTGAGCACAATGAAAACTCACAAAGCCCACACAGTAAGGACCCTATTCTTCACAATGAACTGACATTCAAGCACCATGAAAACTGAAATGTTATACATTACACAACAGTAAAAATAGAAAAGATCAAAAACAACACACACAACACAAATGCATATGCTTAAATGAAAAAATAGGCTTGTTATAATACTAAGAATTCCAGGTCACCAACGAAAGGTAATGCTCCAATTAGCTGTGACAAAAGAGGAAATTGTATGCATTTTAAAAATATAGGACTTTCATTAATGCTGGCACTATATGCATGCAAACATTTTCCAGGTCCCATTTAATGCTGCACTTTAGTATTACAACCTCACATATAGCTTAAATGCCAGTTACACAGACCTGCCCATCTGCCCTTTGGAGGCAAATAGAAGTACTTGTAGACTCTAATCATTTACAAAGGTCAGAAACAGCGGTGAGCCTGTGAGCAGTGATTTAAAATTCGATTGATCCCTATCTGTAGTCAGGCCAAAGAGAATATAAGTGGTATTTCAGCTATATTGTAATTATCAGCCTCTAAGGCAACCGTAAATAAATGTGTGCACTTCTAAGTAGCTGGTAAATGCTCAGCTTCAATTTAGAAAGTCTTACTTCAATAAATTTCCAGCCATAAAGAATTTAGCTGTAAACACTAAATTGGTAAACCATAATCTCTCTACAACACTTTTAAGAATCTAAAGACATTAAAGGTAAAGCTTAACCCTTAATAATCCTTGCAAGTTAAACAGTGACCTTAACCTTTTTACCTTAATACAGTAGGAATCAAATGAGCCATTAAATTAGAATTCTCTTCTGTAACATAATAAAGTAAAAAATAGATATGTTTGCAGAAAAAGACTCAACCACTTTACATCATTAAGTTATACAATGATTACTGAAAATCAATCAGTTTTTGTTCTTGTGTGAATATTCCCCTTTGAACCCTGAATTAAAATAAATCCTTTTACATAAACCTACATGAAGATGTTTGTATTCTTCAAAATTAAAACCCTCACCTGCTGTTTTCTATCATTCCAGCAACTAACAAAGGATTTTGTGCTACCCTGCAGGCCAGCCTGAAGCTGGCCAGACTGTGTTCAGACAGATGTCCTTAGCAAGGCACAATTCAAAGAAATGATGTCAGTAAAGGCACTGGATTCTGTACATAAGACTTTCACTTCATAAGCTATACCATACAAATGCTTTATTTGGTCTTTTTACATTAATGATGTCATATTACAAAATGTAAACTTCTGCATTCCAGATTAAAGCAAATATTGTAATTTAGTTAAACAGTCATGGATCTAAACATTAAGCAATTGTTAAAAAAAAAAAAAAAACCAGTATATCCTGCATGGCATTATGTTTTTTTACATGCATTTTTATACAACAGCAAGAAAGTAGAACCTTTCAAAAATGTTATTGGTCATTATTTTTTAATAAAAGAGATTGATAAATGCATGCATAGCTCACTGAAATAAGGTTTTAATAATCATTTCATTGTCCATAAAAATGATGTCTTATACAAAAAGATTAAGATATAGATTTACTAATAAAATCAAGTTTAATATCAAGCAGGAAAACAACATCCATAAATTATGGGTTTATTTTATTAAACTTTATATTGGTACTAGTCATAGACAGAAAACAAAATAATTATTACAAAACAAGTGTATCTTCTTAAAGAGCTATGTTTTCTAATAATTAAATCAATATATATGTTTAACCTTAACTAAACAAACACTATTGAAGTTTTGCTTGTACAGTCTTGAACTAGTATAATTTTGTGATTGTATTAAATTTACTTTGGTTTTCAATTTGCATGCATTTATTCTTCACACTGAGGATAGCATTAAACAAATTAAATTTCTGCATTTTAGATGACAAAGTAAAATCTTATTCAGCTCAGAAAGTATATACTTTATGAAAGGAGTTTTAAAAATACCTGTGAAAGACTGAAGTTAGAGAAGGCCAAATATTACATACAGTTTAGTAATGTATGTAGTTTAGGTGCAGGCCTTCACGTAGAAAACAAAACTGCTGCCGACCAGCTTTGCAATAGTGACCCCTGCAGTTAATCATGTGCCATATAGTAACTTTACTAGATATGATAACTGGTTGTGCCAAATAATGTACAAATTATGAATATCTGATAACAATGTAACGTAAGTGGCACTAAAAATGCAAAAATGTTTAACAGAGGATGGGGCAGCTATTTTTAAACACTACATATGATGAAAGAAAATGCTACAAAAATGAGAAATGACGACACTTTTTTTTTTTTAACAAAAGGAGATGCTTATTTAAAAAGAAAAACAATGCCCTAGGAAATAACAAATCATGCATGGGATACCAGTTTATTGCTAGACAAACTCATTTACTCACTCAATACTGGGCCGATTTAGAGGATCGGATTTGTTTTTTTTCCAGAACAAAGGAAAAAAACTGAGACATATGGGGCCTCATGTATAAAACATCATTACACTCTGAAAACGTGCCTAAGCCATTTCTTACACAAAAATCGACATTTATAAAATACAAAGTTGGCAAGGAAATTGGCTTAAAGTTACAGTAAGTTTCAATCATCCATAAGTCCTACGCAAACATTTTTGTTGTTGGCATTTAAGTGACTGCAGGCAGCAAGACAAAGAAATGAGCAAAAAGTCTTGTTTTGTTACATATTTCGGTGACACATCAGTCACATTTTTATGTCCGTCTGACCATCCATCCATTTTCCACTTCCAATTGTTCTAAACCTATAACGGAACAGTGACCATGTAATTTCTGCATGATGGTATTTGTAATGTAGGCTCCAATTCACCACTCAACTTCAAGAGGGCAGTCTGGGACATCTAAATTAGCTTAGAAGTCAGTCATCATTGTCAAAAGAAATACCAGTACCATTGACAATATAAAAATGATGGCAAATGTTGTTTTTGTAATATAATTTGTCTACATCGTTTAATTGTGGCAAAACAAGCACTTTCTTGTTTAAGAAGTTAGAAAATGTATGCATAGCATAATATACAGATGGGGCTTTCACTTGTTAACTAATTTGAAAGTTGGGACATTTTTTGTTATTTATTTGCTTCATCAAATAAACAGATAACACATTTTAATCTTTTAAATATTTTGCAACAGAGCTATGTGTGATGTGTGTTAGAGATCTGCTCAGACAGCCATGCTATTGTTTGTACTGGCAGGCATAAGTCACAGAGACATGCACTACCGTTTCAGTAGCTTCTTACTGACTATGAATGATCTCTTTTGTTGAGTGGATCTTTCAAGTTTGTAAAAGATTAAACAAAAAAAAAAAACTGTATACAACATATTCAAGTTGAAATAACCTTTATCAGGCTAAACCTGAAGCAGTGAACTAACCTTTAATTGAATAGTATTTCTGTATGGATTGGCAACCTGCATGTGAAAGTTGCTTTAGGTGGGACAGATTAGTTATTTGTTGATTGATCTTCTAAACCCGCTTATCCAGGGAAGGGGGCAGCTGGAGAGTATCCTAGCAAGCAACATGCACAGGCAGGAACAATCTCTGGACAGGGAGCCAAGCCGTTACACGATGAAAATGCACACACACACATATATCAGGTCAATTCTAAAAACCCATCTTTAAACTGTGTGAGGAAACAAGAATAAACCCATTCTGTCCAACATGCATACTCCTTGCAGACAGCACCTAAGACATCACCCCTACACTCCGTATTATGAAGCAGAAGCACTAACAGTAGCCTTAAAAAACTTTTTTTTATTTAAGACTCATTTTAGTAACATGGTGCATCTGTATTTAGGAAGCAAGCCCCACTGGTAATACCTAAAACTCCATCAAATGTCAGTAATACTTTCAAATCACATTTACTCAAGTTTTGTTTTCTTTGTTTTCCCATGGGTTGAAAGTAACAAAGTCATTCAGGAACATGGCCAAACTTATATGGTGATTTGGTAATGAATATTCAAAAGGAGTTTTTTTAATTCATATGTGTTTTACTGGTGGATGTGATGAGGAGTGACTAAAGGTGAGTGCAACAGTGTTTTAAGTTTATCAGAGATTGATAAAGGAACTTGGCATGGGACCTGGCATACATATGGTTTTAAACCTTCAATATTTTTTTTGTAAATATGACATTTTTGCCTTTATTGCACAAGCAAAATTTTAGTTTATGATCTAAGCAAGGTTTTACACAATGCAAGAGAATCGACAGAACACAGAGAGAAGATACAAAAATTACATAGGCAGTACCAGATCAAAGTTTTGTTAAAAGAAACAACACCTTAAGTTAAATTTCATTCAAAGGGTCTTTTACAGCCCACAATAAGTGATGAATGAGAAAACAATGAACTATTTCTAATAGAGTATTAAATTCTAGCAAAATAAATGGTTCACTATTTTATGTAACATGCATTACTTGAGGAATTAAATTTACTTTATGAAGATAAATTCAGCAGTCATCATCCTCTATTGATCACATATAATTTACATCTTCAAAGAAGTGAACTTATATATTCACACTCCAAGAGGAAGATCTCAATGATTTATTCATTTTAAATAAAAAATGGAAGGTAGATGAGAAGAATTACTTCACAAGCTGTAGCTTTCTGCGGGCACTGACACTAGGCTCTTCATTCAAGCACCCTGAAGGGGCTTTGTGTGCAAGTCCTTCTAATTAACAAGGTGAATCATGCAGTCGTTCTCTAATTAGTGAACATGACAACCTAATGGAAACATGCAGACAGACCTGGCACACACAACCTCAAAACAAAAGGCAAGAAAATGAAAGAATACTGTTTCAAGAAAATAATTTTTAGCAACTGCTTTACTGAATTTGAAACATTTCTTTTGCACTCAAGTTTACTTCCTCATCCCAAATAACTGAATATAATTTCCAGACATTTTCAATGTTTCATTCCAAAATGAGATAACATAATAGCAGAGAAAATAATCCTCAGTCCCATGATCAATGAGGGTTACATGAAATTTGGCATTCTTCACAGAAAATATTCAGACTAACCGACTTTGTCATTTCACATGGAGGAAACACAACCAACTATCTAGCAATACTGATTTATTTTTAATTTACACAGTTACATAGATATTAAATAAAAAGAAGATGAAAGGAATTTTATAAATGATTAACCTATAATAAATTCAAGGTTGGAATTCAATTTACTCAAACAGCAAAGGATATGTTAATGGTTTATACAGTATAAAAATGTACAATTACTACCATGTTTTTATTACCATTTACTTAGAAGTTTAAAGGTTTGTTAAGCATTTTAATTATAGAAGCAAGGTATACTGCAGGTTTTGCCAAGAGCAATACAAGCATAAGGAAAATAGTTTAATGAGGGGAGACAAGATAATATTAAATGAATCCAAGTCCAAGAAAATACAAAAACAATTACAGATTTACACAACAATACACAACATTATCACCAGAAATACTAATCTGTGATTGGCATATTATAATGTCAATTACGTTACCTTGCTTCAAGTGATTACAATTACTCTGTTTATAGAATCAAACTAATTTCCAAAACATTTCTGAATCCTCTACAGTACTTGATTAGTTAGCTGCATCTGCACGACTTATACATTCTAAAATAAAAAATACAGTGATTCATACAGGTAGAAACTCTTATTACTCCTGTCAAAGATCATCTTACATATAGCTACATTAGCTGATAATTCTCTTTCAAAAAAGGAGAAAGCACAAGTAAGGGAAGGATATAGTACGGCAGTTTCCACACGAAAACACAGTACTGAGGAAACAGCGACAGTGACAAATACATAAAATAGAAGTGATTAAATAAATGCTGTTATATCAGACCTAACGCCCCCATAGGGCATAGTTTGTGGTCTATAGTATTTGATGAAATGGTGCCAAGCCCTTAGTGAACTTCCCAAGAATGAAAAAAGATGGCTACACTTGATCTTGTCTATTGAATATTTACAGCAGGCTGGAAAATGTTTTACGAGGTAGAGATATGTGTCTATTGTTGAAAGATCTATATGCAATCATGGACTACAAAACATTGGCAGCAGTGCCTTTGAACACTCTCACCTCACTCCCGGTTTTGCTGAATGATTGCTTTGCTTGCTTTAAGCCTTTCAGCTCACACTTTGGAGAGTGTCACAATGTTTCCAAGTGCTACCAACAAGTGGAGCCATCCTGCAGGTTTAAAATCTTTAAACAGGTTAAACCCTGCCAAGCTGCCACCCAAGATGATATCCCATCCTGCATCTTAAAGCCATGTGCCACCCAACTGTCACAGATGTACACTGACAACTTGTCCTTCTCTTTATGCATGGTGCCGCAATGTTTTAAAAATCCACAATTGTGCCTGTGCCAAAGAAATCTGATTCCTGCCCGAACAACTATTGGATCATCGCATTAACCTCCGTGGTAATGAAGTATCTGGAGAAACTGGTCATGATCCACATTAACCACAAATTCCCTGCTAACCTGGACCCAGTAAAGTTTGCATACCAGTGTGACAGAGCTATGGATGATTCCATCTACCTCACCCTGCACATTGCCCTGGGACATTTGGAAATCAAAAATATATATGTTAAGATGTTGTTCATTGATTATAGGTCTGCCTTCAACACCATGTACCCTCCACCATGGTGCTAAAGCTCAGAGACCTTGGTGTGAGCAAGCTCCACCTATGGCTGGGTGTTTCATTTTCTGACAAATAGACCCCAGTCAATGATGACTGGCAAAAATAACTCTTCCACACTGTTCATTAACATTGGCGTTTCTTAAGGCATCTACCTCTATCCACAGCTATACAGTTTACTAATCTATGAATGTGTAGCAAAGCATGAAGATAGCATCATGAAGTTCGCAGACAACATCTCTGTGATTGGCCTCTTAAATGACAATGATGAAGCTGCCTACCGGTGACATGGCTCCTCTGTCTAGGCAGTCAGCGGCTTCAGGTTCTTGGGCATCCAGATCATTAACTGCCTTATTGTGGTCAATCATCATCACTTGCATTGTCAAAAAGGCTGAGCGAAGGATCATGCTTGGAGCATGAACCAAAACATTTGCAAACTTTTACTGCTGCAATATTGAAAATATCGATTGGATCCATCATGGTATGGTTTAGTAATTTTGACTTGTCAGGACTACAATCTCCTACTAAGGGCTATTTGTATAGTTTCTAAAAATCACTGAGCCTGACTAGCTACAATTTCATACCATCTTCTTAGCTTAATGTCTGAGGCGATCTGAGTCCATCATCTCTGATGACAGCCGACCAGAACAGCCCCCATTTTAACTTCTGCTTTCTGAAAAGTGCTACTGGAGCCTTACCACTTACTCCACCCACTTCAGAAACTGCTTCTCCTCTTAGACCAGAAAGCTTACTAAACTCCCAGTAACCTGATCCTATCTGCCTTGAACTGTGCACTGTACCCACCTGCTGGCTTATATGTAACTGTACTGCATGTTTTTTAACACCTATCTTATTTGCTGTATTTATTTCTTCATTTATGTTGTTCATTTATTAATTATTTATTTATGTTCTGTTACTCATTTATTTACTGTATTTGTTTATTCATTACTGCAACTGTGGCACAAGAATTTCACTTTGATCTAGTAGAATATGTGACAAAGACTTCTAATCTAATCGCTAATCTATATACTACATTCTACCTTTACAGCATTTCTTGCTTGTTCCTATGACATTAACTTTAAATTGACTAGCAGCTGTAAATTACCAAGAAACCAGTTTACACCAGTAGTATGTGACAGAGACCAATATAAACTGCTTCAGCAACAGTAGGGTGAATGCTTGTTGTCTGGCTGCTACCTATTACTAAAAAACACTATTAACAAAGAAAGTTTGTCTGTTATCCAGCCAGTTTTAAACTAGTTTAATCTAATTACAGGGTCAGTGTGTCAGAACTTATTCCAATAGCATAAGAAGCAAGGCAATAAGGATCACTGGACAGGATGGCAGTTAATTACAGGTCAAATTCACTCAGACACCCACACTCAATCATGCTAGGGCAATTTAGATTTACAAAGTAAGAAGTGAATAAGTAATAAGAAATATTAAATTATGTAATTTTCTTAAAAAACAGTAAATTCAATTTTTTTTCCCAAATTTGGAAGAGAACATTTTGGTTCATCCATAGACATTTTTCAGTTTTTTAAGGTGTTTACAATCATATAATCTATAAAATTAAACTGAGCAATAAGCTTTGAGACTAAGACACAAATATTCATACAAACACACACACATAAAAAATAAACCAAATTCATACACTTCTCTCTCTCTATTTTATATATACAGTACCTGTATATATATATATATATCCTGTGACGGATGGCCAGGACGCCCCTTCACCACATCTGCTAGGGGGACAAGGGTGGGAAGCCCAGTATCTTCCCCTGGATACTAGATGGCAGCCTCCCTGGGTTGCAGCGGTGCCTCGGACTCCCCCAGGGCTTCATGGGGGTTGGAGTTCTGTGCAGCTCTGTGGGGTTCCGCAGGCACCGCCAGGAGGTGCTGCAACAGGAGCGGCTGGCCCCTTTTGGGCACTGGTTTCACCTTACCCAGAAGTGCAGCCTGGATGTCGGCAATCAACCACCTGGAGAACTTCCGGGTGCCTGATAAAAGAGAGCCAGTGACCACCACTCAGCAGCCAGAATCGGGAGGAAGAGGTTGCCAGGGAGGAGTGGTGGTGCCAGAATAAAGGGTTGTGATTTGTGCTTACTTGGATTGTGCTATGCCTGTGGGGTTCACGGGGAAGACGTGTCCCACAGGTGAAGAAAAAATGAAGTCTTTCTTGTGTTTTACACGTGTCGGGTCTGGTGCAATATAGCGCCTTTCTTAATAAATATATATATATATATATATATCCTCTTTAATAAAACCCCTGTGTGTGTCCAAGTGTCCGTGTGTGTGTGTCTTCTGGTGAAGTTCGCATGCGTGGGGCCGTGCCGTGCATCGCACCATGGCCCGCGCAAGGCACCATGGACGTACACACACAGGAAGCTGGGCACAAAGCGAATGGCCTAGCCGCGGCCGCGCATGATAAGCAAATAAAGGACATCATTGCTGGGGAGAGTGATGATTGGGTAGTCACAGCCGCACACATAAAATCCGTTGCTGGGGAGACACCATGCTACCATGCTATAACCGGAAAAAAAGAAATTGGATTAGTGTACATCGTTTGACTCCTATTCAAAAGGTCGCGGGTTCAAGCCTTCCCATGTCCCAAAATAAACATTTTGAGTAGTGAGCTGCTCTTATTGTTACTATTATGCAATAAAAGCATACATTTGATTTGAGTCTGGAACAGCCATTGTAAATGTATGGTACTTGTAAAAGTTAGCGCTTTTTGGTTTTTTTTTTAATTCAGTTTTGTTCTCTCAGTCATGTTCACGCTCCCCCTGATCTGACACTGCTGTTTTCAAATAAAGACGTGGTATAACAGAGGTGAACTCAGATGAGGACGAGAGTTCTATATCGGAGAAAGAGAAGCCTTCCCCCACAAGAAACGTCCACTCACATATAAGAACAACACAGCTGCACCAGGTGTAAAGGCAAAAGCTGGCACTGTCCGAATGCAGGACAAGGTCCAGCGTTATCCTGCTAGTCAGTCTGCTCCACACCTGTCCTTCAATGAAACAGCATGACTCACAGAGCTTCCCAATGTATTGTGCAAAGTCCTGCTTGTAATTATGTTTTGTGATGGTCTTTACTTAAAAAACATGTATATGTTACTTATATAAAAGTCAGATTGAATATTATTTACCTTGATTTATTTACTTATCTTCCTATATCGTAAAAGTCACAAGCAGACTGCAGAGCTTCCTGTGTTTGATCGACAAGAGCATGCTCACAAATTACATGTGTAATGCAACGAAAAATGCCTGCTGACACTTCAGTAAGGAAGCAATGGTATGAGAATGTAGTTAGACTTCTTTTTTGGGCACATACACTGTCCACATCTAAACACTAGTGTGGAGAGTCACTCGCATACTGAAGGGTCTATAGCTGCAGGTTGAAGCTCCATGCAACTGTTGTTATGGTTCTGCTTTTATCCAGAAATGGTTTTATAAGCTTTATGACCTTAGTCTCAGAAAGCCTTTCTCCCGTGGGGCAACTGGGATCTTTTCCCGAGTAAGATCAAACATAGTTGCGTAGGGTGCGATAGGAGCCTCCACCTGCAGCTGAAGTCACTTCAGTAAACATGGACTGCATCAATGTACCCACGTTGATCAAACATAGGAAGCTCTGCATTCTACTTGTGACTTTACACTGTAGGAAGATAAGTAAATAAATCAAAGTAAATAACATTCAATCTGACTTTTATATACAAAGTGCAGTGATGGCAGCTTCCACCTACAGGTATACAAGAAATGCCTTTCCGCTGCTGCTTCTAAAGTCCATTAGTTTTACTGAATGGCCACCTGCAAATTTTCTAAAGGGTTCTTGGATCTCTTTGACATATAGTGGGGGAAATAATTATTTGATCCCCTGCTGAAACTGTAAGTTTGCTGAACAATCTCTAATTTTTATGGTAGTTTCATTTTAACGGAGAGAGACAGAATATCAACCAAAAATCCAGAAAAAAACACATCACATAAAAGTTATAAATTGATTTGCATGTCATTGAGAGAAATAAGTATTTGATCCCATTAAACCCAGCCAGAAGTTTGGCTCCCACAGATTACAATCAATCTATTAGATACTTCTGATCTCAACTCGTGTATACAGCACACCTGTCCACAAAATCAATTTTTTCCATTCCAACCTCTCCATCATCACAGGCAAGACCAAAGAGCTATCAAAGGAAGTCAGGGACAAGATTGTAGACCTGCATAAGGCTGGAATGGGCTACAAGACCATCAGCAAGGAACTTGGTGAGAAGGTGACAACTGTTTGTGTGATTATTCAGAAATGGAAGAAATATAAAATGATCATCAATCAACCTCAGTCTGAAGGTCCATGTGAGATCTTGCATTATGGGGTGAAGATGACCATGAGAAAGATGAGGGATCAGCCTAAAACTATACGGGAGGAGCTTGTTAATGAACTGAAGGCAGTTGGGTCCACAGTTACTAAGAACACCATTGGTAACACACTATGCCATAATGGATTGAAATCTTGCAGCACCTGCAAGGTCCTCCTGCTCAAGAAGGCACATGTACAGGCCCAGATGTTCACTGGCAAATTTAAGATGGGCCTGTACATGTGCCTTCTTGAGCAGGGAGACCATACTTTTTTAATTACACTGCCAAGTGGAGTTCCAAGGGAAAGTTGATGTAGAATTTAACAAAGTATACATAAATTTAGAAAATATATTATATTTGCACTCCTAAGACATTTTTTTCCTAGAATTGTTGGGGAACTAACAACATGTAAGTATAGATTATAAGGAATGACCTACTGTTAGAAATATTTTTAATCATTTGAAAAGGTGTAATAGATGTGGTTGATTAATTTGTGCTATATAGACATAGACTATAAATTATCTAAAAATTCCTACAATCAAAGATTATTCTTCATTACTTAGTTTATAAAATATAGCCACAAACATGGTAGTCCTAATACTAGAATGTACATTTCACACAATAAATAGTTAAATAATAAAATGTTTATTTTCCCTTCAATTTTAACTGGCAACCACAAACCTGATTTTCATACACAGAAAATGTCATTATAAAAAAAATGTGGAACTGTCCCAGACTAGTAAGTAATCATTTAAAATTGGTAACACTAGATACAATTTTGCTGTTATATGTATCTCAAGCTTTAGGGTGGAGTCACAGTTCGTAGTAAAATGGAAACACAGAAAACTCAATACAGACTGTCAGTTTAAGATCCACAATGAAGTATTTCATTTAAGTACAATGCAAGAACTAAGTTATTACAAATAACCCAATAGTTGGCATATCAAAGACATGGTAGCATGGTAGTTATACATTAATAGCCATGTGCGCCCAACTATGTTGCGCGTGTTAAAGTTGTCTGTGAAGGGCTCCCTGTTTAAACGTGGCTGCCAGTTGTGAACTGGGCCCTTCTTCGCACAGCATTATGATTTTTTATAAGGGAAACAAAATTACAAAAGAAAACCCTTAGATATTGATTCGATAGGAACGGCCTACTCGGAATCACTGTCCGAATCGTAATTATGTGGTGGTGTAGGAGCATTTCTGCTTCTGTCCGTTCACAGTCCATCTCGTTTTCATGACGCTGTTGTTTCCTCTCACGATCTCTTCTAATTCATTCGCGGACAAACAAAGATCAAGATCCAAATGAAGATTATATATAGAGATAATCAACGTGACCTGCTAATATACCCCCTAAGTGAAGAACCAATGGACACTCGTGCAAATATACAATGGGTGTGTAAGAATAAAAATGCAGACAAAATACCTTTTCAGTCTCTTGAGACACATAATTATATTGTATCGTTTCTTGCCAATAATTTCAAATGTTGTGAATGATTTCTTACGTGGAAAAAATACTTGCACTGAAGAGAGGCATAGCTACTTCACTACTTAATATGTTAAAAAGTCTGAATACAGAAGGATATGTTACCTATATAAAATGTGTATTTATAAATAGCAGTAAGAATTGAATTAAAAAGTATGAAGGAAAATCTAGTTATGATTTCATTTTCACTTTCCCCTGCTGTTTTTGCATTAATTGATAACACAGTTCACAAATTTATTCGCAGTAAAAATATGTTTTAAAGATATGACAGCCTGCTCAAACATTTATAGTGTCTAACACCAACTTCAAACATTTACTTATATATGCAAATGTCTGATTATATAACACAAAATGTAGCGCCTAACTCGAAAAAATCCATCCCCATGTGCATACAGCATGTGGTACACAATTCATAAATACTTTTTGAAGTACAGTATAAGCAAATATTTGCAGTTTCTTGCCATTTGGTATAAGAAATTGATTTAAGCATCAAATAAACACAGATATATAAAAAACTAAACAAGAAATATGAAGCTAAAGATACTTCTCTTTTCTTTAAATATGAAAAATAGCAAATTTATAAAAAGCAGGCTAGATTTTACTGTATACATTAACATCTCGAAAGCTAGAAATATCTAGCACAATGCTTTAAAGGAGTGAAAAATCATCTGCATGTAAAATACCAGGACACAGTAATGAAAGTATTAAAAATATACAGTAACATTTTCTTTGAATCATTTTTTTCTTCCGGGTGAGCAAATGCTGGTGGTACCTGCTGCCACTGGTCTGCAAGAGACTTGCTTTAGTTTTCATTTTATTGGTTAAGTTTATTTAATTAATAATAATAATAATAATAATAATAATAATAATAATAATAATAATAA
>JANRMT010062806.1:19564727-19582542 GCA_026402145.1 Polypterus bichir lapradei
TATATATATATATATATATATATATGACAGCAACACTCATCACTCACAACAGTGATAAAACAATTACATTGACAATCATGTTACGTTATTTTCAAAATGTTTCCTTTTCTTTTTCATTAATTCTTTAACACACTACTTCTCTCCGCTGCGAAGCGCGGGTATTTTGCTAGTACAGAATAAATACGAAAATACGTTAGTAGGTTTGGTTTTTCACCAGTTGGCAGACTCTCTTCACTAACCTTCCTGTAGTTCAGTAGAGACATTGCCAACAGGAATTTTACAAGGTTTGTATCGCTTTATTGTTAAATGACCCTTTTAAAGCAAAAGTGGTTGGTCAGCAACAATATGCTGATATTGTATACTGACCTTGTCATTCTCTCATTCAGTGCTGTTTTATTTTCAAAAAGGATTTCTCCTGTGCAAAGGGGCAATTGAATTATTGTCAACAAAACGAAGATATCTGAGAAATAAACTAAAACATTACTCACTTATAATTTTTCTGTCTATACTGTAAAGGTTTTGTTGACCAGCGCATTCTGACTTCAGGTGTTTGAATTACATCTTGATATACAGGAAGTGCCAAGAAATGCAGCAGCTGATCATAATGGACCTCAGTCTCATGCAGCGTGGAATTTGGCTTAGTGTGTACTGCTGTATATTGGGCTCAGTCAGAATTACAGCTAACACGCCATCATTTGTGAACAAACTGAGATTCTGTAAGGGATAATTTGTATCTACTACTCCTCTCTTTAGCCCCGGAGATCCAACGGCAGCTTTGAAATATGTCAAGCACATTAACAAAAAAAAATTCACCTTGGTACACTTCACTAACAGTTCAACCAGAATCTATCGTGCTGTCATTATCAGCACCTGAAGAACTGTCACTGTTATCACACAATAAATCACTTTCTTCGTCACACACTTTACATGCTTGTATTCAGCTTGCTCTTTCATCGTAAATGCTGCGTCAACACCAACTGCTGTTCACTGGATATATATATATACATGGGCAGTTCGTGGTGGGTGACTTTCTGCTTTAGAGTTAAAAGTTACAAGGGTTAAAGAATAACAGCAGGAATATTTATTCAAAAAACAAATATGAAATTCTTATTAATATATTTTGATTAATTTTGGGACCCCCGTAGCCCAGATTATCCTTTGTTTAAGTTCGGTTATTACAAAAACTAAAAATATTTTTGGTAAATTATTTTATTTGTTTTTTTTGTTAGTTTTTTCAGCTACTTCAACAGTTCTGTTTAGCTTTAATTTTTCATTTCTGTTTTGTTAATTATTTTATTTCAATTTACAAAAATGTTTTTTTAATAATAGTTTCAGTTTTGATTTTAGTTTCGTAAACTGTAATAACCTTGATCTGACCACAAACAAAAGTCAGCTTTACATTATCTAAATCAAACCCACTTCATCCTCTCTCATTTTGCAACATTAAGAATATTGATTTAGATGCCTTCTCCAAAGGAGCTGATAGCTTTCCTAGAGGCAACAATTTATTAAACCCCGATTTGCAACTTTGCTTGGTGGTTGATGAATTCCCGCGAGGTTACACTCCTCTGGGTCTTTGGTGCCTCCAATGCAACCACTGGCAGGGCTGGCTATGAGGACTGTCACGGTCCCCAAGCGTCTGGTGACCGTGGTGAAAGTGGCTCCATGTTCCTTGATTTTGCAAAAGGTCAGGGGCTGCGGATCGCTGGATCCTGGTTCCAGCACCCTAACCCGCATCGTTCGACTTGATAATCCAATACTGGTGGTGCGGTGAAGGACATCAATTACATCTTCATGGGCAGATGCTGGAGGCTCTTACAAAACTGCAGGGTCTACAAAAGCACCCCCCTTGTGAATTCTGACCACAGACTTCTTGTTGCTACTCTGAAGATCCTGCTTAGGTCCAGAAGGCTACCACTTAATAGGAAAATGAGACTGGACATGGTTAGCCTCCAAGATCTGTCTGTTTCTGACAACTTTGCATGCAGTTTGTGTGAGGAACTTACAGACTTGAGTGCAATTACCAACCCTAATCTGATGTGGAAGACCTTCCATAACAAGACCCTGAAGGTTGCTGAGGGTTGTGTTGGTGTTACCAGAGTTCCCAGAAGGAAGCGTTTCATCTCACAGGGCTCTCTGGATATTATCGCGAGGAATCGATGCGCATGGCTTGATGGCAACTCCAGTCTGTATTAGGAACTAAGAAGGACAGATAAGGAGGTGTTTGTTGGAGGAATCTGTGAGAAAGTGACACACCATCTATGGTCTAGTGACTCATGTCCTGCTTACAGAGGAATCAAAGCATTACACACATCCAAATCTGTTCCTCAGAGAGTCGCAGTCAGGACGGCTGATGGAACGGTCCTCATAGATGACGCTGCAGTTGTGACCAACTGGGCTGGCTACTTTGAGCAGCTGTTTAAAGCTCATCTTCCGGCTAGGACGTTGGACATTTCTGGGTCCACAGTTCCTGACGCTGATCCTCCAATTAGCTATAAACCACCCAATCTTACTGAGATTGCAAAGGTGGTGAACCAGGCTGCAGGGATCTGTGATATCGGGGTTGAACTTCTCCAGGCTGATGGTAAGGCTGTCCTACTGGCATTGCAAGCAATCTTTGCTTCTATTTGGGAGATGGGTGTCTTATCAACTGACTTGAAAATGGAACTTGTTGTTCGTATCTGGAAAGGGAAGGGTGATTTCCTGGATTGCAGCAACTGCAAAGCAGTCTGGCTTTACACCTATAAAGTCGACCGCATCTTGGCACTGAGGGTTCTCATGGAGTGCAGCCTTTGTCAATTTTCGTAAAGCGTTCGACTCAGTTGATCAAGCAGTCCTGTGGGACAACCTGAGACTTCGTGGGATCCCCTCAAGGTTGTTGGATGAGGTGGCTGGCCTGTACAATGGTACCATGAGTACTGTGCAGAGTGGAGGCAGAACCTCTGCATTTTTCCTAGTTGATTCTGGGGTTCGTCAGGGGTGTGTTCTTGCTCCTACTGTGTTCAATGGTTGCACGGACTGGGTGTTGGGTAAGGTTGTGGGGCATCCATTGGTGAAGAAAGATTCACTGATCTTGACATTGCTGACAATGCTGTGATCTTTGTGTAGTTAATACAGGCTCTGTTTGAGGCCTTTAAGAGACTGAGCAAGGAATCGGATTATCTGGACTTGTGAGTGTCCTGGATAGAAAACCAAGACCCAGTGCTTTAATGACCATTTGGGCACAGCCATCAGCAGAGTGTCTGCCTGCAGACAGAATGTCAACCTTGTTGAGAGGTTTACTTACCTCGGCAGCGACATTCGCGTCTCTGGTGACTCTTCCTGTGAAGTCAGTAGACGGATTGGGAGAGCATGGGGGTGGGTGGTCACTGGAAGGTGGTGTGTGGCGCTCCCGATATCTTTACAAAAGGACGAAGGTCCAAGTCTCTAGAGTCCTGGTGCTTCCTGTCTTGCTATATGGTTGCAAGACATGGACGCTATCCAGTGACCTGAGACGAAGACTGAACTCCTTCGGTACTGTGTCTCTTCGGAGAATCCTTGGGTACTGCTGGTTTGACTTTCTGTTGAATGAGCAGTTGCTCCCGGAGTCCCGAATGAGGCACATCACCTGCATTGTGAGGGATTGCCAGCTACGGCACTACGGGCATTTGGTGCGATTCCCCAAGGGAGTTATCTAGCTCACAGGATCCACTTTGTTGAGTACCCGAACAGCTGGACCAGGCCAAGGGGACACCCATGTAACACCTGGCAGGCCAGGGGAATACGCACGTAACACCTGGCTGTGGCAGATAAGATGATCATTTCCAGGGCATGGGACTGGACCACATGTCAGCCGGGCAGGTTGTCAACCAGGATGCTGAGCTGTTTCTTCATGTGGTGGGTGTGGCAACAAGCTGTACCAATATATGCTCCCCAACCTGACCTGACCTCATGTGCTCCTGCAGCCCTTTGTACCTGATTGGGTGTCTTAACTCTGGTCATCTACCTATGTACCGCTGAGCCTTCCCCTTTAATTCTCTTTTTTTTCTTTAAGCTAAGGAATTGCTATTTTTGTTACTTATTAACTATTTATCCACAAAACTGATTATTTACTTACTTATTTACTTACAGATGCCAGTAAAGCTACCACTGCTTTCTGCCCTGCCTTGTTGACGCTAGTTCAAATACAAATAACAAAAAAATGGATACACGTTACAAGTGAGCTCTCCAAGTGCTCTCCCAAACGCCCAGCTGCTTCTGCTCCTGTACGGGTGAAAAAGAAGCCAAAATAGGGAAAAAAAAGTCTTTAAAAATTCCACCCCGGTTCCTTAGCGGAAACCAAAACCCAAGATTATAGCAGCATATGCATTTTTTTTTTTTTTTTTTTTTTTTTTAAAAAAAAACTCTCACACTTATGGAAAACACCAAACTCTGAGCACCTATGTTCTCATATTTGGTGCAGGAAAATGGCCACTGCAGTATTCCTTACCATCCAGAAACAGTTTACAGGCACCAGGGGCCTCATTTGTAAAAACTTTGCATGGATTCATGCATGAAAGAATGCGCATGCCAAAAAAACAGGAAATATACATAAGCCAAAAAAAATGTATTTATAAAACCTGTTGTACATACATTTCTACTCAATTTATTATTTATAAATCACAATCACCTTGTAAATAAGCATATGTGTTACAACACCTCTAATGCTGTGCTGAAACATCCATATATGTAGTACATAATTAACCTCATAATATGCAATCTCAATGCACAGAACATCAATGGCCAGTAGAGCAACCTTTCGCTTGACACGTCAAAACTCTGCCACCTGCATTTAAGAATATCTGGCTGTGCTCCACAACTGAGATCGCAAAATTAAATGTGGCATTATGGCACCTCCCTCCTGCATTCTAGGGATCAGGAAAAGGCATAAAGCATCAGTGTCTGAGCCACTATCACCTGGCACATGTAATGAGGAGATTGCTGGTACAATAAATACCACACTACAGGCCATATGAAAGACTGAGGGTTTAGCAAAGTACCTTACCAACAAGCCATTCACCACATACAGTTCCGTCACATTTACCAAAACTACTTTGACTCAAAATAAATCTATCACAGGTTGACCCTAGCCACTGAGACATGACGTGTGCCAGCCACATCTTGGCATCACATATGACTTTTTCATTAATAGAATGTAACTACTCATGGTTAACAAAAGCATCCGATTTTCTTCAAAGGTGTCATTATTATAATATGAATTGCTCCAATCACATTAGGACAACAAGACAGTGCTACATATTGCCTTTTATGTTGGTAAGAAACATGATATACTATATGTATGTGCACACACACCATATGAAGACTGGATATAGTGTCTCACCGGTTGGTAAATGGCTTTCAGCACAACAGAAATGATGGAGTGAAGCTTGGCTGACATATTCTTGACTGTCAGCCAGTTCTCTAAGACATGACAACAAGCCAATATAAACTGACAAAAATACAAAGAGTCTTTCAGTGCAAATGTGTAGGAAAGGCCTTCTTAAAAGGGAACTAAATAACAGTATGTACTTCATATTCATTTTTTTAGATGTAATATGTTTGTTATGTCAACGCACATTCAAATAACAGCTAAGTGATATGAATTATTATACACATGTGTAGCCTGGTTTGGCTGAAATTCCCTGCTTGAACAAAAGGTGTCGTCATTTCCCAATTTCTTCACAATGTTGCCCACACATGGGTCACAGCTGCTGTAAATATATACACGTTCCCATGTTAAATTTTTTCAAAAATAAATCCTGATGTTTGCGTGAGCCAAAAAGAGGCTTGAAATGTGCATATGCAAGCTGTACAATCTTTATAAAGGAGGCCATAGGTCCCCATGCCCTTGAACTGAATAAGCAGGTGTGAAAAGTCACTTTACGTTACTTATGGAGCAACCAGTAACTGCAGAAGTGCTGGTATTATTTTGGAGACATTACATAATCAAGAGTGAATCTTAGAAGAACGCTGATCGTTTTACATATTTCAACAAAGAGGACATTTCTAATCCCAGAAGTGGCCCTAACCTTTGGTCGCATTTTTAGTCAGTGAACTTGGAGATGAACAAGACAATGGTTCGACTGATATGAGAAAGAAAAGAAAGTGGTCTCAGGGTAAAATAAGGTACAGGAGGTGTGAGAGGTAGAGGCAGTATGAAGGAAAGAACTGGATTGGCCAACCCATCCAGCAGGCAGGCAGGCAGACAGACAGGCATCAAGAAACAATCCAAGAAACAGTTTAAAAAAAAAAAAAAAAAAAAAACATTAAAAAGCAAAATATATAAAATGACAAAAGCTGCCTTAATTTGGGACATTCATATTAACTATAATGATTTACTTCATGAGGTAGAAGTACAAATTAAACAGTACCTGCTAGGGAATCCTAGGGAGATTCCCGGACATTTTTCATTTCCGGAAATGAAACTGCTGTAATTCCCAGGAAACCGAACGGCCAAGCTCACATATATAGCGTGTAAAAGTGTAAAAATCGATCAGGAAATAACAAAGTTATAGCTGAACATAATTAAGTGGCATGGTTTTTTGGCCCACGGTGTAGCATTTTGAAGATTAATTCTGTCAACCAACAGCAGTCGTCAGTCTCCCGGCTCCGACTAAGACCAAGTATAGTGGATTAGGAGGAGTCTGCACTCGGCAGCTCACGAATGCCGGGACAGGGCAGACTTCATTGACAGCTTTGAACAGCAACTTGAAATTGCAATGCGTCAGTGTGTGGCATCCGCATTATCTGTGCCAAGAAACTTGCCATCACATAATGATGACAAGAAACTGGATGCATCAGTAAAAGCTGAAATGGAGGGCGAAACACGTGTCGCGTACTCTTTGCGTTATTTGACTGTAAAACTATGCAATAGCATTTTTAATGTAGGTAGATCATTTTGACCTGGTCATTTTAAAAGTAGCTCGAAAGCCGAAAAAGTGTGGGCACCCCTGAACTAGATACATGAATTATATGACAGCATGAACTGCTTGTAGATAAGGATAGTCTTTTATTGGTGTCAACATATTGCAGTAGTTTTATTAAAAATAAGTGTCGGTCGTTCTAAAACCGTTCACATGTGAGATGCCCATGCACTGTGTCATCCCTGGGAGCCTGGGATTCCTGGGAATGACATGCGGGATACCCGAATTCCCGGGAATGGATAAACCCATCTGGGAATGGATTCCCTAGTACCTGCACCATATATTTGAAATATTAAAATATGTGCTTAAATTTAAATGATTAATGTCTAAATATTCTCAGTTGTAATAGAAATTGGTCATTTTACACCATCTTAAGGAGGTCTATAGAAGGCTAGATTCCCAGTAAAGGAGATATATATACAGTATATAACAAAAAAAAAAAATTCATAATCAATAGTCTAAAACAATACCCCACATGCTTACATTTGAAACTTGTCATTTTAATCCGGCAGGGTGTGGCTCTTACAGAACTAGAACCACCAGAAAAGAAAAATATGAAATATATTATCATAATTATGATTAGAACCTTGAAACAGTATTAAACAACACTCCACGTGCCTATTTTACTAATCCCCATGTTTTTCAAATTTTGTGAAAAAAGGAGTAACTTTGACCCCTCATTAGCAGGTGAACCCCTTGAGTTGGTTGATTATGGACACCTATTGGTTCACTCTTTATCATGAATAAAATATGGTCAGAAAATGGCATAGAAATTAGTGTTTTCTAGTTCAAGAGGGACAAAACAAAGCTTCACGTCTTTCATAACTGACATTAAGATCAGTTAAACGGTATATCATATTTGTTTTCTTTTGCGAATGAGTCAAGAGACACTAGACAAAAAAAATTGAAGTGATTTCAAAGCATTCATAAATAATTCTAATGAACTCAAAAAAATCTTATTTCAGTGGCTCCTTTGCTGTTTGGAAAAACAAATCTGTGCGTCAGATACAAAGCTAATCAATACACTATGAACTATATGATTTGTAAATGATTTTTATACAGAATTGTAAGCAGTCATTAAAACAATTATTTAAACTAGCACTTGGAAGGTCAATAACACATACACACATCAGTGAAAGAATATAGTGAAAAAAAAAAGATTTGGGAACCTTTATACTTCAACATTTCATTTCTGCTAACAGCAGCAGAGGCACAGCTGCAGCTGTCAATGTAGCAGACTGTTCTTCCACATTTCACTGCCTTCAATTATTATTATTTTTTATTTTTTTTTATTTATTTTTTATTTTTTTTACAATTTTTTGTCTGAGATTCTCATTTTGTACATGCCTTTCTAAATATACAATTTTAAAGGCAACTATTTTTTGTTTCTTAAGTCATGCTTGGCCTTTTATGATCCTATAATTGTAATACATTATTTAGCAGTTTATCATACTGCAAAGGTCCAGTAATGGTTACATATTAATTTTATCTAAGTCTCTAATAACTTAAGAACTCAAATTAGTGAGAAAAACAGCATTGTATGAGAAAATGTTAAATCATGATATAATTTTTGTTTTTCAAACAGCACATTAATGGAATGACTGCCTTAGATAAAACACTGAAAAATTCTGGCACAATTTCAACATTTCTCTGAATTACTGTGGTGTTTCTTTAATCTTGGCAACTAAGTAGTGTATACTATATGCAGAACAACAACAAAAAAAAGTCTTGGCAACTAACAAATAATAAAAAAAGAAACAAACCATCCAGTCAAGAAACTATCATCAACTAACACATCACTTGCTTCAATGATATAGTATCCATGGATACTTTATTTGGTACATTTTAGAGTTGTAATACTATTATATGCAGTTAGCTATTATTTCCAGAAATGTAGACTAAAGCTAACAAGTTTTATTAGATAGTTTAAATAACATCTAATATAGCATCAATGATTGATATTTTGATCCTGTCAACAATGTTACTTTCCCTTTATATTATTTGTACTTCTACAAAAATTTTAAAGCCATCTAATGAGTGCTAACCAATTTTATACGAATAAGAGTTCAATTCTAAAAGACCATATAAGAAAGTTTACTTTATGACTATATATTTTATTCAGTTAAGATTGTTGGAGACACCAATATAATTTCACGTAATAAAGAATTTTGTTCTATTAATTGAAATGAGTGCAAGGTGTTGCTGTGGTTAACACTGCCACCTCACAACTCCAAAAACTGACTGTCAGCATGGTCACTGTTTGTAAAAAATTTCCACAGTTGCCCTATGTCAGGGAGAGTTATCTTAAGTGGCTCATAAAAACGGATTGAGTAAATGAGTACTCCTTTTCCTAGTAAACATATCACCATGGACAATGGCATGAGTAGTAAACCACTGGTGTCATATAAACAATGTCTTGAAAACAAAGTATTCAGCCCTCATTCATTTTTTCACATGTGGAACTCTCATAATTTGGTCTGCTTTCTTATTGAAAAACCAGCTCTGAGATATCTAAATGATATATTTTAAAATATTATAAAAATGTTGAGCGATTTCACTTGTCACTGAAGGCATGTATAACTGAGGTGGACTTAGCGAAGGGGGGCTCCTGGTCTTGAACAAATGTTTGGGCGTCACCCAGCTGTTCTATTGGAACCATGGAAAAACAAATATTTAATGTAAAAGCTTAGGGGTTACCTAAACTTGAATGCAAGAGTATGCAATAGGAGTATGCATAGCAGCTGAAGCCACAGCAACAACATCTAAGGTTATGTGTGATATATTACAGATAGAGGGGCAGAGTATATAATGGCAAAGTGTGAAATTATACTTAATAGCATTAGAGCACAATATGCCATGAAAAACAAAGACAGTGTCATCTATCTTTTGGGAGACAGAGAGGAAGAATAATTGTTTAAAATGTTATTCTTTCATTAAACTATTTTAACAATATCAGATATTTTCAGCTGTTAAGTAAAATTTAAGAGAACAATGGAAATAAATAAATAAACACACCAGCAGGTTTGTTAACCAGTATTCATACTCTAGTCATTTATCAATCTACTAATATATTTCACTGATTGTTAGCAGACATACTTCAAAACTAAACAACTGTAAGAGACAGGAATGTCATAATGCCAGATGTTTTGAATTTGATACCAATACCAGTAAATTTTTTCAATGCTCAATATGTTTCGCTACCATGGCAAAAACATAACTCCCATTCAAAGGCTTTTTATTAAAGTGACCAATATTGTGCCCTTTCCTGAAATACAATTTAAAAACATAAACACTAATAGTAGCAGTGGTTTTAAAATACTGTTACACTATATTCATCAATTAGCTACCTACTGTATGTACCATTTAAGTAAATTAGTACTGGCATTCATAAATATCAAAATACAATGCAAGACTTGAATTTTAATGTGTGGAAGAGATGGAGATAACCCCATAACAAACAAATGGAGAGATAATAATCTTGGGGGGATTTCAGCAAATATCACCATGAACTGATTTGTCTTCGTAAGTGCACATTTTAAATTTATTCTCTGACATTTTCTGTCTAGTAAATGAAAGAAACTGCTTATAATACAGAATGAAATTAAAAATTCAAACATTATTATATACAGTATGTACTGTTGTACTAGTGAATTCTGAGATAATTTCAGATATTTCCATTTAAATAAACTCTTAAAAGCTGTTTTTGCAACTACATGCTCAAGTTTTTCAGAGAACTGCTCTGCTAGGTTTGTAACATATTGTAAGATTTGCATTTGCATCATTAGCTGTTTAAAAAAAATAACTAAAAAAGTAATATTTAATGGATGAGCTAAATTAATTCAAATGTCACAAACTCATAATGCTTTAATTTTTCAAAACAGACAGTCCTTTTTTTTTTTTAAAACTTCAAAGCTTCCTCTGAGAAATCAATCTAGTCAGTTTTACATTTATTGATTATTTCAGAGCTCCTGTTAAAAAGCAATTGTTTAGCTGTTTTCAGTGTTTCTTAAATGGGTAATTACACTTAGTTATTGGTATGCCTGTGTACAATTCCAGAATTAGAAAAGTAACTGACTGTTATTACCTGTATTCAGTCTGTACATATATAATGCAAAGTGGACTGACTCATTCACTCACTCATTCACTTTCACACAACCACCAATTCCATCTATCCATCCAATTTCCAACCCGCTGAATCCAAACACAGGGTCACGGGGGTCTGCTGGAGCCAATCCCAGCCAACACAGGGCACAAGGCAGGAACCAATCCCGGGCAGGGTGCCAACCCACCGCAGACCATCAATTCCTGTTTAGCTAAAAAGCTAAAATTTGGCAGGATAGTACATCTACAGCACTAGGTACCCGCTAAGAAAGCACATTTCAATATTTTAGTGGAAAATCCCCCTAAACAAAAAAAGTAATCCAAAATCTCAAAAATATTTTGACCGTTTTGATATAAATCAGGTGACATCATAGAAAAAAGAAAACTGTCTAACATCTATATATATAAAATTCTTTTTGCGTTTGAAACGGAAATTATGTATGACCACATGAAACGGAAATTACGTACGACCACAGAACATGTTATAATACAGGAACTAATCACTTCGTTTGTGGACGCCATTTTTATATCGACTTTATGAATTATTATTTGTGTGAGAGTTATTTTACTGATATTGAAGAGAAGTAAACATAAACACGCCGATCTTTCCTATAGAAGTGCACCCCACGTCGCCCTCTCCCAGCCCTCCTCTCTGGACTCCAGCGCTCAGCCGTCCGCCGCATTCTGACAGAGAAGTTTTATTTATTCGTCCACGTGATTGTCATGGAAACTGTCACATTATAACTTTTTTTTTAATTGGCAGTACTTGATAGTAGAAGAGATGAGGAAAACAGCTTTGTGTCTTTCTACTTTTTAACTGCGGCGAGCTGTAAACAATTTGAAGACTACACCATCTTCAGCGGCGAGGGGTCGTGAGAACAAAGTGGACGCTTGGAGGCGCGGAATGTCGGGCTGCTCCGCCGGGTCGAGAGCTTCGCAGTTTCGGGCGGCGTCCTCTCTTCTCGCACTGTTTGTGACACTTTGAGTGCCCCGTCGGCTCCTGGGAGAGTGGAAATCTTTGCGAATGAGTGTGATCAGCGCCATTGAAGCAAAGTCTCTATGTAAATTGTGCTGCACGACTACTTACTGTCCCTTAAGGTGAGTTCAGGTCACTAAACATTCAAGGTTTCTTTTGTGATGAATTCTTTTAAGAAGATGGAAGGTTTACATCTAAGAAGATGTACCGACCTCTTCATGTTAAGTTTTGGACTTGGGAATTGTTTGGACCTTCTGCCCGTTAAGTACGGAATCGGAAGGTCCAAACAGAATATTTTTTCTCTTAAATCACAGGCACGTAGTGCAAGGTTGTCAGGCAGAAATTTGCAGGATCGCATAGAAAATGTCATTTATATACCACAGCGGTCGTGTAGCGCCTTTCACAAGGGAACTGCTACCGAGAGATGATCAAAATACATTTAAGCTGCTGTTAGTGCTACTTACCTGTTGTGTTATGGCGCCTTTAAAATGTAGTTTACCCGAAAGCATCTCAGTACTGCTCAATGTATCTTTACTTCTTACATGTTAATGTTTTACTGTTTAATAATTTATATACTACATTTTTTTTCCCTTGCATTCAGTGAGCGAAGCTAGTATATATATATATATATTTTTTATTATTTGCTGACAATTTTTAAAAATGTATCATATTTATTAATATTATGGTAATGTGCGTGCTTTGCACTGCACTGACAGAACAGAAGCGACTGATGGACCGTGAAAATAACACCACTGAACAATAGTGTGGACAGACGGCTGAAAAAGGGGTAGTGTCCTGGGGCCTCATGCATAATGCCATGTGTAGAATTTGCACTATAACATGACGTAAGCACAAAAGCTGAAATATGCTTATGCACACAAAAATCCAGATGCAGGAATCTGTGCATACTTCAATTTCCACGTTCTTCCGCTACATAAATCCCGGTCAGCGTGAAAAGTAACGCACATGCACGCGTCTGCTGTCCTACACCAATTCCTCCCAGAATTACATCTCTTTGAATATGCAAATCAATATAAATAGCCCTTAAGCTCAGCATTCTGTGAAAAGACAATGGGAAAAGCACGAAAGAAAATATAAGAATTCCAGCGAATACTAAGTGGAGGCAAAGGAAAAACGTACTATTTGTTGACTTAAACAGTGGTATAATCAACAAAAGGAAGTTGATCGAGTGACATAGCGTGTTGGAGAAACTTAAAAGCTCAAATTCACAAAGTCGCACAGTGCCCGAAATAAAACAGGAGTCACATATCAAAGTCACCGTGAAAAGGCGAGTCGTAGCATATCGTCTGAGTGTCATATGAAAGCTTATTAGGGTACAGACAAAAAAAAAATAGGCACACAGTGGGGAAAAAAGCATGAAATGTCAACTTTACTCTCGAAATTTCCACTTTAATCACGTAGTTTATTTTGTCATTAAAGTAGAAAATCAAAGTTCATCTTAAAATCACTTAATTTACTAGTTTCTCAAATCCCATCGTAACTAAAGTAGCATGTTAAATGCTTTGTTTTGTATTTGATCTTCTATGTGCTCTGTGTTTGTGAATCACTACGTGCTTCAGTTCTTTCTCCTTCTCCGACAGGACACAGAATCCATTACATTCGTGATATTACTGCTCTCTGAATACTTAAAATACGGAGATGTATAAGTGATATCATTTTCATGATGATTGGAATGAAAGCATGGTATTAAACATGGGAACATGGTGGTGCAGTGATTGTTCATATCTCGCACAAGATGCTGCTGCGCCATGTGCAACCTTCGAAGAAATAATTTATTGTAGCAGTACTGTCTATTTCAAACGTACTAACCTCCAATTCCTGTCCTTACTTTTCTTTCTCCAAATACCCAATCGCCATACAATCAGCTCTGTAACAGACGTTAAGCCATCTGTAAGCTTACAACGACGATTCATCAAAACTTTTAAGGAACATTGAAATATCTTCATAGTACTTGTTTAATTATTCTATCTGTCTATCCTTCCAGTGTCGCGCCAGCCTCAGCAAATATACAGCACGAGGCAGGAACAATACGTGAACTTGCTAGCGCTGTGGCACCGTATCCTCACATGTTTAATTATTGACAATACAGATTATTTAAATGAAGTTAAAGTTGTATCTGTATAATATAATCAAAATATTTTACTGCATCTCATCTTACAAATGATATCGTCATCATATGTAAATATGCGCTTTATAAAGTGGCGCAGGTTGTGCAATATTATACCTGTAGTGCAAGTTTACAGTGGGGTAATTGTACTTACAAATACAAATAGTTCTACAAGGAGCAATTGATTGAGTGCGTTTATAGTTCTTGGGATGAAACTGTTTCCAAACCGCGAGGTCCATACAGGAAAGGCTTTGAAACGTTTTGCCGTGGCTGAGGCAGCGTGTGCTTGATGCTGTATACCGATAATTCTCTTTCTGATCAGCTGCTGCTGCGATTCCCCACTCAGATACAGTGTTATAAATACTCAGAGTGGTGCAATGAGAGTGATATGGAAAAAGATGATCCGCTGTGGCAACTCCTAACGGGAGCAGCTGAAAGAAGAAAAAGAAGGTGCAGTGAGAGTAACAACACTAAAGCAGTTATGGTATTTGGAATACTATGGCTATTCCCTGGACCATTATATTGTAACAGGTTAATTACAATCAGATGCATTAAACTAATAAACATTATGTGCTTAATTTCAGTGTATTTATAAAGCCGCGTCAGGAAAAGAAAGGATAACCACACAGGAACAGTAGCACTGCTTTGACGGTGGGTGCCGACAGTCTGCAAAACCGAGCGGAGAACTTGCATACGACAGGGTATGAGGTACTGTGGAAATGTGTGTGGCTTTACGCCAAGTTTAGGTTTTAAACATCGCGGTTTGAACATGGAAACTTTCTTAGGCAACATTTTTGTGCGTAAGCACCGTTTATACATGAGGCCCCTGGACTTGAAAAAAAGTGGTGTGATCATGTTGTGAAATGGAAAGGGAATGCTCAGCAAAGATCAAGGAAGATGAAAAGCTCAATAGTAAGTGCTATTTTTTGCTGTTGTCTACCAACACTCTTAGATGCGTATCTGCTCTCATCTTGGTTATCTGTTGCCCCATCATCGACCTCCAGCCCCCGGTCATGGCAATGAAAACTGCAATGGGGACAGAACTTTGAAAACCACCATTATTTTCCCCACACACACTGTTCTTTGATCCTGGTGCTTAAAATCATGCAAAACCTCAGTGTCCGTCTTAGATTGTGGTGCTTGAATTTCTAATGGGGATGTCACAGACATTGTACAGTGATACATGAAGCTACTGCTCTGTGCTCCTCACATTAATACTTCAGTATAACACATAGCGTATTAACAGTTATGTATTTATCGTATTTGAGTACTGCTTTGCATATACATTGTTATCTGTGAAGTTTAACGGGGGATTACACATTTCAGTGGAAAAGGGTACACTTTCTTGTGAAGCTGTGTTTTGCAGTGACCATCAAGAAAAGCAGGAATTAATCTAATGCAGGAATGTTTTATTCATGGCCAATTATACATAACATGTTCAAGAGTATGCAGTTCCAGTGACCTAATAATAATATTATTATTTGACTGATGCCTTTATCCAAAGCAGCTTACAACATTTTAGATACAATTTGTTACATTCTCTTTGTTTTTCTAATTTATGTGCAGGGATGTAAATTGCCTTGTTCATGGTCAGTGTTAGCAGCAAGATTTGAATCCACAACCTCTGGGTCTGAAGTCTTAGGTCAAAAGCCTTAAGCACTAAACCACAATGCCTGAGAATAATGTTAGCCCTTGGTTTTTAAAAAAGAAAAAGAAAAAAAAAACTACAAATATTGTATATAAAAAAAGCATTTAGTTACATAGTTCTTCTGATATGCCTGTTTAACATATGACACTATAACTGAGGCCCACTGTCCTAAGAAATTTCCTGGCAAAGCCCGGTAACATAGAAAATGGTTTGCCATTTTATTTTTTATAAACAACAATAATTCCTATTCTAATTCCTACATTCACACTCTGAAATTCTCCAGCATTAAACTCAAACCATTTCTAAAGATGACTTCTGCTTTTTTTCATTTTAGTATGTGTTGATGCAGCTGTGTATTATCACCACTGTGAATCATTTTCATACATAGTTTCATTCATGTTTTTATTACATATTATTGAGCTTTCCAAAGTAAATTGTCTACTTGCAGTCATGCACGAGTGTAGTACTGTCTTACGTTGTACTAGTAATATTGTAAAAAAGCTGGTACATTTACATTTTTGAACTTTGGTATCGACTTGGTATTGAAATATTGGTCCTTCTGACATGTCTAGTAGGAGGTACTTATCACTACATTGCCAGGCCATCTTTAAAAACTATAAGTGACCTGTCAACAACATTCTGCTAAAGTATGTAAAATGTAGAGAACCTCACTATCTACGCCTCAATGATTTTATTTTCAAAGATGATTTCTCACTACTGTGAAAAGTGTCAGGTAACAAAATAAAATTACCAGAGAAGTGAGATTTAACATTTTTTACTTGTGACCTGATGTCCATAAGGCATTTCAAATAAAAGTTATGTTGACAAACAATTTTTATCTCCCATCTTTTGAAATATATACAATAAATGCAAAGAAAGCCAGGAAATCATTGTATCTGACATCAGAACATGTGTACCAGTAAGTTGGTTTCAATGTGTGCTGCTGGATCAGTTTTTGTTACATCTACTGTATGTTGAGCTCAGTCACAAATACAGTTGACATGCTATCACTTATAAAAAGACTGAACTTTATTAAGGGATCACCATCTGTACTTGATACATTTTCTTACACTCTGGAGATCAGTAAATGGCAGCTTTGAAAGTTTTTTAAGCACTTTTATGCTTATTCAGATGTGGCATCAGAGTTTACTGTTAGTGTAAAATGCTTTCCTCCAGCTTAGTGCTTTCCTCCAGGTGTACCTTTTGGTGTTGAGGCCAAATAATCCAATTTTGGTCTCATCTAACCATAACACCCTTTTTCACTTAGTTTCAGAATCGTCAAGGTGCATTTAGGCAAAGCTAAAATAAGACTTAATGTGTACTTTCTTGAAGAGTGGCCTTTTTTCGTGAACCCTCTCATACAAGTCACATTTCCGAAGTGCTTGTGATTTTGTTGTCACATGCACACAATCACCACTCTGACCAGTTTCCTTATTGCTCTTCCATCAAGTTTGGAGAGACGGCCTGATCTGGTGGATTAAAAAAGCTTTTCCAAACTTTTCTGTATCTATCTGCTGACTTGTGCCTGTCTAACAACTTTATCCCTGAGATCTTTTGAAACTGCCTTGCCACCAATAGCCAATTGTTTGCTTTCATTTGCTCTGTTAACCACTAGAATGCTCCAGGAATAGCAGCTTTATTGCTAAACTAACCACAATGATCACAACTGATCACAGGTGGAAGCCAATTACCATAGTGTGCAATGGACAAGATAATTAGTAATAACTGAGTTTATAAGTATTGTTTGGGAGGGTGGTGGTCTTTTATAAATCTCACTGATTATTGATTTTCATTTTATTATTATATCTCAGAACTGTTCCTATTATATCTTTGACTAGGATGTTATAGGTTGCATCTAGTAGATAAAGCTTAAAAAAATTAATTTTGTGTGTATTTTCATTTTATGCTGTAAATCAACAAAAAGTGAATATTTTCAAAGGGGGTAAAACTCTATACACACACATCTACATCCGAACATATATGTTTGTTTTTATATGTGTGTGTGTGTGTATATATTATAT
>JANRMT010062806.1:19582942-19624050 GCA_026402145.1 Polypterus bichir lapradei
ACCATTAATTCCAGCATATTCTGGATTTGTCCTTGAATTTCCTTTCACTGTTTCCCACCATACTAGTTGTAAAAACTGCCCCCTATCATCCTCTTTGGATATGGAGAAACACCAGCCATATTTTGAGATATTCTGAGATTGTTAAGGTATGCACCACAAAATGGAGAGTGATCTGTGCTTTCAAACAATGAACGACCCATTTCCAGCCAATGTGTGCCTTGGATTGAAACTCTATGAGTGCAATGATCTACTGTATATGTTATACAATTATTGTGTGTAAGTTTGTGGACATTTGTTGTATTTCATCTGCAGTATTTGTTTTATCTATTTCTTTTGTTGTTTGAAGCATGGAACGGAACGGTTAGCACTGAAGCCTTACAGCTCATTTCACATCTGACAGGCGCTTTCCTAGCCCAAAGGGACACTTGAAAGACCATTGCACCATTTTAATCCACTCAAAACTAGTTAAGTTCCTTCATCCCCTAACACTTTAATGCATTTTATGGAGTTTGTCGAACTTCTTGAACATGGCATGATTTTGACGAACTCACAGCAAAGCAAAACCTACAATGTTAGCTCTTTACTACTGATCAGACTTTTCTATTACTTATGCCCACGTAGTAATCAAGAATTTGCCACTGTGGTGCACACTAATAACTATTCATAACTTGGAGAATGCTCCCCATTCGTACTCTGTACCATCCAAATACATGTCATTTATGTTTTCACCACATTTGACATATCTAATTTGTTACAGCAATTAACATTAGTTTCTTTTCACAAACACAATGATTGACATACATCTAACATTTGCTAATTCAACTTCAATATTTAAATATTATAATAATTCATTACGTTTATATAGCATTCTTCAAGGTACTCAAAGCACTCTGATGAGAGCCACTTCATCTACCACTCGTGCAGCATCCACCTGGACGATGTGACGGCAGCCATTTAGTGCTAGTACGCTCACCACATAATAGCTGTTAGGTGGTGAAGGGGTTAGAAATAGTTAGCCAATCAGAAATAGGGGGTGATTAGGGGGCCAGAATGACCAGGCTGTGGTGGACAATTTATCCAGGACATCAGGATACACCCTACACTTTACAAAGGATGCTCAGGGATCTTTAATGACCGCAGAGAGTCAACCCCTTGGTTTTATGTCTCATCTGTAGGACAATGCCATTTTCCCTGTCACTGCACTGGGGCACTGGGACCCACATTCACATGAAAGGGTAGGTGCTGGCCTCACCAACACCTCTTCCAGCAGCAACCCAAGCTTTTTCCTGGTTGGTCTCCCATCCAAGTACTGGCAGGGCCAGAACATGCTTAGCTTTAGGTGGATGATCTGTTTTGAAGTGCATGTGTTATGGCTGGCACTGAACTATTCTGTTTTCCAACTGGTCAGTGTAAACGTTTTGAAACACTAAATCAATTTTACTTTTGAATGATCATATGAAGCAGCTCATTTTGTTGTTGTTGACAGACATGTGGAAGTCTTGTGCCACATCCAATGTCTTCTGCGTCGCAAGCACTGCAGCTGAGATTTAAAACAAAACACTCTAAAGACCACATTCTTTTTTATATATAATGCAAATTTTCATAAAGGTCGACCAGAGGGAACTCGGTCCCTGCAGCATTTTATTTTAACAGAGTGATCCAAGGACTACTTTGTACTGCTGTTTTTTTTTTTTGTTTTTTTTTAATATTTAAAACTATTTAGTCCTCAACACAACTGTAAAGCCGATAACACTTGATATATGCATGCATTTTTGTCCCATTTTGTATTGCCATAGGTGAAAAGGTAGAGAAATTACTTCAAGAAATGTATTATTCCTTAACCTTGGTTAGTTTCTGTTTTGTACCCAGATCTTAAGAGCCAACACTGTTCCTGTCTTGGTGGTTGTGGTTATTACTGCTGTCAAAATAGAGCAAGTGTTACGGGATATGTGTGGAACAGTGTTTTTATATCCCTTCAGCATAAAGGTGCACTGAAAACAGGTAGACATCTATGCCCAACTGGTATTGTATCACCAACAATCACCATGTCATTAATGTTATTTCTTAGAAAAATGAAAAATTGCAATTAACAAAAAGCTAGCTAGCTTTTTTTTTGCTCATTAGAAATGGCAAGCCCCTGGAAAAAGAAAACAAAACAAAGCATAATTTTATTGCCTTTAAATAATAACATACAATGAAAAATTTGCACATGGAGTGTCTTTAACAAAAAAGATAATCTGCCTGATTACTAGAATCCTACAGTGTCATAAAACCTTAATATTACCAGGCACGATTTATTGTTAACTAAGGACAAAAGCTGCCAGGATAGGTTTTGGCTTACCACAGCCCTCTATTAGACTGGGCAGGTTAAAAAAATAAATTGAACAATAGATAGTGACAAGTGTAAAAGAAGAGTAGCAAACAGAAAATAATGTAACAAGAAAATATTAAATAGTTTGACACTTAACTTCTGCTATAGGCAATCTCAGAAAGAAGTTTGTCATCATGCTGCAATGAGGAGGTTGCCATGTATTACTAAAATTTCTGAAATCATGGAAAGCATGGTATTGCAGTTGTAAGAACTGTGAACAAAATGTGCAATGATAATAAGCAGTTCCCTTCAGCAATATCCCATCAAAACCTAAATTCATTTTGTCAATTAAGAGAATGACAAGCATGCAAAAATCTTTCATCACTGTAGGCTGTTTCTGATTAAACAGCAAAATGACTGCAACAGGTGACTAATAAAGACCATGTTCTCAGTTACTAAAAACAAACTAGGTATGGATATGTAAAATCTGGAAATAATTTTTGTCCATTTAAATATGATGTATTTCAACAATTAATCAGAAGAGATGTATTTTAAAAACATAAAACAATAATGATGACAGTGTCTGCTCATTTAAATTGGTCACAAGCACCGAAATGAATACCTATTTTCACTTCAAAAATATAGCACTGAAGTTTAGTTAAGTAACCACTGCAGAACAGCCAAGGGAGAGCAGCTAAACTGATTCCAAGACTAGGGCTACTATATACGCTATGTGGAGGAAATAAAGAATGAGTTTTTCAGTTTAAGCAGATATTAAGAGGAGTCATGATAAATCTGTTCAAAAATCTGAAAGGAATGAATACGATGAATCCAAGCAGGTATTTAAAAATGAGTTCTAAAATAAGAACAGACAAATGGAAGCTGGTTAAGAATAAATTACATACAAATATTAGAAAGCTTTCCATCACACAAGGGAACCACAGATATGTGAAAACAATTGTCACCTAGGTTGGAAAATAGCAGTACTTTGAGGACCTTCAAAACATGACTGGGTAAAATATCGCTAGAGTTTAATAAAAAGGGACTGAAAATTAGACTGGGCCTTAATGACCTGTTCTTGTCCAAATTGTTCTAATGTTCTATTTCGATGTTCGATGTCACTACACTGGTTACTTGTGTCTTTCAGAATTGACTTTAAAATTCTGCTTATGGTTTATAAAGCCTTAAATAATCTCGCTCCATCTTATATATTGGAATGTCTGACACCCTATATTCCAAATCGTAACCTTAGATTCTCAAATGAGTGTCTCCTTACAATTCCAAAAGGTAAACTTAAAAGAAGTGGTGAGGCGGCCTTCTGCTGTTATGCACCTAAAATCTGGAATAGCCTGCCAATAGGAATTCGCCAGACTAATACAGTAGAGCACTTTAAAACACTGCTGAAAACACATTTCTTTAACATGGCCTTGTCATAACTTCACTTTAACTTAATCCTGATACTCTGTATGTTCAATTCATCATAATAACTATTCATGGTGGCTCTAAAATCCGTACTGACCCCTACTCTCTCGTTTCTTTTTCCGGTTTCTTTGTGGTGGCGGCCTGCCACCACTTGAACTTTGCCAAGCTGGTGGTAAGGCTGTTCTCCTGGCATTGGAAGCAATCTTTGCTTCCATTTGGGAGACAGGAATCATTCCAACTGACTGGAAAACAAGACTTCATCCCTACCTGGAAAAGGAAGGGTCATCGCCTGGATTGCGGCAACAAGTGGGGAATAACACTGCTCTCAGTGCAGGGTAAGGTCCTTGCTAGGGTCTTCCACAATAGGATAGGTGATCACTTGCTCACCTACCAGTGACTGAAGCAGTCTGGTTTTATGCCTGAAAAGTCTACCATCGACCATATCCTAGTACTGAGGGATCTCATAGAGCACAAATGCAAATATTGGCAGAGTTTATTAGCAGACTTTGTCGATTTTCAGAAAGCGTGCAACTCAGATGATCGAGCTGCCCTGTGGGACATCCTAAGATTTCGCAGGATAAAACCACCCAAACCAAAGTTGCTGGATGTCATGGCCAGCCTGTACACTGGTACTATGAGTGTTGTGCAGAGTGGAGGCAGAACCTCTGATTTTTTTCCTAGCTGACTCTGGGGTTAATCAGGGGTATGCTCTTGCTCCTACCGTGTTCAATGCTTGCATGCACTAGTTGTTGGTCAGGGTAGTGGGGTCCAGCGGTTGTGGGGCAATTGTTGGTGAAGAACGATTAACTGAACTTGACTTTGCCAATGATTCTGTGATCTTCATGGAGTCAACAGAGGCTTTGAACGGGACTCTCAACAGACTGAGTGTCTCAGCTTGTGAGGCCTTTAATGACATCTTAGGCATAGCCATCAGCATTGTGTCCGTTTGTGGTGAGAGTGTCGAGAGGTTTACTTACCTCGGTAACAACATTTATGTCTCTGGTGATTCTTCCTATGAAGTCAATAGACTGTATGGAAGAGCATGGAGAGGTCATAAAGTCACCGGAAAGAGGTGTGTGGCACCCCTGATATCCTTGCAAATGGATGAAGGTCCAAGTCTTTATAGTCCTGGTGCTTCCTGTCTTGCTACAGTATATAGTTGTGAGACACAGAATCTATCCAGTAACCCGAGACAAAGACTGGACTCTTTTGGTACTGTGTCTCTTTAAGGAATCCTTGGGTGCTGCTGGTTTGACTTTGTGTCGAATGAGGTACATTACCTGTATTGTGAGGCAGCATCAGTTATGGCACTACAGCCATGTTTCTAAACCAGACCATGATGCAGCTGGTCAGAACCATTATCGATGGTGCCCATGTAGAATGTGGTGACAATGGGGAGAAGCAGGCTTGCTTTAAAGAACTTGAATCAATATTTTTAATCAATACATGACAATGTTTACACTTTAAAACAAATATATACTTAGATGAAGTTATGACAATGAATTATTAAACATAAGGATAAGAAATGAATGTAACTAAAAGGGTTAACTAAATGTTGTTTAAAGTTTAGGTAAGTGAGACTTCTGCCTCATCTTAGAGGAATCACCAACATAATTACGAAGGTTAAAATGAAGTAAATGAGTAATGATCACCTCTTTAAAAAGCGAGGACGAACTAGTGGAAAAGCCTAAATGCCCCTATTATGAAGCGGTGATAAGATCAATGGGAAAACCCATGGGTCACCCCTATTAATAAAGCAATGTTTAGAATAATGGAAGAATTGACATGTATACAAAATTACTGCTTATTAGATTATGTCATATCAGATGATGTGATGTATTAGATAAGGAAATAGTGATAGAATAGCATAAAAGAGATTGAATTGTTTAATTAATTGCTCACTCCATGAACCGAGAAATTTGTGAATATCTATGTGCACATTAAGAATTGTTCGATTTCTCATCTGTTCTCCATGAATGACTTCTCTGAAAGTACAGAAACTTTTTTTTCCACAACAGCTTTCCTAATACCTAAAGAAAGTGGAGATGCTGCACACCAAGGAATTTGGTGCTCTTGAACAATTTCACCAAAGGGGCCTTGACGTGCAGTGGGTTATGAACAGCATGGGCCGTCCTGAAGTCAACAATCATTTCTATTGTGCTTGAGAATTGACTCGGAAAAGTACACTTTTATTCCAAATAATTCTGAATCCAGGGATCTTATGAAATTCTCCAAAAACATCTAAGACTAATGATGCAGATAATTGTGGTCCTTCTCTGTTAAGCCCCTTTATCTCTGGCTTCTTCCAATACATGGACAGCCAGCAGCTCAATGGCTATTGTGAAAAGCATTAATGTTATTGAGCACTCTTGTCAAATACCGTATTGTAATTTAAAGTAATCTGAGTTCGTTTTATTAATGCGGGTTTAACATATGTTGGGGGAAAAAGCTGAATTTGTGCAGTCTACTAAATAAATAATCCCACTTAATTATATCAAAGGCTTTTTCTGCATCTAAAGATACCAAAATTTCTAGTGATTTTATAGTCGAACATATTGCATTAAAAAGGTGCTGAAGGTTTGATGCTTTAATAAACTCCATTTGGTCATATGACATTTCAATTTTGTTATGCCTACCTGATTCTGGAGAGGACACCCCAGCCTCCAGCTCCATCTTGTGGCTTGGACACAACATGGATAAGTGATAGTTATTGATTATAAGCCTTTGTGATTGACTGGTGCAGAGTACGATGCCAAAGGACATTTCTGATGGTGGGTGGGATTCTTGGGGCAGCTTCAAACTAGTTAAGTGCTGTCTTGTCACAACCTGCTTTTCTCATCAGTTGCATGAGGATCAGGAAAACATCGAAGATCAGCAGGCTGTAAAACTAAACCAAGCAAGAATACAGATAGGAAGGGACCAGTTCTAAAACTGGGAAGTTGGAATATACAGGCAATTACAAATTAACTATCACAAACCTCCAATAGTTTTATATAAAAGAAGACAGCTAAAATAAACAGCACACTCAGTAGACTGCATGTAGGAAGAGTCAGTCTTCAGAAAACATGACTAGCAGAGTCAAGCTTCAAAATTAGAAAAAGACTACACATTTTTCTGGCAGGGGAAGGGCCCAGACAAGTCCAGTGAGCATGCAGTAGGCTTTGCTGTTAAGAACACAATGCTTAAAATTGTAGAACTAGGCAACAAATGCATAGATTCACTACCTACTCTCCGCCTCAACACCACTGATGGCCCTGTTACCCTGGTCATCACTACGCCCCCACATTATGATCAACACCGGAAGCCATGGATGAGAACCTCTCAGCTGTCATCAGTAGTATCCCCAGCAAAGAAATACTACTGATGACAGTATCTCTTTAATGCCAGAGTCAAGCCCTAAGCCTGAACAGTTTGGCATGGGGAAGACGAATGAAAATGATAAACGACTGCCTGAGTTCTGCTCCAAACACATACTGTACATCATAGAATCCTTATTCCATTCCAAGCATCAAAACAAAGTGTTTTGGAGGCATCCACGCTTTAAGCTTTGTCATCAACTCAATCTGATCTTAGCCAAACACTTCTTTCTTTTAAAAAAAAGAAACCCCAAAAAAAAACAGTTCTATCTAGAAACTGGGCGATAGGGTAAAAAAAACATAAAACATCAAATTTTTTAAACTTATGGACACTTCATGATTTATTTATTTTATCATAGAAATCACTTTCAGCTATTCTTGAGGTAAAAAAAAACAAAATGAGATGGTTGTCCAAATTATGCAAACGTAAATTCCAACTGTACCCTTCCTAGAAATATAAAAAACTACATTTTTGTCAATAATTATAGGTGAAAAAATAACAAAATTTCTGTGTAATAATTTATGTATTTTTTAATTTTTTTTTAAATTCCGCAGCCCTTGTTCATTAATGCGGCCTCCACAGGGCCTGTCACATCACTAACAACGACCTTTCTTTAAACTGTGCAGTTTTCTTTACAACTTTTACTTTTCTTACTGCCGATCCCTATTTGTTCTTTATACCTTACTTTGTCTTTTTTTTTCTTGTAAATCACACTAGCCAGTTTCTTCTTTCTAAGACAACTATAGGCAGGGCTGGCTTTAACCATTTTGCTGTGGGGCCCTGACTAGCACAAAAAAGATTTTATGTGATATTTATGTCTCATCAAAATAGTGGATCTTTTAGGTGCAGCTGAAGAGAAGCTATTATGCTTTTAAAGATGTCCAAAGAAGGTAATAACATCTCTTGAGCTTCTCACTTCACCTGTTACCACTACATTAAGGGTGTGAGCAGCACATGCCACAAAGAAAGCTCTGGATTTTTGCAGCAGTCTGGACTGTACAGCTTTGTCCTTCTCATTCAAGTTGGCACCACTGCCATATTATTGCCTTCTACAATCATCAAAAGGAATAATTAGTTCCTCGAGTCTGTCCAGGGCAAGAGAAGACAAAATTTCTCCTGTTATCTCTACTGTTGGAAAGAATCTCATAAAATTCTGTTTAATCCTGTGTACTTTCTCCATTGTGAGAATTTTTATAACTAGTGAACTTTGCTCCTCAGGGCTAACATTAGGTGTACAATGCAAAAATCACAGAGTAATATTTGAACTGATTGATGTCACTCACTATAAGCTCAATTATTTTCTCACTTATGAAATAATGTGCTCATCTTGAACTGATTTTCCAAGGTATTTTGTGTGGGTGCTGTTGCCACTCTCATCATGTTCTATATGCAGTTAAAGTCACTTCAGTACACATGGTACTTTGTCAGCATGCCCGTGTCGATCAAACAGAGGAAGCTTTGCAGTCTACTTGTGACTATACGCTGTAGGACGATAAGTAAATGAATCAAGGTAAATAACATTCAATCTACCTTTTATATAAGTAACATATAAATATTTTTATATATAAAGACCATCACAAACAGGTCTTTGCATGATACCTTGGTGGGCTCTGCAAGCCCTGCTTTTTCTTTGAACAGGTGTGGGACAGACTGACTGGCAGGATGATGCCCGACCTGTTGCTGCATCCAAACTGTGCTATCTTTCACCTTTACGCCTGGTGCAGCTGCGTTGTTCTTATCTGTGAGTGGATGTTTCTTGCGCAGAGGGCTTACCATATATACTCACGTATAAGTTGGGTCTTGAAACCCAAAACATTGATTATAAAATCAGACCTATACGGCCGTTCAAAAACAGTACAATTGTTTTGTTTATTTTTTTTTTCACATCTTCTTGACTCCTTCAATCTCACATCAGTTTCTCAGATGCATCGAATTTTGTTGCAGCAGCGCAGTTACCAATTTCTTTTGCTACTTCAATGACATTTAATTTAAAACCAGCTTCATATTTTCTTCTGATTGAATGCTCCATCGTAGATAAGGGATGCTCTTATGATAAAGGTGTATGAGGGTGTGAGATACAACAAACACAAATCAGTGCAAATGTTGCTTTGGAATAGTTTGGGTATTACCGTGTGGTCACAAAGGCACAATAGAGAAAGAGAGAGGGGGGTTAGGCCCACGTACTGATACAGCACATTGCCGCACCCACATAGAAAAAAAGGCAGTGTGCTCTGTGGTTACTCTCTCTGGTGGGTGTTACCATATCATAATCCATTGTACCAATAGCATGAGTTTCCCGCATTCGACTTATATGACCAACACTATAAGATACCAGAAATTATGCAGTAAAATCAAGTTCCAACTTATCCGTGAGTATATACAGTTATATATTTAAAAAAAAAAAAAAAAAGTACCATAAAATTACACAGGCTGTTACAGACTTAAATCAAATGTATGTTTTTATTCTATTACAGTAAGAATAAGAGCAGCTCACTACTCAAAATGGAGGCGTCTGGGATTGAACTACGAACGTCTTGATTACCAGTCAGCAGTTCTTACCGCTGCTCCACCAAAAAGGTTGTATTAACAGCATATCAATGTCGCACCCTAATGCAAGTTTTTTCTGCAGTTGTATTTTTGAATAAAAGTGCACTGGTTTTGTTATACTTAACTTTTGTAAATGTGTTTATTTGATATTTGAACTTCATGCTTCACACATTATACACTTCATGTCTGCATTTTGTCAATTATTACTAAAACATAAAAAACGTTTCTGTTTTAACAATGTGTTTACATAGATTGTTGTAGACACAGAACACACATGAAAAGCATGTATCCAAATAACACTATATTATTTACCCTATACAACTCCAGGCAACTCACATGCAAGTAAACAGAACTTGAGCTGAGAGAACTAGGATAGCAGGCAGCTTGCTGCTTTTGCTGATCGACACATTTACAACACAAAAGACACTGACGGAGAGGTGTGAAGGGATTTAAGGTAGACTGGGATTACGAGTTTTTTCGTAGACTATGGTAATTCTAGTGTTAACAGGATATGTAGCAAGGAGCACTGAAGCAGGGCAAAGAATACACTCAAGATGTCAGTTCCATTCTAGCTGTTATGGAACAGATTAGCTAAACAAATAGACTTCATAGACTGAATGGTCTCCTCCTGTTTTTCAAATGTTATGACCATATATACATCTTATGTGCTATGATCTTATGTTTCTGTTTTAAGTGCTGAAATAAACTTTACGTGCTGCCAATTTTAACTGCTATTGTTTTTTTGCAAACTTTGCATTTTACATTAGTTTGCTTGACATCCATGTGTTGTGGGTCTGCAGCTAAAAAGCTGGCCCATTTTAAAATAAATAATTAATTAAATAGCCAGCTCCAACTCCATGGGTGTGTGTGCTCATATAGTGGCAGGAGGTTGGTGTGGTGATCGAAATGAGCACGTCTGAATGAGTGGGTGTGTTCTATCTTAATTACTTCATTGGCTTTCCAAAGTACGTGAATAAGGAGCTGTGCCCAAGGAGGCATATTAGGGAGGGCCTGTATGAGAAAGGAAAAAACAAATGGGGGAATAAAGAAAACAAACTGGCTAGTGAGATAGAGAGAGAAGGGAGAATGATGAAGGAGAGACACAGATTGAAGGGAGAGAAGCAGAGACAGACAGAGATAGGGAAAGAGAGCACGAGTGAGTGAGCAAGCAAGTGAGAATGCCCATGAAGTAAGGGGCAAGAGGCAGGTGGTCGAAAGTGAGCTTCAGGGTGACAAGAACCTAAGGCTGAGGAAAGGACGCTTCTGAGTGCTTACATGGGAGTAGCAGCAGCCCTGTATGTGGTGTTTCTTGGAAATACCAAGGGACTGGCGGCAGGAGACATGTAAAAATCTGGTGGGGAGCACCACTGAGAGCCAAGGGCAATAGGGAACTGTGCTGGGAGCCATGGGACAGCAGGAACCCAGACTCGTGGAAGAAGGATGACTGAACCTGTCAGTGGGTATCTCCTTCTCCAGTGAGGTCTGAACAGGATAAGGGGAGGAAGTGCATGGTTTAGAAGGGTAACATTTGTGGTCATCGTTTTGTGGACTCTCTGGGTTTTAACCTCCAGTGTTTTTAGAGCATTATTTATTGACATGTTTTTCACTTCCACCATCACTTGTTTTATGGATTATTTATTTACAAAGAATAAATTGGGATCTGAATTGTTTTGGACACCCACCTTGTTATTGAATTGTTTGAAATAAAAGCAGTTATTACTTTTGCACCTAACCTCATCCCTCAGGAATGTTATCAGTGGTGGGTTCAAGAGGCTCCCAGAAGGACCCAGTAGCATGGATCCGACCCACACTGTCACAATTCAATTATTGATATCCAAACCAATCTCAGACAAAAGACCTTAGAATTAGCTCTTTGGTAAGAGAAGCACTATAGTCATATTCTTTGCAAAAATGTTTTGACTGAACAAATGTGAGCTGTTGGTCAAAATAGATGTTTGCTTAATTGTTTAACTGTAACATCTGGCTAAAACAAAAAACAAATTGCATATTTGAACACCAATTTAAAACATTAATTCAATTTCAGTAATAAAAAAAAAAAAAAATCACAGTGTTTGCTCACACCACAGTGTGACACCAAACACTCAGTGGTGTGCTCCAAGATCAGACTTAAGCCTAAGAAGTTACACTGTATAGAACAAGAAGGGAACAATCACATAGGTGTCTGCATGATGCCTACCCAGACCTGCAGGAGCTGTTTACAGAGGCATTCTTGAGCAAGCTCAGCACTTTGCAATCAATCAATCAATCCTTTATTGTTATGTGTACAAGTACCATGTGCATTACCATGTGCAATGAAATGCTTGCTTGCATGGGCCTCTGCAGACAGTGAACATAGACAAAAAAAAAAGCCAACACACTCAATAAGATTGGAACTTCTGTTGACCATCATTTACCATATAGCCTTGGCAATCTTTGGAAAGAAAACCTTAAAAACAAATGACCGTTTATTTATTGTGGATTTCATCTCCACCGACAACATCTCCATTGATGAGGAAATCAGGAGACTAATTAGGGTCACTATAGCAAACCAGTTCGGTGGCACAGCACTCTACAAACTCAGCTCTCACTTTCCCCACTTCAGAAACATTTGTGTGCCATCATGCCAGTACCTGGGCAGACGCCTCCACCGTGACATTGGTAGAACTTTGTCAAGAGTATATACAAGTGAGCACCTCAACCAGCAGCTTAGTTAGTTCAGACAGCAGTGAGCAATTAATAAGTGAGTTCTACCGGATATTTCTATATATGGTAGGTTTATGTCAGCTGACTAACTGCTAAATTCATGTATTATCTGATATGGATCAGTGGTTGAAAAACAGGACAATAAAAAAGTTCAAACACAATTATTAAAAGTGGTCAATCACCGAATACTTTCCATCACACACCTACTACTTTGGTGCTAAAGAGGTTAAAAAAAAATTAAAAAAATAAAATATTTTCACATACTGGTAAAAAAATAGAAAATATCATGACAAATACAAAGTATAGCTTTGTATTTATAGCAGATGAGGACTATCCTAAACCCCAGTGTTTACTGTGCGGAGAAGTATTATTCAAGGGTAGCATGAAACCCGTTTTACAGTTGTGGCATTTACAAACAAGGCACACCAGTTGTAAAAACAAGCAGTACCTATTAAAACATCAGCTAAGAAACAGTTGAAGCCTCATACCATGTTAGTTATCATACAACTAAATGTGGTTTTAAAAAAAAATAAAAACACTATCCCTTTTTCAAACAATGCAATTTTTCTAAGAATTAAGGATATGTCTGACAATGTTGTGGTGACACTAATAGGTAGAATTAAAAATAGTAAATACTTTGCTATTAACAATGACAAAATAACATATGTTGCTAATTATGCGTATTACTGCGAGGTATTTGAAAGGCAATCAGTTTGAAGAAAACCTTTAGCATATATATACTCTTACCTCTGCCAGAGAATGCAAGAGGTAAGGATATACAAGGTTATTCAAAAAGATTCAACCAATTTCAAAATTATTTATTTCACTTGTAAATCATTACAGAACACTGCAGTGGATTGTAAATGTTTTAGGTGAGCATAAAATTTATTATGCAATTTTACAAGTGCTCAATATGAGCTCTGCAAGCTGTACGGACAACATCAACGCGACAGTAAAATTCATCCCATACTCAATTGAGCATGCTGGGTGTCACTGTTCTCATGGCTCTTTTAATGTGATTTTGGAGATCATCCATTGTTGTCAGGGGTGTGGAAATCGAATTTTTTTCTACTTGTCCACGGACAAGTAAACTTAGAAAATCCACCTGTCCGGCAGTTAAATTCACTTGCCCATAAACAAATAACAAAAGTGAAAAATAGTTTATTTTTTCTGATCTCTTTTATTGATACCAAAATTGCCTTCCATTTTAAAACTGAAAAAAGTTCTTTCAGGGAGTAGTATTTTGCCACCTTGCTCTAGAACAGGGGTTCTTAAATTTGGTCCTGAGGGACCACTGCGGCTGCAGGTTTTTGTTCCAACCAGATTCCTAATCAGTGACAACACCTGATAGCACTGACCTCTTTTAATTAGCTGGTTTTATTTATATTTTATTCTACATTCAGAAAAGCACAACGGCATGATTTTTACATTTATAAGAAACATTTCTTATAAATATTTCTGTTTTTGCTATGAATTTAAATGCTTAACTCTCTTTTTATTATATCTCACCCTTTCTCTGGGCAGTTTGCTCCCTTCATTGAATCTTAATAATGACAATTAAAAACAAGCAGAGCAGAAACCCAAGCAAACAACACTCGATCGTGAAAGGCTGCAACTAATTTTGCGTCAGCCCCACAAAGTAGTAAATAACGGATTAATTAAACAATAAGAACACCTAGAATGACAATCAAGATGAAAAAACTGTTAAAAAGAAACAAATACATATAACTGCTTAGTACATTTTACTACTTTTTTTTTTTTTACCAAACTTAGTTTTCTAATTTGTATATTTTTCCCAAATACAGGGAATCTGGGAAACAACAGTTCACTTAATTAGCACAGGAGTCCAATTAAAAACAGAGGCTGTTTGGAACAAAAACCTGCAGCCACAGTGGTCCCCCAGTACCGAGTTTAAGAACCCCTGCTCTAGAACATTATATAAAAGATTCCCTTATCATTTTAACTCACTAATAAACAATGCCTTCATTATAGCTACACTAATTCTGTTTCACATATTACAGTTACATAACAGAACACTGTCCTGATTCATTTTCTGCCATGTTTTTCAGCTTTTGTCTTGCAACATCTTCTCTCCTAAGAATCTTTACCATCTCAGACAGCATGGGCTGAATGCTATTCATTTCTGCTTGAGCTGAACTGCATGGTTCCTGGACTGATTTACCAAAGAAGTAAATATTAGCAATGTGGTCGGGAAAAAATAATCGCGTCCAAGTGAAAATTTTTATAGATATTTCATAACATTTGGAAACCGTTAGAATGTTTTCTTCTTTGTTTATAATAAACTGACAGCGCGAAACCAACTTGTTTTCTATGAAAAATTTTCTAATCAAAAACGATCTATAGACAGATCATCAAAATTGATGTTGTCACGCAATAAATTTCTTAACTCCTCCGTATATCACAACCTACGCGAAATTGCAAATTTCAGGAAAGATCAACTGCCTAACAAGCTTTGTTATGTGGTGAAAACATTTGCATTGTAAATAAAATGACCGCATTTTATGTAAAAACAATGAATTTTATTAATAATATATAAAAGTTATCGATTATAATGAAAAATCATCAGATTACATCGTAATGTCGGCATGAAAAAAATGACCGCATCACCAAGCGTGTAAATAGTAGGGTAAAATACTTATGTAAGACCGTAAGAGTGCTTCCCCTTTGAAAAAATCAGCCGTCATTTTGTAAACGATATTGAAGACCAATCTGAGACATGAAGAACATGCCTAAGTAGACTGTTTCCTCACGAAGTGCGTACCCAAATGTTTAAAATTTGAAAGTAGTGGTAAAAATGTACCCTGCACAGCGCACATAATTCTTTTTTCTCCAGAAAATTGCACTTGCCCGCGGACAACTGAAACCAGAAAAACACGCTTGTTCGACGGTCAATTTACCCGTGTCGGACGAGTCGGGCGTTGGATTTCCGCACCCCTGGTTGTTAGGAGTGGTGGCACATAAACAGAACCCTTAACGCCAACGACCCCCCCCCCCCCCCAAATAACAAAAGAGTCACACTGCGTGAGATCTCGTGATCTTGGGGGCCAGAAGTGGAGGGCCAAATCATGGGCTCCTTTACTGCCAGTCCAGTGATGAGGGAGCTCATTATCGAGAAATGCTTGAACTTCCTGGTGACATTCAGAAACTCTATGACCTCCTCTTTCAATTGGTAATAATAATAATACATTTTATTTATTTGTGGGCACCTTTCTAAACACTCAAGGACATGAACAACAGGTAAAACACAGATTAACAACAAAACTAAAATACAAAATTTTTTATCAGACAGACCAATTGTAATCAAACAGAAAAAGCAGTCTTAAACAAATGAGTTTTAACTTTAAGTTAATGAAAAGTGAAAATGATCCAATATTTCTAAGCTCAGATGGTAGTGAGTTCCAGAGGTGGGAAGCAGAGCAACTGAAGAGATAAGACGGACAAAGGGGACAGTCAAGTGGATGGAGGAAGAGGATCTAAGGGTACGGGAGGGAATGGCAACATGGAGGAAGTGAGACAGATATGGAGGGGCAAGGTTGTGGATAGCCTTAAAAGTTAACAGAAGAATTTTGAATTGAATGCGGAACTTAATTGGAAGCCAGTAAAGCTGCTGCAAAACGGGAGTGATATGGTAAGTAGAGGGGGTTCTAGTAATGATGCGGGCAGCTGAATTCTGGACCAGTTGAAGCTTATAAAGAGATCTGCGAGAAAGACCAAAGAAAAGGGAATTGCAATAATCCAGACGAGAAGTGAAAAGGCTACGAACAAGGATAGCAGTGGTGTGAGGAGTGAGGGAGGGGTGATTACGATTAACACTAGAATTACCAGAGCCAACGAAAAAACTCGTAGACCCGGCCCACCTTAAATCCCTTCGCACCTCTCCGTCAGCGTCTTTTGTCTTCTAAATGTGTCAATAAGCAGCAAACTTATTTCTGTTTTAACGATGCATTTACATAGATTATTGTAGACACGAAACACACATCAAATTATTTCCCCTTACAATTCTGGGTAGCTCACTCCCAGATAATCAATCAAGGCAGGAAATGGGAGAACTTCTTGTCCGTTCTGAGGCGGTGGGGGGATGGTATAGCAGGCTGCTTGCTGCTGGGCTAGATTTACGAGTTTTTTCTTTGGCTCTGTTAATTGTAGTGTTAATGTTACGCAAGTAGAAACATACAGACTGGGAGATGTTATTGATGTGGGACTGAAAGGATAAAGTACTATCAAGGATGACACCCAGACTTTTAACCTTTGGGGAAGGAGAGACAGAGGAATTATCAATAACAAATAAAAAATAATCAGTTTTGGATAATGTTGATTTTGTACTAATGAGGAGAACCTCAGTTTTGTCACTATTTAAGAACATTTGAAGAAAACCAGGATTTGATTTCTGCTATGCAATCAATAAGCGAGGAAGGTGGAAAGGAAACAGTAGGTTTGCTAGTGAGATAGAGCTGGGTGTCATCAGCATAACAATGGAAGCTAATGTTATATTTACGAAAGATATTTTCAAGGAGGAAGGAGTTAAATAATGAAAAGGAGGGGCCCCAGGACAGAGCTTTTCTGTACTGTGGAGGGAATGAAAACCAGAGTGGAACTATTCATATAGATTATTTTGCGATAAATGAGAATGAAGTTGAATGCCTACTGTTTTTTCAAGAATTTTGGAAATGAAGGGTAGATTAGAAATAGGACAAAAATTACTGAAATAAGTCGGATCAGCACCAGTTTTTTTCAGTATTGGGGTTATTGCAGCAGTTTTAAAAGATGAAGGAACAGTACCAGTAGTGAGAGAAGAGTGGATTATAGCAGAAATAAGAGGGACCAGAGAGGCGAGGCAGGCTTTGACCAGAACTGTAGGGAGGAGGTCCAGTTGAGAGGTGGATGACTTAGACTTACAGACAAGATCTGATATTTCTGAGAAAGTAGGAAGCTGAAAAGAGGAAAATGAGTGAGTTGGTGGGTGAAATTCAAATAAAGTGCTGAAGGAATCCGTAATAAGAGACTGGTGAAACTTCTGGATTTTTTCATTAAAAAAAGGATATAAGGGCATTGCAAAAATCAGTTGAGTAAAGGTGAGAAGGTAAAGAATCTGGGGGTTGTGTGATATTATTAAGCAGTGAAAACAATGGTGTTGCCTTCATTGGAAGAAATAATGTGAGTACAACAGTTAGATTAAGTTTGGACAATACAGTCCTTGTAATAAAGTATATGATTTTTGTACATCTCTTTGTAAACAAAGAGTCCAGTTTTTTTATATAACCGTTCAAGTTGCTGGCCTTTGGCTTTCAAAAGCCGAAGTTCAGGCGTGAACCAGGGAGCAGAAAAGGAGAAAGAAACGGATCTAGTTTTTAATGGAGCAAGAGAGATAAGAATGCCATTAAGTCCAGTGTTATAGTGTGAGACCAGTTCTTCAGGAGTGGATAAATTATGAATGTCCATAATGGAATCAATACTAGAGGAAAGAGAGCCTAAGTTAATATTCTTAATATTAAGGAAAGACATGAGACGGGAAAGCTTACTATTGGAAAGTGCAAGTTTAACATTGAATGAAATAAGAAAATGATCAGTTATGGGGAGTTCATCTGCAGTACAATCAAGCGGGGTAAATCCAGAACAGCAAATCAAGTCCAAGATATGTCCTTTGGAATGAATGGGAACATAGTATGCTGCTGGAACCTAAAACTCTCAAGGCAGGATGTAAAGTCTCTAGTAATAGGGACATTGATATTACCCAAATTTATATTGAAATCCCCCAAAAGTATTATGTTTGATGAAATAGTAGATAAGTGTGCAAGAAAAACAGCAAAGTCATTCAGAAAGTAATTATTTGATTTAGGGGGCCAGTAAACTGTTGCAATAACAGTAGGAATAGGTCCAGTTAATTGACACACAAGAGATTCAAAAGAACTGAAGGCAGGTACAGACAACGGCAGGACTTTCCACTTCTCACGATACATTAACGCAAGACCTCCTCCTTGGCCAGAGCCATGGGGTTGAGAGATGTAAACAACCCCCAGGGGAGTGGATTTGTTAAGCTGGGAAAAGTCATGAGGTTGTTGCCATGTCTCGGTTAGACAGAAAAAGTCAAACTTTCGATCAGTGAGGAGATCATGGATGAGAGGCCCCTTGCTCGTAAGTGAGCGGATATTCAATAGACCGAAGCTGACAATGGCATTATCGCATTTAGCAATGTTAGCCAACTGGGCTAGGCTGGCTAACACACTGTGGTCAGCGACTCTGCCTAAGTTACATGGAGGATGTCGAGAACTGGACCAGATGGAGTTTATTATTTTCAAAGCAAGAAAATTATACATCACTTGAAGAGGCTAAATAATCTTTCAAGAAGTACTTCCCAAAGCCTAGAGAAGAGAACAACTGGATTGCAAACTCCTTTGAAGAATATTTCCAAGCATCCAGATTATCAATCAACAAAAAAGAGAAGTTGACAGAACTTTTGATTGATACTACCTAATCAGCTGAATTGAAAAGACAATTCCTTATTAACTTTTGAGCAGACACTAACAGAAAATATGAACAGCTGACTGGCAAAGCAATTAAGTTTCTGTTGACATTCAGAAATATGGAGCCGTTTGGGAGGGCTCTTTATTCTTATAGCTTTATAAAAACTAAATACCATGGTAAGCTGAATGCAGATCCAGATTTGAGACTATATCTTAAATTACCTGAACCTGGTTTTTAAAAAATATGTGCCTCAATGATCACACTGAACATTTGCTGTGAGTTCTGTTTTTTATAAATAAAAAAAAAACATTCAATTGAAAAACAATGTTTTTATTAGCATTAATAAATTAAATGTGTTAATTTTTATTGTAACTTAATTTTTGAATGCAACAATATATGCACTGCATGTTCATCTTATTACATTTTTTAATCCCATTTTTAAACCATTTAAGTCCAATTAAAACCTATAAATTTTAAATAATAGCAACTATATTAATTATAAACATGACTTATGACATTAATACTAGAATCTGTGAAGCACACAAAAATATTTGTAATGCCTGTCCACCTTAAATTCCCTCGCACCTCCTCATCAGCATCTTTGTGTCAATCAGCACAAGCAGTCATCCCCCATACTCACATCCACCACCAAGGCAGCTGAAGTCAAGTCAGACGCAAAATTGTCAGAGCTTAAGTCTCTTTATCTGGGAGTTAGGTGTCTAGAATTGTATTGGATAAATAATATATAATTATTGGGAATATATATATATATTTCATGTGTGTTCCATGTCTACAACGATCTGTTGTCTAAAAGATATTGCTGAAGGGATATCAACAGACACACAAATGCTAGTGAATCATGTACAGGGGGGTCCGTGGGTTACGACAGTTCCGTTCCTACAACAGTGATGCCACCCGAATGTTGGTGTAATTCGAAACACACCCTAGCCTAAGTCACTTACCTATCCTAACACATTTGCAAGATCATAATCTAGAACATAAAAACACAACTAAGCCACAGAAAAAGGAAAAGGACATAAATATACTGTACTGTACACTGTACTGTAGTAATAGAAAAAATTAGTGTAAAAAAAATCCTTACCTTTATTCCTTCTCACGTCTCAATTTTTTAAAGTTTGTATGGGAGTGAGCGTTGTAAACTCGAAACGTTGTATGTTAAGATGTTGTAACCCGAGGACCCCCTGTATTCTTGGTATCTTGTTGTCACTTGAATTTTATGTTATTCAGTTTTATTTTTGAATAAAAGCACTGTTTCGTTATACTTTTGCAAAAGTGTTTATTTTATATTCCAGTTACCACTTGAATTAGATCCAATCTGTCTCTGCCTTTCTCACACATGCACACACACATTCATACATGAAAATGTCACTATTTGAAAACACTATGCCATTTGAACATATTTTTTTTTGATCTTGCCTGTACTCCGTGTTATAGTGTATGGTACTAAAAATGCAGTCAGACAACTTCTTTTTGGGCACATACACTGTCAGCATGGCACTGGCAGATCTAAATACCAGCGTGGCGAATTGCTCGCGTACTAAAGTAACTATAGCTGCAGGTGGAATGTCTCATTTTACTTATGGTGCCAAACACAGTTGTGTTGTGGTGCAGCAGCCTATTAGCCAGTAAAAGCGCTGTGAAGAAGCTGTCTGTTGTTATGGTTCTGCCTTTTACCAGAAACGGCTCCATAAGCTTTATGACCACAGACTCGGAAAGTCTTTACCCTTGGGTTGTAACTCAAAACATAGCACTCAACAAAAATTTTCTAGATGTCCGAAATCGCAGCAAACCTCTCATTTTTCACACGTTCTGCACAGGTGTCTTTGTTGTCAAGGCGCAAATACCGCATGATAGTCTGATAGCTGTCATAATCCATCGCCACTCTTGTGAAACGAATGGAGATAAACGTCATCAACTCAAAGAGGGAGAGGCAAGTTCGTTGTAACACGTGAATGTCACTATAATAATAATAAAAAAAAGCTCTAACTGTTACAAATAGCCAAAATTTACATCAGGTGTTACAGACTCAAATCAAATTTATGTTTTTATTATTATATTAAAGTAATAATAATATCAGCTTATTACTCAAGCACCCTCAAGCACCCTGGCACTTTTTGGTTATAAGTGAGCAGTTCTTACCTCTGCACCATCCAAGAATACATATCAACTTTCTGTCGATTGAGTATTGAGCTTGGGTTTTTAACTCAATAACAACAACATGTAAACTGATTTTTTTTTTTTTAAGCTTTGCTTATATTCTTGAATGAAAGTGCAAGTTTATTTGATATTTGGACTAAAGTATTCACATATTATACACTTCACGTCATTATTAGTATAATATAGAAAAAGTTTCTGCTTTAGGTATGTATTCAGCATTTCTTTTCATCCTACAATTACACAGATCGTTGTACACATGGAACACCCATGAAATGTATGTATTTCAAATCACGATATATTATTTACCCTATACAACTCCAGGCACCTCACACGCAAATAAACACACTTGAGTTGGGAGAACATTTTGCCCAAACTGACTTCTGTTGTTGGGGGAGATGGGTTAGCAGGCACTTGCTGCTTGTGCTGATTGATATATTTGCAAAACAAAAGACGCCAATGAGGAGAGGTGCAAAGGAATTTAAGGTGGCCCGGAATTATGAGTTTCTTTCGTAGGCTTCAGGGATTCTAGTGTTAAAACACAAAGAAACTCAACCTGGTAAAAAGAGCACATGTACACTTAAATTATAATGCTGAAAACCACAGCAAAGCTGGAGAGCAACAAAGCTACAGGTGTTCCAAACTGCATGGACAGACAGTGCTAAAAGGTATAAAAAAATACCCTTTGATGGCAAGATTACTAGTCTGGATAATTAGATGACAACAAGAATAATTCTTGTGTACTGTTTATCACAATTACTACTCTAACAAACATAAATTCTGAACTGCAATGCAAAATACCTAGAAGATGGTAGCAGTGCAGACTTTCTAAACGTTTTTAATGATAAAATTGACATTGATTTCATCATTACCTTGCAAACTAAATATTGCACTGTGAAACAGTTTCTTTCCTTGCGCACCACACATTACAGGGAGTGCAGAATTATTAGGCAAGTTGTATTTTTGAGGAATAATTTTATTATTGAACAACAACCATGTTCTCAATGAACCCAAAAAACTCATTAATATCAAAGCTGAATATTTTTGGAAGTAGTTTTTAGTTTGTTTTTAGTTTTAGCTATTTTAGGGGGATATCTGTGTGTGCAGGTGACTATTACTGTGCATAATTATTAGGCAACTTAACAAAAAACAAATATATACCCATTTCAATTATTTATTTTTACCAGTGAAACCAATGTAACATCTCCACATTCACAAATATACATTTCTGACATTCAAAAACAAAACAAAAACAAATCAGTGACCAATATAGCCACCTTTCTTTGCAAGGACACTCAAAAGCCTGCCATCCATGGATTCTGTCAGTGTTTTGATCTGTTCACCATCAACATTGCGTGCAGCAGCAACCACAGCCTCCCAGACACTGTTCAGAGAGGTGTACTGTTTTCCCTCCTTGTAAATCTCACATTTGATGATGGACCACAGGTTCTCAATGGGGTTCAGATCAGGTGAACAAGGAGGCCATGTCATTAGTTTTTCTTCTTTTATACCCTTTCTTGCCAGCCACGCTGTGGAGTACTTGGACGCGTGTGATGGAGCATTGTCCTGCATGAAAATCATGTTTTTCTTGAAGGATGCAGACTTCTTCCTGTACCACTGCTTGAAGAAGGTGTCTTCCAGAAACTGGCAGTAGGACTGGGAGTTGAGCTTGACTCCATCCTCAACCCGAAAAGGCCCCACAAGCTCATCTTTGATGATACCAGCCCAAACCAGTACTCCACCTCCACCTTGCTGGCGTCTGAGTCGGACTGGAGCTCTCTGCCCTTTACCAATCCAGCCACGGGCCCATCCATCTGGCCCATCAAGACTCACTCTCATTTCATCAGTCCATAAAACCTTAGAAAAATCAGTCTTGAGATATTTCTTGGCCCAGTCTTGACGTTTCAGCTTGTGTGTCTTGTTCAGTGGTGGTCGTCTTTCAGCCTCTCTTACCTTGGCCATGTCTCTGAGTATTGCACACCTTGTGCTTTTGGGCACTCCAGTGATGTTGCAGCTCTGAAATATGGCCAAACTGGTGGCAAGTGGCATCTGGCAGCTGCACGCTTGACTTTTCTCAGTTCATGGGCAGTTATTTTGCGCCTTGGTTTTTCCACACGCTTCTTGCGACCCTGTTGACTATTTTGAATGAAACGCTTGATTGTTCGATGATCACGCTTCAGAAGCTTTGCAATTTTAAGAGTGCTGCATCCCTCTGCAAGATATCTTTCTATTTTTGACTTTTCTGAGCCTGTCAAGTCCTTCTTTTGACCCATTTTGCCAAAGGAAAGGAAGTTGCCTAATAATTATGCACACCTGATATAGGGTGTTGATGTCATTAGACCACACCCCTTCTCATTACAGAGATGCACATCACCTAATATGCTTAATTGGTAGTAGGCTTTCGAGCCTATACAGCTTGGAGTAAGACAACATGCATAAAGAGGATGATGTGGACAAAATACTCATTTGCCTAATAATTCTGCACTATAATTATATTCTGCACAATAATTCTGTAGTAATATTAACTTGGCAAAGGAGACAAAAGCCATAACTTTAATTTTTAAAATGTAAGCTACTACCGATCCTTTAGACCCAGTCTGAAAAAAGTGAAAATGTCAATAGATGTTTTGGAAGCATAAATTCTTAGTATTATCAAATTTTCATTACTGAACACAGTCCCTAATGCACTAAAATGTCAGCTATCAAACCATTACTGGAAAAAAGTACAGCTAAACATTAGTATTACAGTTAACAATTAATAGACTTATTTCAAATGTAATTTATCTTTGTAAAATACTTGAAAAGTATTGCAGCTTCAGTCACATATTACATATTGCAAATTATATGAGAAATTCATTTCCGGCTTCCTCACTGCTCACAGTATAGAAACGGCTCTAATTCATGTCATAAACAACATTTGAATAGTGTTTGACAAAGGGAATTCCACAGTAATTATGCTGTTATATTTAAGCACCTATGACCACTCTGTTTTATTACCCAGGTTGGAAATTGAGTTGGGCTTTCAACTACCATACTGGCACAAATTACATACTGAAGTCAATAGGATAAATATGAAGTAAAGAAACACGTTGATAGTACTCTGACATTATACTCAGAGATTAAATATGGTGTCCCTCAGGGCTCAGCACTCAGACCTTCACTATTTTCACTTTACATGTTTCCATTGGGGAATATCATTAGAAAAACATTCATTTTCACTTAAATGCAAACAATACTCAGCTAAACCTTTCTTTTAGACCAAAGAAAGTTTTTCTGACAGTGTCCTTAATTAATGTGTCAATGCCTTAAAAGAATGGATGGAAGATAACTAGTCTCTAAATACAGGAAAAGACAGAAATGTCATTTGTTATTTTTAACTTGTTTTAAGCATTAGTTTTACTGAATTAGCATGCAACTTCAGCATTATCTTTGACACCAGTACGTCTTTCAAAACACACACCACAAAACTACCTAGTATCTATTTTTACACCTTAAAAACAACTGAAAATAAAGTTAGTTTTTGAATATTGAAGATACAGAGAAATTAATTCATGCATTTACAATATGTCTAGTATTGACTGCTGCACTGCATTATTCACTGAATGTTCAAATCATTCTATATGCTGGTTTCAGTTAATTCAAAAATGCTGTTGCAAGAATCATTATAAGAACAAGAAACTATGATCACATTACTTTAGTTCTTAAGTTGTAATCACTGGCATCCAGTACAGCTTAGTGTGGATTCCAAAATCCTTCTTCTTACATATAAAGCCCTAAATGGCCAAGGCACTCCTTACCTATGTCAAACTGTTATTACTTATAAGCCAAAGCATGAATTAAGATCAAGATGTCAAAATAGTGCTGGATTGGTGCTAAAATTTTAACTTCGGTATCAATACCAGCTTTAGGACCACAATGCCAATACCAAACAACAGATAACCCCCTATTGGTTCTCTAGCACGTCAAAGAGCAGGAAGTTCACATGTGGAGACTCTAGTATGTCAGGGGATGTGGTTAGTGGTTTGTGATTGTCCTCCATTATATTGAACAATGGAAGAGCAAGGTGCTGAGCACAAGGTCTTTTAAACCTACAATGTATCCCCACTAACAAAAGTATTAAACAGCTCGAACTAAACCATTTTAAAAATTTGTATTTTTGTACATTTTCAGTACTGGTATATCATTCAGCCCTAGTGCCACTTACTAAAGATTCATAGGATTAACAAAATAACAGTGGGAGGTCAAGATTTTAGCTACAAAATGATTTGCCCATTTATATGGACCATCCCTACAGTCTAAATTTTTAAATTCAGCTTGATGACTTCAGTACAGCACACCCTGATTAAAGCGACTGATTAGCTGTGCATACTACCATATAACACTGCTTTTTAGTAATTTGTATAAAAATAAGCAATGTAATAATTATAAACAGTTAGTAATCCTCCTCTACAACATTTGTCTTCTAGGTGTCCTGTGGTGACATATGGTGTATGTGCTCTACTTCCAAGCTGTTTTCCTACCAATGGAAAATTAATTTGTGATACTGGGAACCAAATAATCAATGCATGGAAAGATTTTGTCATCATATTAGACAGTCCAGTTGAGACCCAAATTCTTTAGTTTGATAGGAATTTTTTTTTTGGGAGGATGGGTTTTTTTTTTGGGGGGGGGGGGGATAGTTAAAAGAAGAGCTGTAGTTGATGAACACTCCATACATAGCTAGCCCTCTGCTCCAGGTGTGACAGGGCAGTGTGAAGGGCAAGTAAGGCAGTGTCCCCAGTTGACCTGTTTACTCTGCAAGCGAGCTGGTATTGGTTTAGGGAGGTGGGGATGTACAAGGCATTTCCTAACAATACGGGTCAGGACCACCATTGTATGAGAAGTTGGACACTAAGGAGGGAGAAAAGAACCTGTACTGATTGGCTAGACAGAGGGACCAAGCTGGCACAGATGTGCAGCAGGTTAGTGTAATAAAGGATAAAGATCGAAACATACTCATAAGTGAGGAGAGTGTGTTGAGCAGATGGAAAGAGTACTTTGAGAGGCTAATGAATGAAGAGAACGAGAGAGAGAGACAAGGTTGGATGATGTGGAGATAGTGAATCAAGAAGTGCAACGGATTAGCAAGGATGAAGTAAGGACAGCTAAGAAGAGGATGAAGAATGGAAAAGCTGTTGGTCCAGATGATATACCTGTGGAAGCATGGAGGTGTTTAGGAGAGATGGCAGTGGAGTTTTTAACCAGACTGTTTAATGGAATCTTGGAAAGTGAGAGGATGCCTGAGGAGTGGAGAAGAAGTGTACTAGTGCCGATATTTAAGAATAAGGGGGATGTGCAGGACTGTAGTAACTACAGGGGGATAAAATTGATGAGCCACAGCATGAAGTTATAGGAAAGAGTAGTGGAAGCTAGGTTAAGAAGTGAGGTGATGATTAGTGAGCAGCAGTATAGTCTCATGCCAAGAAAGAGCACCACAGATGCAATGTTTGCTCTGAGGGTGTTGATGGAGAAGTATGGAGAAGACCAGAAGGAGTTGCACTGCATCTTTGTGGACCTGGAAATAGCATATGATAGGGTGCCTCGAGAGAAGTTGTGGTATTGTATGAGGAAGTCGGGAGTGGCAGAGAAGTATGTAAGATTTGTACAGGATATGTACAAGGGAAGTGTGACTGTGGTGAGGTCACTGGTAGGAGTGACGGATGCATTCAAGGTGGAGGTGGGATTACATCAGGGATCGGCTCTGAACCTTTTCTTATTTGCAATGGTGATGGACAGGTTGACAGACGAGATTAGACAGGAGTCCCCGTGGACTATGATGTTTGCTGATGACATTGTGATCTGTAGCGATAGTAGGGAGCAGGTTGAGGAGACCCTGGAGAGGTGGAGATATGCTCTAGAGAGGAGCGGAATGAAGGTCTGTAGGAACAAGACAGAATACATGTGTGTAAATGAGAGGGAGGTCAGTGGAATGGTGAGGACGCAAGGAGTAGAGTTGGTAAAGGTGGATGAGTTTAAATACTTGGGATCAACAGTATAGAGTAATAGGGATTGTGGAAGAGAGGTGAAAAAGAGAGAGCAGGAAGGGTGGAATGGGTGGAGAAGAGCATTAGGAGTGATTTGTGACAGACGGATATCAGCAAGAATGAAAGGGAAGGTCTACAGGATGGTAGTGAGACCAGCTATGTTATATAGGTTGGAGACAGTGGCACTGACCAGAAAGCAGGAGACAGAGCTGGAGGTGGCAGGGTTAAAGATGCTAAGATTTGCATTGTGTGTGACGAAGATGGACAGGATTAGAAATGAGTACATTAGATGGTCAGCTCAGGCTGGACGGTTGGGAGACAAAGTCAGAGAGGCGAGATTGCATTGGTTTGGACATGTGCAGAGGAGAGATACTGAGTATATTGGGAGAAGGATGCTAAGGATAGAGCTGCCAGGTAAGAGAAAAAGAGGAAAGCCTAAGAGAAGGTTTATGGATATGGTGAGGGAGGATATGCAGGTGATGGGTGTAACAGAACAAGATATGAAGGAAAGAAAGATATGGAAGAAGATGATCCACTATAACTCTTTAGTATATTGTAATTTTTTTTTTAACCAAACTTAGTTTTCTCATTTCTATATTGCTCCCAAAACACAGAGTCTGGGACATAACATTTCACTTAATTAGCCAGGGAATCCAATTAAAAACAAACTGGTTGAAACAAAAACCTGCAGCCACAGTAGATCCCCAGAACTGAGTTTGAGAACTGCTGGTCTAGTTCAAATAAGAGAAATAGAGGAAGGCCTAAGAGAGGGTTTACGGATGTGGTGAGGGAGGACATGCAGGTGATGAGTGTAACAGAACAAGATGCAGAAGACAGAAAGATATGTAAGATGATCTGCTGTGGCTACCCCTAAAGGGAGCAGCCAAAAGAAGAAGAAGGGGTGAGGACCACCAGGTGATAATCGCTCAAGGACCTCACAACTGCCTGTTTTGGAACAGGGACAACTGTAGAGGACTTAAAGAAAATGAGGACAGTGGCCTGTTTTAAAGAGATACTAAACAAGCTGGTGAACACTTTAGTTGGCTGTTCTACACAATGTTCATGGATCCATTCAGGGCCCACATCAGGGCCAGCTACCTTATTAGGGTTATTGTGAAACACAGCTCATCTCACTTCATGTTCATTCAGTGCCAAAATGCATAATGGGGCCTCTTACTGGGTTAGTTTGGCGATATGTTGGTTGCTGTCCTTGTCAAACTGTGCAAAGAAGTGACTGAGGTCATCAGGAAGAAATTAGTTTCCAGTACTGGTTGAATAGGTGTTCTCCCTGAAGTCTGTGATAGACTTAATGGACTGCCGCATGCTTCAGGAGTCAGAGCTGTTAAAATGCTCCTATATTTTTGGCTGAATTTATAGATCTCTTGGTCTTCGATATGGAAAGCAATGTCACATGGACCTCCTTGTTCATCTAGGACGCAGAGGCATTTAGGTCCATGTGACTGTCTTTTGTAGCTGCCTGTCTGAACAGTTCCCAATCGATATCATGAAAGCAGTCCTGTAATTCAGTCATGGCTCTTTCAGGCCAGATTCTGACTGTTTGCACATTAGGGTTTTTCCTGGTGATAAGGGGTTTGTAGGCAGGAGTCAAGAACAAAGAAATGTGATCGGCTGAGGTGGGAGGAGGGCTATGCTGTATAAGCATTTGCTATATTGCAGTACAGTATATGTGATCCAGCATATTTCCTCTTGTTGGGAAACAGTTTTTATCCTTCAGCCATCACCATGCTAAATGCTGCTAAGTGGTCAATCTGACTGAGTGCACCTTCATTCTAAGTTAACATTAGATAAGGGGACAAGTGCAATATAATGTATGTATGAGTGGAAAACATTGTTCTGCTGCTATGGACAATTTTGGATACTTATTTTAATCCCTTTTTTTAGTTGTAACTTGAGTAATTGTGTATTGTTTTTGTGTTTATTTTATTTTTTTCTGCACAGGAAAATTGCACCTAAAAATTTCGTTGTACAATGTTTCATGCTACAATGACAATAAAGATTTTGATTTGAGTGATTTGAAATCAACAAACTGATAAAATTTGGGGAGCACACTTTTAAGGTTGGCTTTATTAAAATATTCCACTATGATAAACTTGCCATCTGGATGTCTATTTTGCAGACAGTTCATAGAATTGTGCAGGTTAGTCAATGCCAGCTTGACATTACCTCAGCAGATAAAAAGGTCTGCACTTCAGTGTTATGAATTCTAAATCCGGAGAGCAATATTGTTCAGCAGTCACCGTGGAGGTGCAAATACTGTAGCTTTATTTACATATATGCATATATATTACTTTGTCCTTATCGAATTTAGCAGTCTGATCTGAGTGGTAAACAGTCCTGTCTGCAAGCTCAAAAACTACATCAGGGATGTTAGCGTTTGGCAAGGTTTCTATGGGAAAAAAAAGAGGCACAACTGTTCATCCTGTGGGACGAAATCCAAAATCTCAGCTCTTGGAACACATTGACTAAAGACTGGACGTTTGCGACAAACAGGCTGGGTTAGAGCCAGCTTGATCTGGATGCTCTTTAGTCTAGCATGAACGCCGGCTCCCTTACCCAGCTTCTGCTTCCTCTCCCATCTCCACCTGCACTGCCTCCTCGCTGGAGTGGTAATCCAGGTGGGCACTGATGTGCTGAGAGGCTTGTCCGGTATATTGGGAGGTGGTGGCGGAATAAAGCCCTTCATTCCAATATCGAGTATTTCTTGCAAGCTGTGTGTTATGTGAACTGTACTAAACTGAGTACAGTTGCTCACTATGCTTAAAAATAAAATAGCAATGATAAAATAAAGAAAAAAGCAACATCTAAAATGAGGGCTCCGGGCCACTGTGTCAATGTGTGCCGCTATCCTGCCCTATTAATCATACCATAGGATTTAAAATACATGAAAATCAGAACAAATCCAGAGACAAGTTAAGTCTATGTTGACTGCCATCATTGCTGTCATTCTAAACATAACTTTCTACAAAAGATCTCTCGTGGTAGGTTTTGTCATGAACATTTCCTCATCAATATATTTTAACAAGCACAGTCATTAAACTACCTGGACCATGTACTTATCTTATTCTGCCCACACATTTTCAATGTTGTTTTCATGTTTCAAGATGTTTTAAAAAAAATACATTTTTAAAAGTAATTCGTGTGCATTTCCTTCTACTTCCAAATTAGTCAAAGGTTGTCCAGAATATTTATTTGTACAGCACTTGGGACCTTGGAAGGGTTATGAACCTGAAGATCATTCTTGGATTATCTACAGAAGCTTTCATACATCTGCTATACAACATTATTCTAATTTATAGCTTCCATGAATCTCTAGACATTCTTTTTATGAATTCTGAATTATTATTTATTTATTTATTTTTTTTACATTTTTTTTTCATTAAGAATAGGAGGTTCACAACAAAACCTTCTTAACTAGAATTTCTGGTTTGTCTCTATTACGAAAGTTTGTATGATTGATTGATTCAGTATTTGTTCTCAAATCTCTACTGCCGGTGAACAGAACTGAGAAGTTGTCAGTGATACACTTATTTCATGAATGACATTCTCATTGGTCACACCCAGCTAATAAATCTGAGATTGCAGAATAAGACCTCAAACATAACTTCCAACACCATTATTATTAAGACATCAAATTATAAAATATGTAATTGGACAATTGGACAACAATAAGGATACAATCCTTAAAGAGACCTACATCATCAATGCCAAGGCTTAGGTTAGCCTAAACTCTTTTGAGACAATGCACTTAAGCATTTAAAAAAATTGCTGGTGATTCAAACAGAACACAACAGTAAAAGCATACAGTCACAGAATAGCAAAATGACTTCAAACATCGTCTTTTACACAACAGTGAAAAATTAGAAAATATGTACAGAAGCATTACTACTAGTTCAGAGTGATACTGAATAACCCATTAAATTAAATATATTATATATTTTATTATATATTATATACTTTTTTCTTTTTTTAACAAAGGAGCTGAAAAAAGAGAAATAACGAAACATTTGCTGAGTACCACTGAACTGGTGCAGAGTAATCCATGGAGGATATAGAAGTCTAAAAAAAACGTGTTTCTTAAGACACACCAAACAAATAAAAATTAGTATATTTGAAGATTGATTAGTTAACCTAACATTTTCCTGCACAGTAATGGTTACAAGCTGACCTAGTGTCTGTGTGCCATTTTTTTGGTGAAGGACATATATGGGGTCTCCTGGAATGTGCATTTTTAAAAGCCGTATTACACTTGCACAGTAAATTTGCATTGCATTAGTCAGCTTGCCAATATATTATGCATAAGCATTCCAGCCTTACAGAAAGACACAAAGCTAGAGCCCATCCCCAAACTTCCCTGGTTTGTTCTTTCCTGAACACTAAAAGAAAACAATGCAATGAAAACACACACACCTGAATGATTCAGTATGTTCTATTTGACAGAGGTAGCAACACCACATCATGGACAAATTAACATGCCAAGCTGCTACCAGTACACATATACAGTAAACATTATTCCCAAATAATACAGTAATCAAGAATCTCAAAAACTCAAACTCAACCAAAATATTTACAAAAAATGAAAAATGGAGAAAATGAATGTAAATGAAAATAGTGAAAAGAAAGCAGTTGTTTCACTACTGCATCTCTTTACTAATAAACTATTTTCAAATAATAAAATTTAAATATGTAACAATTCATAAGTATGACAACATTGATAATAAATCACATATAACACATGTTGTTATTCAATAAGCAACATTTCTTTAGCAAATATAAATTCTCCATATTTTATCAAACTTGTGAAATTAGGTACATGTTTTGAATAGCTTAGATTAAGTGGTGATTCTGAATTAGTCCAGAATAAGAGAATGTGGCTGTATGTGATGGGCTAGCTATAAAGCCAGAGTTGGGTAATAACTAGCATCTTATTCTGCTGGGACAGATTTTAGCATTTATGACCATTAATTTAAGAACAATTAAAGTAATGACAAGCATGGGTAGTTAACTTAAATGTATGACATAAAAAATAATCATTCAAGAAACAAAGCCAGTAAAACTAATTATTCCATCCACACTATGAATGTTTGGGGTTATTTTCTTTTAGAATATTATACAATGAACTTACTCATGCAAACATGTCCTTGTCACAGAAATAATTCTTTACAACAAAAACTAGTTCTTGTTTCACCTGATTTATTATAAACCAAGCACAGACAATAGTTAAACCACTGTCTGAATTCATTTTAAAGATATTCATTTTATTTAATGCAATAAAATGCTATTTTGTAATGCTATAAGAATCCCCCCTCCCCACACCAACTGTTATTATTAGAATGATTTAGTTTTATAACAATGGCTCAAGAAAAGAGGAAAACATTGATCCAGCATGTAAATTACAACATACTCAACCACATTTCCATGAAAGAAATATGTCATAAAAAGAAAAACTCTACCATATGGAAATAATCTATTTTCAAAAGTCAGTGTAGCAGAAGGAAGGCACTGACAACAGGAACATCAAAGACAATACCACAAATAATTTGTAATTTTTTTTTTTTTTAAGTTAGACTTAAAATACAGTTTTATATGTAGAAAACATAAAAAATTAATGACCGAGTTTGGAAATGTCAAGTGTAATGATCTCCACATTGCTTACCTCCTTCGCTTTTTGTTTCAGCCTTGCCTGCTCAGGGTCTTCTTGCCTTGAGCGACTCTATACAGTTAAGGAAAAAACACAGGTTAACAGCTGGTTTAAGGACCTGATCATCTGTTACCATTATTAAAAAAAAAAAAGAAAAAGTACAGGATGCAAGGTGTCAAGGACGCAATGCTCAAATTCATAGATGTTTAATTTCAAGCCTTTAGGCCTACCTCTAGATGCCTGCTCAAAATTCAGCTGTAAATAACTTGGTTGTAAAGGATTATAATCAGAAACATCATAACATATTTTGTACAGCTAAGCAATTTGATTGTTCATTTTATAGTGTACTAAAGTGTATAATTTGCTTAGCTGTCAATTCAGTTGTATTTATTCATAAAAACAACATCAGATATTACTAGACAAGATTTTCTCTTAATTATTATTGACAGATGGTAATTTAACAGAATTTAGAGAATCAAAAAAATTTGTAAGAGACTAAATCAAACATAACCTAAAAATACTTTATTATCTCCAATTTGTGCGGTGATTCAACTCTGTCATTAGTTTCTCATTTAAAGAAATTGGATATTTAAATTGTATTTATTAAAAATGAAAAAGAAAAAAACATCTTTATTTTATAGATTAAAATTTTATTCTCTTAATGTACCACACACAAACTATAATTAGCAAGACAATAATGAATTCTCACAATTACATTTCTTAAAAATCTTTTGTACTCAATCTGATAAAAAAAAAATGTATGTGTAACAGCAAGAAGTTTTACTTTAATGCTTTTACATATTAGAATAGTTAAAATATACTGTAAACCAATGCAACTGATAAGAAAACAATTAGCTATTATTACTGGTTGCGACAAAGAATTCATTCTACAGGTACATCACTGATTTTGTGTTGCCAATCTTTCAATGACAGAGTCACAGAAGGTACAAAATATTTGAACTAGACCAGCAGTTCTCAAACTCAGTTCAGGGGATCTATTGTGGCTGCAGGTTTTTGTTTCAACCAGCTTGTTTTTAAATTGGATTCCCTGGCTAATTAAGTGAAATGTTATGTCCTAGATTCTGTGTTTTGGGAACAATATAGAAATAAGAAAACTAAGTTTGGGTAAGAAAAAATTACAAAACACTAAAGAGTTATAGCAGATCATCTTCTTCCTTATCTTTCTGTCCTCTGTATCTTGTTCTGTTACACCCATCACCTGCATGTCCTCTCTCATCACATCCGTAAACCTTCTCTTAGGCCTTCACCTTTTTCTCTTGCCTGGTAGCTCTATCCTTAGCATCCTTCTCCCAATATATTCAGCATCTCACCTCTGCACATGTCCAAACCAATGCAATCTCGCCTCTCTGACTTTGTCTCCCAACCATCCAACTTGAGCTGACCCTCTAATGTACTCATTTCTAATCCTACCCATCCTTGTCGCACTCAATGCAAATCTTAGCATATTTAACTCTGCTACCTTCAGCTCTGTCTTCTGCTTTTTGGTCACTGCCACTGTCTCCAACCCATACAACATAGCTGGTCTCACTACCAACTTGTAGACCTTCCCTTTCACTCTTGCTGATATCTGTCAGTCACAAATCACTCCTGACACTCTTCTCCACCCATTCCACCCTGCCTGCACTCTCTTTTTCACCTCTCTTCCACAATCCCCATTACTCTATACTGTTGATCCCAAGTATTTAAATTCATCCACCTTCACCAACTCTACTCCTTTCATCCTCACCATTCCACTGACCTCCCTATCATTTACACACATGTATTATTGTCTTGTTCCTACTGACCTTCATTCCTCTCCTCTCTAGAATATATCTCCACCTCTCCAGGGTCTCCTCAACCTGCTCCCTACTCTCGCTACAGATCACAATGTCATCACCAAACATCTTAGTTCATGGAGACTCCTGTCTAATCTCATCTGTCAACCTGTCCATCACCATTGCAAATAAGAAATTAATTATTTAATTAATCATTATTTACTAATTAGTGGGTCTGATGCTAAAGCAGTTGCAGCCTTTCATGATTCAGTGTTGTTTGCCAGGGTGTCTGTTCTGCTCATTTTTAATTGTCATTATTAAAATACAATGAAGGGAGCAAACTGCAAAGAAAAAAGGCAAATTATAATGAAATCAACAAAAAAAAGTTAAGCATTTAAATCGATAGCAAAAATAGAAATTTTTCTAAATGTCTCATAAATGTAAAAATCATGCTGCTGTGTTTTTCTGAATGTAGAATAAGACAAGAGAAAAAAAATACCAGCAAATTCATTTACAGGTGCTGGTCATAATATCAGAACATCATGACAAAGTTGATTTATTTCAGTAATTCCATTCAAAAAGTGAAACTTGTATATTAGATTCATTCATTACACACGGACTGATGTATTTCAAATGTTTATTTCTTTTAAGTTTGACGATTATAACTGACAACTAATGAAAGTCCCAAATTCAGTATCTCGGAAAATTAGAATATTGTGAAAAGGTTCAATATTGATGACACCTGGTGCAACACTCAAATCAGCTAATTAACTCAAAACACCTGCAAAAGCCTTTAAATGGTCTCTCAGTCTAGTTCTGTAGGCTACACAATCATGGGGAAGACTGCTGACTTGACAGTTGTCCAAAAGACGACCATTGACACCTTGCACAAGGAGGGCAAGACACAAAAGGTCATTGCTAAAGAGGCTTGCTGTTCACAGAGCTCTGTGTCCAAGCACATTAATAGAGAGGCGAAGGGAAGGATAAGATGTGGTAGAAAAAAGGGTACAAGCAATAGGGATAACTGTACCATGGAGAGGATTGTGAAACAAAACCCATTCAAAACTGTGGGGGAGATTCACAAATAGTGGACTGCAGCTAGAGTCAGTGCTTCAAGAACCACCATGCACAGACGTATGCAAGACATGGGTTTCAGCTGTCGCATTCCTTCCTCCAAGTTTTAGAGCACTTCATGCTTCCTGCTGCTGACGAACTTTATGGAGATGCAGATTTCATTTTCCAACAGGACCTGGCACCTGCACACAGTGCCAAAGCTACCAGTACCTGGGTAAAAGGACCATGGTATCCCTGTTCTTGATTGGCCAGCAAACTCGCCTGACCTTAACCCCATAGAAAATCTATGGGGTATTGTGAAGAGGAAGATGCAATACGCCAGACCCAACAATTCAGAAGAGCTGAAGGCCACTATCAGAGCAACATGGGCTCTCATAACACCTGAGCAGTGCCACAGACTGATCGACTCCATGCCACGCCGCATTGCTGCAGTAATCCAGGCCAAAGGAGCCTCAACTAAATATTGAGTGCTGTACATGCTCATACTTTTCATGTTCATACCTTTCAGTTAGCCAACATTTCTAAAAATCCTTTTTTTTTGCATTGGTCTTAATTGATACTCTAATTTTCCGAGATACTGAATTTGGGACTTTCATTAGTTGTCAGTTATAATCATCAAAATTAAAAGAAATAAACATTTGAAATACATCAGTCTGTGTGTATTGAATGAATCTAATATACAAGTTTCACTTTTTGAATGGAATTACTGAAATAAATCAACTTTGTCATGATATTCTAATTTTATGACCAGCACCTGTACATCAGTGTTATCAGTTGTTGTCACTGATTATGAATCTGGTTGCAACAGAAATCTGAAGCCTGAGTGGGCCTCCAGGACAGACTTACAGAACCCCTGAACTACATACTTAAAGATATAATCACATGGCAACAAAATAAATATGGTATTTTAAATTTAACACATTTAACACAGCTGATAGCTCTTAGGAACAATTTCTCTGCAGGTCAATATTCCAAGGTTTAGCAGTTTACTTGCATTGGAGTATTTATTTTCCACAAACAATGAATAGACTAACTTTGCTGATGTACATAATGTGTACTGCGTGCCAATGTCACCCTTTTTTGTGAATTAGGAGATCTTGTGCTTGTTTTCTTCTGTGTACAAATTTAATTCTTTCTGCTGCATTTGTTCCTAAACATACATTTCTTGCTTTCTACCACTAAGAGGCAGTGCAGCATTTGTTTCATAAGTGTTTTTTTATTTTGTTCAAAACACCTCCCACCACATTCTTTTTCAGCTGCATAGGTGCAATGCTGAATTCATAATTGAAACCAGCTGATAGGGTTTTGTATTTATTTTACAGCATAGACTGTGGCACTTAACATAAAATAATATATATAAATTCAAGGAAAAAGCATTCCTAAATTAACTTAAAATTTAAGGCAATCCAGAATGGATGAATAAAGAGCCAAGAAACAAAGAAGCTTCAAATTAAAAAGCAGCTGTAAAAACACGTACAAGAAAGCAAATTCTATCATTAACCATTAGACATATAATTACATGAGAGTAATACTTAGACAGGATATTAGAAATGCTAAAAGGCACTTAGAGAGGAATATCCTGGTTGAGCTGAAGAGGTTCTTTCGATCTTTTAGGTGTAAAATAAAGGGCAAGGATGAAGTGAAGTGTATTAGGTACAGTAAAGGTGAAATTAAACATATAAAAAACAAAACTCAAAATTCCAATAACCACCCAGGAGTTGCAGAAACTACCAAAGAGGCACTGTGGGATTTGTAAATAAAAGAGAGAGAAGTGTTAATATGATTAACACTAGTATTCTTGAAGCCTACAATAAAAAAAAACTAAAAATCCTGGGCCACCTTAAAATTTCTTCGCACCTCTCCATTAGCATCTTTTGTTTTGTAAATGTGTCGATCAGCACAAGCAGCAAGCAGCCTCCTATCCCACCCCCCCATCGCCACAGCTCAAGTCCGACAAAAAGTTCTCTGAGCTTAAGTCTGTTTATCTGGATGTGAGGTGCCTGAAGTTGTATAGAGTAAATAATACATCATTATTTGGAACACATGCATTTCATGTGTGTTCCGTGTCTACAACAATCTGGGTAAATGTAGGATGACAGGAAATGCGAGGCAAGAAATGTTGAACACATACCTAAAACAGAAACTTTTTTCATATCATAGTACTAATGTATAATGTGTGAAGACTGAAGTCCAAATATCAAATAAACACTTTCACAAAAGGTACAAGTATAACAAAACAAGTGCGCTTTTATTCAACAATATAACCGCAGAAAAAGAAATTGGGCTAGGGTACGACACTGACACAACTGTTTGGGTGGTGCAGTGGTAAGAACTGCTGACTCATAATCAAGATTTAACGTTTTGAGTAGTAAGCTGCTCTTATTGTTACTATTATAGAATAAAAACATACATTTGATTTGAGTCTGTAACAACCAGTGTAAATGTATGGTACTTGTAAAGGTTTGTATTTTTTATTTTTTTATTCTCTCAGTCACGTTAACACTCCCCCCGATCTGACACTGCTGTTTTCAAATAAAGACATGCTATAACAGAGGTGAACTCAGATAAGGATGAGTGTTCTACATCGGAGAAAGAGTACAGAAGCCCTCCCTGCAAGAAGCATCCACAAACACACATAAGAGCAACACAGCTGCAACAGGCATAAAATCAAAAAATGGCACCGTTTGGATGCAGCAACAGGTTGGGCGTCATCTTGCCTGCTGACGTGTATGTGCCCAAAAAAGAAGTCTGACTGCATTCTTACTGAGATCCTACTCTGCTGGGCCCTTGAGCAAGGTGCTTAACCTTCAATTGCTCCAGGGGCACTGTACAATGGCTGAACCTACACTCTGGCCCCAAGGGGTATGCGAAAACTAACAAATTCCTAATACAAGAAATTGTAAAAAAAAAAATTCTTGGTACCATTGCTCGTGTACTGAAGTGTCAGCATGGCACTGCCAGATCTAAACACTAGTGTGAAGAGTTGCTCGTGTACTGAAGTGTCTATAGCTGTAGGTGGAAGATGCTGTTGCTCTTTTCGTAACTGATCTTATCCTAAATAAGAAGTGGCACTGTCAGCATGCCTATGTCTATCAATAATAGGAAGTTCTGCGGCCTACTTGTTACTTAATGTTGTTGGAAGATAAGTAAATAAATATAGGTTAACAACATTTGATCTGGCTTTTATATAAGTAACATATAAACGTTTTTATATAAAGACCATCACAAAACATAATCACAAACAGGATTTCAGCAGCTCACTACTGAAAATGGTAAATGTTGGAGGACCCGGAAATCAAACCCACAACCTCTTGATTATGAGACAGCAGTTCTTACCTCTGCACCAACCAAGTGGACATACCTACTTTGTACCCAAAGCCAACTTCTTTTTCTAGGGTTATATTCTTGAATAAAAGTGCACTTGTTTTGTTATACTTGTACTTTTCGTGAGTCTTCACACATTATACACTTCATGTCTACATTTTGTCAATTTTTACTAAAACAAGAAAAATGTTTCTATTTTAGTTATATGTTCAACAACCCCTGCCTTACATTTCCTGTTATCCTACATCTACATAGATCGTTGTAGACACAGAACACACATGAAATGTATGTGTTGCAAATAACAATATATTATTTACCCTATACAACTTCAGGCACCTCACACCCAGATAAAAAGACTTGAGCTCTGAGAATCTTCTGTGCGACTTAAGCTGCGTCGGTGGCAGGATGGGATAGCAGGCTGGTTGCTGTTTGTGCTGATCAACACATTTGCAAAACAAAAGATGCTAATGGAGAGGTGCAAAGGAATTTAAGGTGGCCCAGGATTACAAGTTCTTTCGTAGGCTTCAGGAATTCTAGTGTTAAATAATAGGTGTAAAAAGTCTGTTGTGTCAACTGTTCATTTAAACTAATTTACATTTGCTTAAGAAAAACTACATAGTCCTGAATTCATTCATGCAATGATTTAAATCTGAGTTTCCATTAATAAAATCAAACCAGGGTAGAAATCCCAGGAGTTACTCTAGGTCACTTTTTTTTCTAACATGGGCCATATAAATGATCACTACAGAGTAACTGAATTCATCAGAAATGAAAAATGATGTTACACTCAGGGTACTTTTAATAAAAAGCAACAGTGAGTAAAATTAATTACAATTGGTTAAGAGTGAAAGAGAATATATAAAGAATAAAACATTAAAAATCTGCAATTTTAGATAGTGCTTGTATTCGTGGTTCTTTTGTGTAAGCTGTAATTGACAAAATTTAAACTGTTTATTTCTTGAAACCATGAGTATAGTCACTACATCAATGCCTTTGGAATGTGATCAAATAAATGATTTATGTTGATAAAAGTCAATGTAGGATGAAGACTTATGGTGACATTCATAAAATGAAAGTTTTGTGCTATCTATAATTGTTCATTAAAGGCATGAAACAGTCCTCTCATTTCTAATTGCATTACCAAGATTAATAAAACATGCTCTTACCTTAGCAGCTTTTAATAAAATTTCTCTTTCTTGTTCATCTTTTCTCTGCTTTTCTATTCTTTCTAATTGTTCAAAGAATTTCAGCTGAGACCGGACATCTGTAGCTTGTTCATACCATTCATCGTCCTGTTATGAGCAGATGAATAAACAAGATTTTTTTCATAAAGTGCGGCAGTATTATTAAGAGCATTTATCACAAATTTGCATTTTCAATAATACATTTTCAAGAAAACATCTACCTCATAATAACAACACATGCTATTTTGTATCATAAAATGCTAAGTATACTCCCTTCAAGGATGTGTTTAATTATACACTAAAGGCATTAAACTACCTTTGCAATAAATCCCTTGAACCCACACTTCATATTTGGCTGAAAATAATTATACATTCTTTTTATATTATTTTTTTTTTTAATCTTCACAGATTTTAATAATCAATTCACAAAGGGTAAACATAGCTGTCGTTTATATAATTTATAGCCTTCCATTTCAATAACAATTATTTTGTGAAAAGGTTCCTATTATCTATTTGTCATTTTAAGTTGTAGTACTAGGGTGTTTTAACATATTAGCCATTATGGATGTTGCGAGAAGTCAAGCAAAATGATACCTTTTATTGGCTAACTTAAAAGATTACAGTATGCAAGCTTTCAAGGCTACTCAGGCCCCTTCTTCAAACATCTTGCCTGAAGAAGGGTGCCTGATTTGTCTCAAAAGCTTGCATGTTGTAATCATTTTAAGCTGATACTGTAACTCGATTACAGAACTGCTTTACATGTTTGTTAACATGATTCTGTTTCAGGTTTTACAATTTTCAGTGAAGTTAACAGCAGGAGAATACATTCTGGAAATAAACATTTTAAATATATCCAACTACTAAGGAAACGGCATTGGACAAAATAATTCAGTGTTTCCCAACCCCGGTCCTTGGGGCACACTGAGGCTGCAGGTTTTTATTCCAACCAGCTTCTGCTTTTAATTGGACTCCTGGGCTAATTAAGTGATGTGTTATTTCCCAAGTTCTATGATTTGGGAACAATATAGAAATTAGAAAACTAAGTTTGGTTTAATATATACACACACATAT
>JANRMT010062806.1:19629050-19650718 GCA_026402145.1 Polypterus bichir lapradei
TTATATGGGAATAATGTATTTTTTTCTTTTAACAATATTTTCATCTTGATTTTCATTCTATTTTTCTAGGTGTTCTAATTGTTTAATTAATCCATTATTTACTAATTAGTGGGTTTGATGATAAAGTAGTTGCAGCCTTTGCTTATTCAGTGTTGTTTGCCTGGGTGTCTGCTCTGCTCAGTTTTAATTGCCATTAATAAGATACAACGAAGGGGAAAAACTGCACAGAGAGGGTAAAATATAATTAAATCAACAAAAGATAGTTAAGCATTTAAATCTATAGCAAAAGCAGAAATATTTGTAAATGTCTTATAAATGTAAAAATCATGCTGCTGTGCTTTTCTGAATGTAAAATAAAACAAAAATACTACCAGCTAATTAAATGAGATCAGTGTTATCAGGTGTTGTCACTGATTAGGAATCTGGTTGGAACAAAAACCTGCAGCAACAGTGTGCCCCCAGGGCCGAGGCTGGGAAACACTGAAATAATTAATAAAAATGTAAATACAAACAGCAAAATAAAACAATTCTGAAAATATTATTTAAATTGGTGATTTTGATAAACACTGAGTTTGACAGACCTATCCCCTTGGGATTAATAAAGTATCTATCTAATCTAATAAGTGATGCTAAAAAAATATTAGAGCAAATAGGCAGTAATTATTTTGTTTTATTACATGTGAAGCCTTTAGATATTTTTATATTGGGTCATAACTAAAAGCTCACAAAGCCATGGGGACTAAAAAAATAATGTGGCATATGAAAGTGATAAACTAAAAAGAAACTTGCATTAAATGCCACTACTCATGGGATAAACACTTTATTTATAAACAATATAATGTAGGTGCCACTAAACTCAGGATTTAAATTAAGGATGAAAATTCGTAAGTTTATTATAAAATATTCCTATTAGAGCTGCTGGTGAGGTCTTTCATATTTCTTATTCAATAATTATGGCAATTTTTGAACACCTGTTACCAATTTCTTCACATTCTCAACACAGCCATACTATCATTAAACAGGACTTCAAAGTGATATGGAGAGACAACAGCATTATCAATGATAAAGACTTTCACCGAATTCCATCAAAATCTGTAAAACATTAAAAAAAATTGCAAAGCAATAACCTACATACAATTATGTACGAAAGTGTGTACTGTATGTATATTTACATCACATATACACACACTTAACAGCTGAACGTTTTTCATATACAATTACCAATGCTAATGTTATGTTTTATAAATTAGTGCAAAAAAATTACAGGAAAATTTGGTTAGTTTCCCAGTGCATCAATTATTATTAACTATGGTTTTTTATGCAAATAAGGAAAACAGCACTTACTTTGTAAGTTTCAATTCGGTGTTGAGCAATTACTGTCACTTTTTCCAGAACTGTTCTTAATCGCTCCTGGGTTGCATGTGAGATGAAGTTCACAGCCTCTGCGGGTACTTCAGTAACCCCATACCGTTTAGCTTTCATAAATGAGAGGGAAAAAAAAAAAAAAAAAAAAATTTTTTTTTTCTTTCTATCAGGAAATACTTCAGTACAGTACACCTTGCAAAAAAATATATTTTCCATAAGGCGAAAAGCTCAGCAATACTGGAGGCCTTGGAGTAAACCACTGCTTTTCTGGGAAGCCAATTGATCCTCAGGATATTCTGGGAGGATTCAATCTCTCAGGTGGCTAGGAAGAAGTTGTTAATTTTCTAGGGCAAAGTGGAGGTTAGAATGTTACCATAAAAAGCATAAAAATGAATAAAATTAATGTAAAAATAAACTTTCACTTGGAGCACATTCAACTTCAGATTCAATTAACTTATAGTATGTAACAAATTCTGAAATCTTTTTATGTGTAAACTTTAAGCATTAAAAGAAGGATTACAAGGCAATTTCAGTTACACTACAGTACAGCAATCTGTACAAAGCATAGAAAAGCAATATGACATATAAAAAGAAACATGAAATGCAAAATGCAGACATTATGACAAAGCACAGAATTTTAATGTTAATGTATTGTATACTAGTAACTAGTAAACTATTTTTGAATATACTGATGATGATGGTGCACTACTCTCCCCTATAGCACAGAGGTGACAACACTTTGTGACCATAGTGAAGCGGATCCTGTAGTACAGCATGGTGGTTATTATGGCAGCATGTGGCACACATCTTTACAAATGCAACAAAACCTTATCTGTTGAATCCCTCCTACTGGATGTTAAAGATATCTAAGTTAGCTTTCTGTTATGTATATTTGTATTACAATAATACCAAGTGAATATTGCTAGGCTTAATATTTCTATGATGAAGTATGTAGCATCTAATTGGTCAACACACAAATCATCCAACTACTCTACTATTGTGGGTTCAACCTAGGAATCTTATGAAACATTTCCATTTCCATTTTATTAACACTGACCAACATAAAGGGTCTATGAGTTTTCCAAAGACCACAGTGATATATATTTTTCTCCTTCCCTTGGGCAAGTCATTATGACAAAACTAATGCATCTACACTCCTCCCTCATTCCCTAATGATGACCTATCAGCATTGTTAATCAGTATAATTACAGTAGATCAATAGACTTTTTCATGATGCAAGTGTAGTTATGGATGAAAAATGAACACACTTTGTTCATTTATTTATTTATCTTTTTGTCTAGCCTTTCCACCTACACCTGCCTGTTAAGGAATTTAGTATCTAGTTAGTTATGAAGTAATGAAGGCCCAAATCAGAGTTACATAAGCACCTAGGCCATGGACATTCACTCACAGTCCTGGGAGTGGCAGTAGGTTTTTGTTCCAACCAGTTTCCTAACTAGAACACAGGCTTTGCAGATAATGAGACTTGGTCAGTCAGTCATTTTCTAACCCGCATAGTCCTGAGCAGGGTCATGTGGAGTGCTGGAGTCTATCCCACCGGAGCACACAAAAGAAACCCACGCAGACAAGGGGAGAACATGCAAACTCCACATCTCCTTACTGTGAGGCAGCAGTGCTACCATGGCGCCACCCATATGAGACTTGGAAATTTAACTATATTGCTTGTTAGTTCTTTCATTCATCCAAGACAAATTTTAATATCACTATGGAGCATGGATCCTTACTCATAGTCCTGGAGGGCCACAGTGGTTACAGGTCTTCACTTCAACCAATTAGAATCCATTTAGTTGAACATGCAATATATTTTTTGAGCTTAACTAAACTTACTTGTTATGATTGAGAACACATAATTGTCTATTTTAGTTTTAAGAAGTTGCATGTAGGTTTTTTTCAGATTTTCTTAACCAGCCCTGGTTAATAACAAAATGCAAATAACAAAGAAATCATCACCTCTCATGCTAACTTGCATAATGTTCTCAGAAAAGAAAAATATGCAAGTAATTCAATATGTAATTGAATTTGTCTTGGATGAAAGAAAATAGTAACAATGCAAAGTTTCGTTATCAGCAAAGACTGTCTTCTGACTAGGAAACTGACTGGAATGAAAACCTGTAGCCACTACAGCCCTCCAGGACCATGAATAAAGACCCCTGACCTAGGTATTTCACTTTTATTAATGGTACAGCAGTAGTTAATAACTGCTGTAAAAGCCTAACTTACAGTAGGTGTCTTGTGTAACTTACTTTGTCATAGGCATTGTTAAGGAGGGAAAATTCTTTGCTTTTATGGGTATATATAGCAAAAAATACTGTCAGAGATAAAAACTGTTACTATCCTTTTTAATGCCATCATACGCACAAGAAGTAATTCTGGTTTGTTAATCATTCTACATTGGTTTGCTTGGGCACAATACGGATACTGAGAGTCTGAAAATGCCTAAATACAGATATATAAAACCAGCTTATGTCTCAAGGAAGTGTGGTGGAATATCATTCAAGCCAGATGTTTAAACTATGTTCACTGAGCTTTAACAGAAATTCTTCTAGTTTATAAAATCTTTTGAAGCAAGACTTCCAATTTTAACCCTAAAAGGAATGTAAATGCTATTCATCTATCCTAAAAGTATGATATGATTGGTAGTGACTAAAATTTTATTTCCTTTAAAGATAATGATGAATTTTAGGAATCATCAAACAGTGAAGCACTGCTCTCAAGATACGTTTTTAGCTGGTCTTAGAATTCTGTATTTACAGTACATGTTGGTAAGTTTTCTAATAGCGTTCCTGAATATTAACATAATCCTCTATAACTCAAACAGCCACCAAACACAGATTATGTTTCAGGCAAATATCACTATATGTCTATGCTTTATTTTTGATTTTTCACTGGCCTATAACATACTCTCTGATTAGAAAAAGCTATTTGTACAGTATTGAATAATGAATAATTGATAAATACGATTAACAACTTGTTTACAAGCACAGATATGTAAATACAAAAAGACAATTTTAAATAACTTATCTGATATATATACCCTAGGCTACCTTTGCATACATAGTTGACTTAAAACTCACTTCAAGGTCATAAGCAATATGTAAAAACAATTTTTAATGAAGAGGGAATCTGGAGTATTTGCTATGCCAAAATCACAAGCCAAAGGTCGTAACAATGAAGTTGGGAAATGATTAAATAAAGCTTAGAACATGAACATGAATTAAAGTGAGTAAACTATACAGAATTTCATATACAAAATGGGACATGTAACCAGAATCAGAATAGAAAAAATATTTTGTATCCAGAAAATACTAACCTGAAAGTTGTTCTTTTCTTTGGAAGAGGTTGAAATCTCAGCCAATAATGAAATGTTATGATGCTAACCTTTGAATAGTCGCATTAATGATATTGGGTTTTGCATACTCTCGGCCATTTTGCCTGAAAACGGCATAGTAACAGTAAACAGAAGTGTTGGTGCCTATTACAAAATAATATGGAACCACGGGAGAATGTAAATAAATAAATAAATAAATGTGCAAAGAGCATGTATTTTTTGATAAAACAGTAATAATGCTTACTTTCGGAAATATCAAACAGAAAAGTTCTTTTGGATAGGACTTGCCTTGATCACCAGCCAACTTTCAATGTCTTCTACCTCAGTTTAACTCATGGGGTCAGACATTCCAGGCAACTATAGTATTGTCTGTTCTGTTGCCTGGAATAACATTACTCGATTCCTCCTAAGCCACACCTCTTTCCTCATCTCTGTTTCATATGATCTTATAAAATCCACTCATATTCTACCCTCTCCTTCTAGGTAACCTCTGGGACTCAGACAGTGTCATTACAGTAATCCCTCCTCGATCGCGGGGGTTGCATTCCAGAACCCCCCGCAATAGATGAAAATCCGCGAAGTAGAAACCATATGTTTGTATGATTATTTTTATATATTTTAAGCCCTTATAAACTCTCCCACACTGTTAACATTATTAGAGCCCTCTAGACACGAAATAACACCCTTTAGTCAAAAGTTTAAACTGTGCTCCATGACAAGACAGAGATGACAGTTCTTTCTCACAATTAAAAGAATGCAAATATATCTTCTCTTCAAAGGAATGCGTGTCAGGAGCAGAGAATGTCAGAGAGAGAGAGACAGAGACAGAGAGATCGAGAGAGAAAAGCAAATAATCAAAAAATCAATACGTGCTTTTAAGTATGCTGAAGCACCGTGATAAAGCAGCATTTTTTAGAGGAGCATCCGTATCCTCTAGGCAAACAGCCTCTGTGCAAACAGCCCCTCTGCTCACATCCCATCCGTCAGGTGCAGAGAATGTCAGAGAAAGTGAGAGAGACAGAGAAAAGCAAACAATCAAGCACCACGCGGGAAGCATATCATATATCATTGAGGAGTTTTAGTTAATATGTAATACATGCACTGATTGGGTAGCTTCTAAGCCATCCGCCAATAGCGTCCCTTGTATGAAATCAACTGGGCAAACAAACTGAGGAAGCATGTACCATAAATTAAAAGACTCATTGTCCACAGAAATCCGCGAACCAGCGAAAAATCCGTGATATATATTTAGATATGCTTACATTTAAAATCTGCAATGGAGTGAAGCCGCGAAAGTCGAAACGCGATATAGCGAGGGATCACTTTACTATTTTTTAATTGACTTAGACCTTTAACACAATTAAAAAAAAAAGTACAGTGCATCCGGAAAGTATTCACAGCGCATCACTTTTTCCACATTTTATTATGTTACAACCTTATTCCAAAATGGATGAAATTCATTTTTTTTCCTCAGAATTCTACACACAACACCCCATAATGACAATGTGAAAAAAGTTTACTTGAGGTTTTTACAAATTTATTAAAAATAAAAAATTTGAGAAAGCACATGTACATAAGTATTCACAGCCTTTGCCATGAAGCTTAAAATTGAGCTCAGGTGCATCCTGTTTGCTCTGATCATCCATGAGATGTTTCTGCAGCTTAATTGGAGTCCACCTGTGGTAAATTCAGTTGACTGGACATGATTTGGAAAGGCACACACCTGTCTATATAAGGTCCCACAGTTGACCGTTCATGTCAGAGCACAAACCAAGCATGAAGTCAAAGGAATTGTCTGTAGACCTCCGAGACAGGATTGTCTCAAGGCACAAATCTGGGGAAGGTTACAGAAAAATTTCTGCTGCTTTGAAGGTCCCAATGAGCACAGTGGCCTCCATCATCCGTAAGTGGAAGAAGTTCGAAACCACCAGGATTCTTCCTAGAGCTGGCCGCCCATCTAAACTGAGCAATCGGGGGAGAAGGGCCTTAGTCAGGGAGGTGACCAAGAACCCGATGGTCACTCTGTCAGAGCTCCAGAGGTCCTCTGTGGAGAGAGGAGAACCATCCAGAAGTACAACCATCTCAGCAGCAATAACCAATCAGGCCTGTATGGTAGGGTGGCCAGACGGAAGCCACTCCTTAGTAAAAGGCACATGGTAGCCCACCTGGAGTTTGCCAAAAGGCACCTGAAGGACTCTCAGACCATGAAAAACAAAATTCTTTGGTCTGATGAGACAAAGATTGAACTTCTTTGGTGTGAATGCCAGGCGTCACGTTTGGAGGAAACCAGGCACCGCTCATCACCAGGCCAATACCATCCCTACAGTGAAGCATGGTGGTGGCAGCATCATGCTGTAGGGATGTTTTTCAGGGGCAGGAACTGGGAGACTAGTCAGGATAAAGGGAAAGATGACTGCAGCAATGTACAGAGACATCCTGGATAAAAACCTGCTCCAGAGCGCTCTTGACCTCAGACTGGGGCGACGGTTCATCTTTCAGCAGGACAACGACCCTAAGCACACAGCCAGGATATCAAAGGAGTGGCTTCAGGACAACCCTATGAATGTCCTTGAGTGGCCCAGCCAGAGCCCAGACTTGAATCCGATTGAACATCTCTGGAGAGATCTTAAAATGGCTGTGCACCGACGCTTCCCATCCAACCTGATGGAGCTTGAGAAGTGCTGCAGAGAGGAATGGGCGAAACTGCCAAGGATAGGTGTGCCAAGCTTGTGACATCATATTCAAAAAGACTTGAGGCTCTAATTGCTGCCAAAGGTGCATCAACAAAGTATTGAGCAAAGGCTGTGAATACTTATGTACATGTGATTCCTCAGTTGTTTTATTTTTAATAAATTAGCAAAAACCTCAAGTAAACTTTTTTCACGTTGTCATTATGGCGTGTTGTGTGTAGAATTCTGAGGAAAAAAATAAATTTAATCAATTTTGGAATAAGGCTGTAACATAACAAAATGTGGAAAATGTGATGCGCTGTGAATACTTTCCGGATGCACTGTATACTATGTGATTGCTGGTAGGTGTACATTCATATTTCTTCAGAAATAGCAAGGATAAGAACCAAAGCTCGTAAGAACAGAAAGTTGGACAAATAAAAGTGCACAGCGCACACTGTAAGAGTAGCAATCACTGAAGATAACTCTCCATAGCAAAAAATGAAAGAAAGTCCAAAATATACAAAATATGCCATTATTATACACAAAGCACACCAGAAGGGTTGAACAAAGGAAACATAAAAAATAAAAAACTGGAAACCAATTAATCTGCTGCCTCTCTGTGCCTGCATTCATAGGTGTTAATTCTATGTGTATCCCCTAAAGCACTTCCTTCATCTCCCTACTCAGGGCTCCTCTCTCTCTTTGACTCTGTAGTATCTCTGTCTGTCTGTCTCTCTCTCTCTCTCACACACACACACACAAACATACTCTCTCTCTCTTCCTTGCGTCAGTGATCCCTAAAACCAACTAAGCTCCCTACTAAGTGCTCTTGGGCTTAAAACCTGTACAACGGTCACCAACATGGTTTGAAATATCCTGGGGAAGCAGGCCACAGTTTTGTCTGGTGGCCTCATGACCATTAAACTCTGGCATCTTCTGTTGGCATTAAAGTGCATTCTTGGGCTGCCTTACTTAATATGTTACCATAGGTTTACTTCCTCCACTAAGGTCGAGTGTTCTAGCACCTAATCGGCTGATAAACTTAGAGGGTGCAAGTTCCTAAGTTATTAAAAAGAGAAAATGGTACCACTTATTTTCCAGATTGGGACAACCTTTTGCTTCTTTTGGATAGGACTTGCCTTGATCACCAGCCAACTTTCCATGTCTCCTACCTCAGTTTAACTCAGGGGGTCAGACATTCCAGGCAACTATAGTATTGCCTGTTCTGTTGCCTGGAGTAACATTACTCGATTCCTCCTAAGCCACACCTCTTTCCTCATCTCTGTTTCATATGATCTTATAAAATCCACTCATATTCTGCCCTCTCCTTCTAGGTAACCTCTGTGACTCAAATAAACCAGTGCTATGCATCAGGGTGTTTTTATGTATAAACTTCTAGGTACATAATGCATGGTGTTTTTGAGTTCAGCACTGCATTTTCGTGTTTTATTGCAAAATATTTAGCGTTTTAAGTATAGAATTGTATATTTGTACAGAACTCTGGGCTTATAAATGGCTGTTTGTCACACTGTAATGAATTTATACAAATTGAATGTAAAAAATATATATAAAAGTGGTAAACACCTACATGGACAACAGGAAAAATGTAAAGCTTCACACATGCAGAAACCAGACAGTTAACCACTGAACCAGTATGCAACATTTAACTTCAATACTAGGAACATCAGTTAGAAGGTGAAATACTTTTACATGTGAGAACTGTAAATCTCATTGACATTCTTTGTGCATTACTTTTTGGAATTTGGTGACTTGGCTGTATATAACCCAGATCTTTTAAAGTTTAAATCTATGATAATTATCTAAGGCTTGAAGGTGTAAAGTAACAAAAATAATAGTGAAAATTATTCACAACATTTTCATATTCTGCATATTATTAATAAAAAGGTCTTGCAGCATTCAGAGCTCTCAAGTATTCTGTTGTCAATGCTTACCAAAGACCATTGATTATAAGTGTTACTTTGCCAACTAACATACTCACATACTAGTGTAAACATATTTGAGGAGAGGTTAGGAGCATGTGCTGATGCAGCACATTGCCACACCCACATGACAAACCAACTCAGGATCAGAGATTAAGACCAGAGTCTAGCCATGCAACGGGTGACACCTCAGCACCACACTAGTTCAGATGGAATGGAAACAGTGTGAGTTTTTTTATGGTGACTGGGGTGCCAGTTCTGCCACCAACCCCAAAATTGTTTCGTACAGGTTGGAGGGCCTTCATGCAGGGCTGGATACAGATTAATGTCATACGCAGGATGGAGCAATTGCAGGTCAAGGGCCTCGTTCAAGGGCTTAAAGAAGTAGAGTCACTTTTGGTGTTTACAGGATCTGAACCAGCAACCTTACGAATGCCAGTGCAGATCCCTAGCCTCAGAGCCACCACTCCGCCCCACTAAATATATTTGAGCTGTCAGTAAAATCACTAGTGATAACTATAAATACAAATATAATTATGACAACAGGAGACTGTAAAGTATGTCCTGATTTTGGCAATTGCTTTGCAGAAAAAAAGTGCAGTAAGAAAAAATTTACACTTACAAAGGTTTGTTATACTGTACATCCTTGGAGAAATACAAATGAAGGCATATGTCTATACTTACTCTTAAAAAACCCTTTCAGAATATCCCTCTTTATTAAATAGGACAAAATGATGGCAAACCTTCAAAGACAGTGTTATAAACAATTTATGTTACAGCCTGGGGATTTGTGAATTCAGTGAAGCCACTGAAGAATTCATTATATTAGGAGAAAGAACTCTTAAGCATGCAAAATTTAAAGCATGGACATTAAAAAAGTCAAAATAATATGTTTGAACAGGAGTGAAATTATGGGATTAACACAGCTGACTCTGTAAACCTCCATAATAGTTGAATTTGTTGATGTAGTATGGACACTTGCATTAACCAAGGAAATTAAAATTGAAATAAAATCTTACAAATACTAGCTTTCTAACACATAGAATATAAGAATGTCTTAGAAATATAAACTTAAAAAATTATTACCTTGTTTGAATGACAATTTACAAATAAGTGTACAGTAAGTGTAAAAATTCATGTAACAAAACACACAAAAAACGTTTTAGCTGTTTATATGCATATGAGATATGCTAAACTTTAAGTATAATATAATGTACAAGTTTTATTTACAGCTGTATATGATATTTTCAACTATATTCAAAAGCAACGAAATTTTGAAAATTACCTGTCTCTAAGATTCTTTTATGTAGAAGACCAGAAGGAAGAAAAGTTTCATCTTTACAGGATCGGATTTGAGTCCCCACTAAATCAGAGTTGGTTGCCAAAATGCGAGCATTTTCTTCATTTAGGTTAACTCCAGCCATAAAGGCTACATCATTGATATCATCATCATCTCTGTAGCAAAATAAATACAAGTTCAAAATTGTATTTTTACATAAACAAAATCAATACAAATACAGACAGGAGTAAGAAAACCCATTCTTCCCTACACTGTTGACCTGCAACCGTGTACCATTATTTATATTATTAGTCTGCATAATGTAACTAATTAGTAAATTCAGACGCATATGATATTAACACAGGATAAGGTTAAAGAAATGTATTCTTCACTGTGCCCAGTGCTGTTTGGATAGGCTCCATATCTTTGAGAAAATAAACTGGTAAATATGTTAAAAAGTATAACTTGTAGAGATATTCTACTTGAATATTAGTGGATAAGAATACTGTAGACAGTCTAATTGATCGGTTTTACACCTCTACAGTGCACTCATTTAAAACATAATAAAACAATCCTTAAAGTATATTTTCAAACCAACAAACAATTATGTAAGTCAAAAACTCACACTTATTCAAAATAATAAATTCTGTAAATATTCATTAATTTCTTAAAAATATTTTAAAAATCCCTTTACCTGACACATTTTTCTAACAATTATATTTTCTTAAGCAACCATAGTCAAATCACGAAAGGCATTATGTGGAATATTAAATATTAAAATATCTAGAAAAACATTGACTGTACTATGTAGGACAAAGTGGGCATTACCCATTTTGACAAGCACATAGTGACACACAAGGCTTGTTAGCACTAGAATTACCAGAGCCTATGAAAAAACTTGTAGATTCAGCCCACCTTAAATCCGTTCGCACCTCTCCATCAGCGTCTTTTGTCCTGTAAATGTGCCGATAAAGACAAGCAGCAAGCAGCCTGGTATCCCATACCCCACCGCTGCAGAACGTGTACAATGTTCTCCCAGCTCATGCCTTGATTGATTATGTGTGTATGAAGTGCTGGAGTTTTAGAGTGGAAATAATAGATCGTTATTTGGAACACATGCATTTCATGTGTGTTCTTTTTCTACAACAATCTGTGTAAACATATTGCAATGTAAACATTTTTCTCTATGCTGTGGTTTCTATTACACACCTGAAAGAAAGAGGCAATATGTCAGATCAGGAGGGGCGAGTCTGCGTTATACAGCGTGATCGTGATTTGAGAGAATAAAACTTAAAAAAAAGCTAACTTTTACAAGTACAACAAACTTATACCCAACGTCCCATATATTTATCTCTTTATTTTTTCTCTATGCTGCGTTGACATCGTACACCAGAAGGCGTGAGCTTATTCAGTGGGCGCAAGAACATGCAGGTGGCCAGTTGCAATGTGCTACAACATGCTGGCGGCGATCAACGCACATTTACTGTGCAAGGCATGCACGGGGGCCACTGAGAAAAGAAGAGTGTTCATGGCTCACCTTGCAGAGGAACTTTGTTGTCGCATCTTACTAGAAAAGGCGATGGAAAAAGAAAAGGAGGATGCAACGTCGACAAGTTTCTGTTCCAAGACAGCTGCTTTTCCCAGGAAAGTAAACTGAGTCAGTGTCAGGTGCCCTTTCAATGTTATAGGAACCACAGCATAGAGAGAAGTGTGCACACTGCAACAGGTACACATGTCATAAATGTAGGAAGGACGGTCCTTGCGTGTGTGTGAACTGTTAACATTTGAATTTGATGATTGCATATAGCGCTGAACTGACGTCTCTGTACTATTGTTTCCTCTGCATGTCCTGGTGTACAAAAGAAACACCACCATACAGCAACGTGGACCCTGGCAAGATCGGGGAAAAAAAAAAAAAACACGCAAAACACTCAGTCACTGATTACAACCACAAGATGTTATGCAAATGAATATGAATAATATGAATAATGTTGCATCTGTGCCACAATGTTTTCTGAAATGTACTATACAGGTCATAAAATGAATAATTCCAAATATCATATATACCTATGTCTCTGTTTTTTTTTTTTTGACATCATAGACCATAAGGTGCATACTAATTAAGCGTGAGCAGGAACACTCAATAAAACTGAAAAAAAAAATCAAGTGACAATGAGATACGAAGAAGGCAGATTCACCAGCGTTTGTGTTTCAGGTTTTATCCCTTCAGATCAGAGAATGTCCAGTTCCATTGTCTCAAAACACCACTCAGTTATTCCCAGTTTCATATAAAAACTTACAGTGTCAGATCCCTGGGTCGGGGGGGGTGTGTGGGTTGGCGGAAGTATCGCGATCGTGACTGAGAGAATAAAAGTGAAAAAAAAAATGGGTAACTTTTACAAGTCCTATAAATGTACAGCGTCTGTTTCAGACGCAAACCAAATGTATGTGTGTACTGTATAATATTAACAATAAGAGCAGCTCACTACTGAAAATGGCAAATATAGGTGGCAGTCGGGATCGAACCGGTGACTCTTGACTACAAGTCAGCAAATCTTACCGCTATGCCATGGAAGCTGTTGTATCATCCTTGAACCTTTTGTGAAAGTGTTTATTTCATCTTTGGACTTCAGGCTTCACATATTATATAGTTTATGCCAACAATTTGTCACTTACTACTAAAATATGAAAAACGTTTTAGTTTTAACAATGTGTTTACACAGATTATTGTAGAAACGGAACACACATGAAATGCATGTGTTCCAAATAACGATCTATTATTTCCACTCTAAAACTCCAGCACTTCACTCCCAGATAATCAATCAAGGCATGAGCTGGGAGAACATTGTGCACGTTCTGCAGCGGTGGGGGATGGAATACCAGGCTGCTTGCTGCTTGTCTTTATTGGCACATTTACAGGACAAAAGATGCTGATGGAGAGGTGCGAACGGATTTAAGGTGGGCTGGATCTATGAGTTTTTTCGTAGGCTCTGGTAAGTCTAGTGTTAAGACACTAGATTTAACAGGGATGCAGAAATTCAGCTGCATACGCATTTCATAGTGAATGGCTCAACAGCAGATTATGTTAACACTATTGGCAGGCCTGTGCTTCATCTGATAACAAAAGTATAAATCACAACTAAGCCAATACTTTTTTCTTTTTATTAATATTTATTTTGATTTAATTTAGAAACAGATAACATTCCATGCAGTCAAGTCAAATTTAACAAATCAAAGCAAAATTCAACAGACAATTTTAGCAGTGGTGCCTCCAGAAAACAAATGTACCCAAATAGACATTCATCTTAGGCTTGTGACCACAAACTGAACCTGCCTGGATATGATGGACAAAATAATGTACCAATAAGTAAGTATTGGATCTGTATCAGGAAGGGACTTTAATCTAATCAGAGGAGACTACACCTTCCTTCAAATCTAGCTACATTCATATTTTCTTTCTCTTTTGGGGGTAGCTAAATATTAACAATTGCTTCTCATTGGGAAGCCAAAAAGCAGACAATACACTATTTTTGGGGACCTAAAGGGTGTCAATCCACTTTCTCTGAAACCTAAAAGCTTTTGATCTGTTCTCTGTTTGGTGACCCAAAAAGCAGACAATGCACTCTTACTATGAGCTGAAACCACACAATCCAGTCTCTTTGGGATGAGTACTCATTACTCATCACTCAAAGAGCTCACAAACTTCCTTTGGCCTTGGAGCTGGACTTACTGAACTAGCTCTAAGATCCACTCTGCCAAAACCAAGCTCTGTGCCAATGACTGAGCCCAGTCTGAGAAGCAGCATTACTTCAAGAACAGAACTTTAATATCTTACTCTGTTGCCAGAAAGGGCAATGTTTTCCCCTGTTAAGAGATAGCCAACACAGAAAAGAACCTAACAGCATGCTTAGAAAGGAAGCATAATATTACATCACAGACAAAGAACCATGTAAGCAAAGATGAACAGTGCATTCCAATGTATGAATGGTTCTTCACTTGAACACGGAGCAACAAGAAGAACAACTCCACACAATATCAGACACCATCCCTGGTATTGTAAAACTGTTGGTTATCTGTGACAAAATAAATTAGAATTTTAAATAGCTATTAAAAAGCCAGCCTCTTTTGTGTCATGTTTGTTCGTCTGTCTTGTCTGTTTTGCATCCTTTCTTCTATGTCAGTATTTGTGCAGTTATGTTTCTTTAACCTTTGTGTTTATCAATAAATTGTATTATTCTGTTTCTAAAAATTTGTAACTTCAGTTACTTTGATATAAGTCAAATGGTCAGAAAACCCATTATACAAAAGAAGGGAAAGACAATAAAGCAGGAGTCTTATCAAATCAGTGAATTAATTACTGACATTGCCAAAGGCAAAACTAGTAATTAATAAACTGAGCGATCAATTCAGCTTTTCCTACAGCTACCAGACTTTTTAACACTTGAAAAAGAAATACAAAATTAAAGTCCAAACTTGGTTATTTTATCTTAAATCTGAATTGGTTGTGTATACTGTGCAAGTAATGTCTGTTTAACGGGCCAAAGTTGATATGTTGTATTAACTGATAACCACAGTAAATATTTTAAGTTAGTACCAAAAATATAAATAAAAAACCCAAAGTGGTATATGTAATATTTTACATACTTTAGACATTTGAAGTCTGAATAACATAAGAAAAAATGACAAAAAAGTAAAATTTGGAATATATATTAATCACCTTCACTAAACTAACCTAGATAAATCTAAAGGTTTTGAACCTTTAATTACTACTGTACAGGTATTTCCATTTTCCAAACACTCTAAATTTTTTATAGTTCTTGGTATATTAAATGGCTAATGCTAAATTAAATTCAACAAACATGTTTTTTAAGTTGATTCACAAGTTTTAAGTTACTGGGTGTAATTGGAGGCACCAAATTAGCTACAAACATTTGAAGAAGGACGTTCTCTGTTATTCTTTGATAATTAAAAGAGCTTGTTTCTCTTGCCCCATTTTCAAACAGTAAAGGCACTGCCTTCTCATGTGCAATTCCTGTTGCCATTCAAGGCTATCAAGTGCCAGGCACTTGTTAAACCAAAAGCCAACTTGTACTAGGTTCACCCGAGAAACTACTTTATAGAATTTCTTGCTGGAGCAGAGTGCCATTAACATATGCATGTAAAGTAAAAGAATGCCAAAAGGCTCAAGTAGCATGCCAGAGCAAGACCACTCTTCTAAATTTGAATAATTTAGACTAAACTTAAATTGTCTTGTCCTTTGTAGCAAGTATTCTTTTACAGTTGTTCATAGACACACAAAAGGAAAACAGTCATTTTCTCAAGTTGGATTCGGGACCCTTTTCTTCACCACTCAACAGTCACCCGATTCTATCTTATACAATTTAACAAATTTAAATTCTGTTTAACTATACACATCATTATGACAAATTACATTTATCATACATCTTTATATTATCTTCTGTTTCCATTTTTAAGTGTAAGTACACATAAAGTCAATTCTAGACCTAACTTAAGTATTTACATTTTTATTTTTTTTTTAAATAGAGGTAAATTCTTTTCAGTGTAATGACATAGCACTATTCCATACTAGATCTCAAAAGGGTAATTTAAAGCAAAAGTGTTTAACTGTTCGTCAAGGAGATGAACAGTAATACTAACAATTCAGATAAACAACTACATTAAAGAAATCCAAAGCAGTTTTTATTTATGAAGCAAATGTGTATGTCACTGGCTAAATGAAATTTAAATAAAAAGATTTAACTTGTACATTTGATTTGTCTCAATAAGTAACAATTATACAGGGTAATGTAATCCAATTTTCACTCAAAACATACAATTTCAAGTTGGTTATAAAGAAAAATAAAATTAAGTAATAACACAATATCTGTATAAAAAAAAAAAGAAAAAAAATGTGTTCTGCTTTAGCAGCTAGCTTGCCTTCCAGCAACTAGCACATTCTGCACACATGCTGGGAATGTTCAGGAAAAGTAGTCAGCATTCGGAGGATTAATACAGGTTTCCTGCTCAGCGCCTTCAGGCTCAATACCGAGACATTTATTTGTCCTCCGGAGAGGTTATGGGTTGAAATGCATAGATGGAAACAGAATTCTTTTGTTCGGGCAAATATAGCATTAGGTTCAACTAAATTTGTGCACAATAATTTACATTTTCATAGACAGTCAAGTGTATGGAAATGATATTCCAATTACTGGCCAAGTGACTGGCGGACTGTAAAGCAAAACTGACCAAAAAACATGCACAACTTAATTACAAAACTCACTAAAGATTTATTGATTTATCGGTCAGTGACAAAAGCAATTGCTTTGCACCCCAACAGGAACAGAATGACTTGAGTAAACCTAAACTACACTGCACGTTACCCAAAACTTTTGTACTCTACCTCTAAAAATCCTCCTGGGTGCAAATGTCAAAATTCAAGGCAAGTGTATACTATGTATAGTAATACTGAAATAGATAAAAACAGATTTTTCTGATGTAAAATTAAGAGTTAAAATATGCACTGTAGTATATTACGTTTAACAAATTACCTTATGGCTGAATCTTTAACCTTGTGTATTCACCTCATAATTACATTGATAACTACTACTTCCATTCACAATACAATTATTGCAGTTAAAATGAATAGTCTTCTAAGTGAAGATCTGGTTTGAGATTTTAAGTTCCCCCAATTTGGTCCATTTCAAATGTTCTTTTAACTGGAATTCAAAACATCCACGTATCCAAAGGGCAACCCTCACAAAGACCTTGCAGAAGATGGCATGTCTCTACCTAACTTTCAATTTTATTACTGGTCAGCAAATAAACAAGCTATAAAAACCTGGACATAGACACAAATAGATGAACATACACAGTGGTCTGCAATAGAAATAAAATCCTTCAGTGCATCTTTATATTCCTTGCTTTGTACCCCAATAAGTTCAAGTCATCAATAATATACTGTGAGATGGGGGGCTGAATGCACCCCTAGAGGATAAAGACGGTCCTTTGAAAACCCCTCCTAAAAATGCTGACAGACTACCTTCACATTGCTCACTTCCTTGCTGGGCTTGCGTGCGTGCATGCGGGCTGGTCTGTCGCCCGATATGCTTCCCGTGCGGTACTCCGCATACTTAAAAGCCTGAACAGCACCTGTCGGTTTTGGGAATTGATTGATTGTTTGCTTCTCTCTCTCTCTCTCTCTCTGACACTCTCTGCTCCTGGCAGAATTGTCATCTCTGTCTTGTCATGGAGCACGTTTAAACTTTTGGAAAAAGAGACAAATGTTCATTTGCAGTGTTTGAATAAAGTTCCTGTCTCTGCAACCTCCTGTGTTTCTGTGCATATCTGTGACCCAAGCGTGACAATACTAACAACCAAATTGTGCTTCACTCACTCAGAATATGGAACCAATGTAGGAAGTATTTTAAGATAGAGAAGCTTTTATCTGTGGCACCTCTGCACGAGAACCACCACTCTCTCAAACGTATGCAGTTTTTAATGTCTGGAAAAACATTTGGGATGAAATTACTCTGGGATCTGTACATTGACAATGTCTTTGCATCCTACAAACAATTACACTCCAAATTTACCTTTCCAGCAACACATTTCTTTCACCACTTTCAAATTAGAAACTTTGTTAAACAAAACCTGACCAATTTTCGTCACCTCCCACCTACCTCTATGCTGGAAAAAATATTGATCAGTCTTGAGGATTCAGACAGCATCTCTGTAATATATAGAACCATTTTACAGTCCCTCCCTTTCAAAGATCCTAGAGTACAGTGGGAAAAGGCTCTCTCACTAAACATCTCAGAAAAGGACTGGAAGGTAGCAATGCACAGAATTCACTCGAGCTCCATATGTGCAAAGCATACAATTATTCAACATAAAATTATATATCAAACACATCTGTCTTGTTTAAAATTGTCCAAAATGGTTCCAGGGCAAGATCCAACCTGCAAATACTGCAATCAAGTTCCAACCTCACTAGGTCACATGTTTTGGGCCTGCACCAAATTGACATCATTCTGGACCAAAATATTTAAATGCCTTTCAGACAGCCTTGGTGTCACAATCTCTCCTAATCCACTAACAGCTGTGTTTGGTGTACTTCCAGGCTTAAAGTGGAGAAGGACAAACAAACTGTAATTGCCTTTACTACACTACTGGCACATAGAATTCTTCCAGTTGAGCAAGATAAGTCTAACTCTCTTATTTTAAGTCAGTGGATAACTGATGTTATATGCTATTTGAAATTGGAATAAATCAAATTCTCATTTAGAGGATCTGTACAAACCTTTTTCAAAACCTGGCAGCAACTAATAAACATTTTAGAATAAGCATTTTAACTGAGGAAGCAGATTCTCTCCCCTTTTTACTCTATTTATTTTTATTTGAATGGATGAATAGTAATTTTCTCAAGCTAAATAAAGAGAAAACTGAAATTTTAGTGATTGGCAATAATGGATTCAATGAGGTTATCTCTATACTAATAAAAGGCAAAGCCCTCACTGACTCACTCACTCATCACTAATTCTCCAACTTCCCGAGTAGGCAGAAGGCTGAAATTTGGCAGGCTCATTCCTTACAGCTTACTTACAAAAGTTGGGTAGGTTTCATTTCAAAATTCTACGCGTAATGGTCATAACTGGAACGTATTTTTGTCCATATACTGTAATAGAATGCAGCTTGATAGCCATGGGAGGCGGAGTTTCGTATTAAAATATTTAACCAATCACATTTCAGCCGTCATTTGTTGCCAGGCAGAGAGAATAGACTGCAGTTCGATAGCCATGGGAGGTGGAGTTTCGTATTAAAGCATTTAACCAATCACATTTCAGCCATCATTTGTTGCCAGGCACAGAGGCTTTCACAATCTGTTGTGGAGGTACTCTAACACAGAATAAATGTCGATTAACCTGTTGCTTCAACCAATCAGATTTTGAGTTGGTGTCAGTAGGGCCCTCTAGCAGGCGTACGGCAAAGTCACCGTATTCAGACCCATTGATTGGATAGAAGCCGATATGAGGAACTCTCCGAGGCCACTGAACGCACCGCAAACACTCTGAGCGAAAGATCGTCGCGTGCACTACGGTCAACTCCATGGCTGGATTCTGGACAATATTATTTGCCAGACACAGACCAGATTTCAAGACCACGAAAACCTGATGTTTGTCACGCTCCTCGAGCCCCAGAAGTTTCGGGAATACAAGAAAAATTTCACGCATGCAGCCTTCTCCACTTTAACACAAGAGCCACGGAGCGCTTTTTGATCTGTCTCGGCTAAAAACAGAACTGACTGTAATGTATGCCATGGATGATTTTGCAGGAAAATCTCCCACTGATCTCCTTGACTTCCTTCATCAGAAAAATCTGAATGAGAGCATGGGGCAGCTGTTCACATTGGTATATTTGGCGGTCAGCATTCCTGTGTACACTGCTTCTGTCGAGTGGACATTTTCAGCCCTAAAGCGAATTGAAACTTATGCCAGAAATACCATAGGGCAGGTTCGCCCTTCAGCATTAGCTTCGATGGCTATAGAAAGTGAGGTTTTGATGGAACTGAAGCGCCCGGATAATCCGTACGACAGAGTAATTGAACTGTTTTTGAGGAAAGAGAGGACGATGGATTTTGTTTACAAATAATACGAATTTTTGGTGAGTAAACTGTTGCGATTTATGAGTTATTATTGAAGTCTGCCCTCTCGGGAATCGAACCTCGGATGTAGGCGATAGAGGCAAAGCCTCTACAATTGCGCCACGGTGTGTGGCTTATCTATTTGAGAGTATGTAGATTGGTGTATATATATATATATACTAGCAAAATACCCGCGCTTCGCAGCGGAGAAGTACTGCATTAAAATTTTTATTAAGAAGAAAATTTAACCTTTTTAAACTGAGGGAAAATATGGTAATAATTATTTGTTAAGGATCTCTTTGTATACCACGTTGTCAGTTCGGCCCTCTGGTTGTAACATGACCAAGCTGTGCGCTGAGCTTACTCTTGAGCATGCAACTTACAGTTGGCCATGTGAACAGTAATCTTGTTTCAAATCTCACAGCATGGATTGCTGCTGTCATAATCGATTTCAGTTTCATGGTTTGTTTCAATTACGACAGTATTTGCAAGACTTGTGTTGAAGTGACATTCGGCATCTGTCAAGCGTTGTAAGCTTACAACCGGTTTCATCGATAACTTCACATCCAGTTTTTGAGAGTTTAAACATTCATAAACATCAAAGTGTCCACTACTGAAATTGTCACCTATGAATGTAAGATGTTTAAGAGGCATTGGCAGTTGTCGAAAGGTGTAAAATATTTGGCCATTTCGGTACACTTGAAAGCACCAACCAAACAATTCAGCGGCAGCCATCAACTCACATGCAGAACCATAGGTGAAGGGCTTAAGCATTTCACTCTTCTAGTGCTCCTGTGTAGTATAATTATCTCCTGTACCGTCATCAGTCCACACCTTGAACCTGTCCCAGTCATTCAATACATAAGACACAATGTTCTTCCGAATATCAAGGGTGAGCCTGATATGGCCGTGCAATATGTAACACAGAGAATGGAAAAAGTAGGTGCCATCTCCGGGCATAGAAACCACTCGGTAAGTGACAGTTCTTTGATCGATGGTGATTACCTCGATAGACATGGTAATGGGGGTTGGAATGATGAAGGAAATGGGTACCTGAGTAATGTAAAGTAAGTGTAAAATACATATACAATAACTATAATTGTAATAAACAAACAATACAACAGCGGAGAAGCCGTGGATTAAACAAAAAGGCTGTAGTTATCAGCTGGGAGACGTGAATCCCGTGGCGAAGCAAGGAAGGGAATGTAGAGACTGGAGCGACGGACGGCCTTATATAGGCAGGCAGCCAACAACATGGGAGGCGTTGGGATGGGAGACCCAACGCCGCCTCACATGGTGACCAAGCTGCAGGCTATGGACGTATATATGTACATAAATAGGATTCAGTTAGCGTTGGGAACCCGTGTACCAAATTTCTTGAAGATGGGCCCATAAGTAACAAAGACTGTTGAAAAGTTCAATATGG
>JANRMT010062806.1:19651118-19671379 GCA_026402145.1 Polypterus bichir lapradei
TCGCAGCGGAGACGTAGTGTGTTAAAGAAGCTATGAAAAAGAAAAGGGAACATTTTAAAAATAATGTAACATGATTGTCAATATACAGTAATTGTTTTGTGAGTGTTATTGAGTGTTGCTGTGATCAAGGATTCGATTATCATTATTTGTTTCAATCAGGGTCGTATTTGTACGATGCGTTGTGTTCAAGTTACATTCCGTGTTTGTCAATCGTTGTAAAGATGACAGGTTTCATTCATCGATTCGTTTCTTACTGCATCAATAAACAGCTCGTCTTCTTCTTTATCTGAGACCTGACACGCTGCATGCACGGGTTTTTTTTTTTTTTACACTGTCTTCCTTTAGCAGGACATTGACTTTTTCCACCGTGTGCTTTGTTTCCGCAGTAGCTGCACTTATGAATATGCATGTATGTATCAGACGCTTCATATTTTTTTGCTGCCTTTTCAATTGTGTAATTCGGTTTTTGTTCAGCGCTCTTTGGAACTGTTGCTTTTTGTCTGTGCACTGCGTCAGTTCATGTGAGCCGCTCGGTGTACATGTATCGAAGTTTCCCAGCTGTGCTGGTGCCATGTCGTGCTATGTCCATGGCTGTATCTAATGTTACCCAAGTCCCGGCACTTAAAACTTTCTATCGCAGTTTCGCTGAGTTTGTGCCAAACACCACCCTGACCATCTCATCTTCCTCTGCCATAAGCACAGTCCTTCACCCGTGAATATTTAGTGGCAGTGTTTCTATTGGATTGCCGCTGACGGATGGCCTTATATGGGCAGGCACTAAATTACAAACGCCAGCGGCAGCCTGTCTATGAACTTAATTTAAAGTTTAGGTTTACATCGTGCTTTGTTTCTGAAGTAGCAGAACTCATGAATATGGTTGTATATGTCACTCGCTCGCTTCTTATTGTTTCGCTGCCTTCTCAATTATATAATGCATGTTTTCTTCAGCGCTTTTTGGGGCTCTTCCTGGTTTTCTACGTACTGCGTGATTACGTAGGAGGCGTGATGATGTCACATGAAACTCCGCCCCCACGGCTTTCAAGCTCATCTCCATTACAGTAAATGGAGAAAAACAGCTTCCAGTTATGACCATTATGCGTAGAATTTCGAAATGAAACCTGCCCAACTTTTGTAAGGAAGCTGTAAGGAATGAACCTGCCAAATTTCAGCCTTCCACCCACACGGGAAGTTGGAGAATTAGGGATGAGTGAGTGAGTGAGTGAGTGAGTCAGTGAGGGCTTTGCCTTTTATTAGTATAGATTCCTACTAAACATATTTCTGTCGACTAAATAAAAATTACTTATATTTAAAATTTAAATAGAACTTGAACAGATACGATAGTTCATAATACCCACGCAGCACTAAGTGCACGTAAGAGCAGGAGTCATCCGTTTTAACAAGCAGCGTATTGCACTGAAACGAAATAGCCTGCCCTAGGGCGAAACACGTGCCGCGTACTGTTTTCATTATTTGACAATAAAACTATTTCAGTATATTCAATATATATATATATATATATATATATACCTGTATATATATATATCTCAGCGCTTCCCGATTCATTTTACCCTCGCACCCCCTTGGTTTGAGAAGAAGTATGAAAAAATATGAGGTTAACGCAGAAAAACAGATCACCAATTGAAGCTTTATGAATAATGGATACTTTATTTGCCATCAATAATTGTTTTGGTAAAGCAATACTCAGTGTAATCCTCCTTCCATTTTATAATTTTTTCGTGACTAGCCATGATTAAATAAACGGTAAAAAAGTAAGAGCGAAGCGAGGGTGATTCATTCAGGCAGGCAGGCGACAGCTCAATAGCTTGAATTTGGATATAAGTAGGTTCTATTTAGTCGCCAGAAATATCTTTGGTAGGAATGGAAGTTGAATTTAGTCTTTAAATTTCTATGGTGAAGAAAACTTTATGCAATGATGACTACATTTATCTTACATTCCTACTAAACATATTTCTGTCGACTAAATAAAAATTACTTATATTTAAAATTTAAATAGAACTAGAACAGATACAATAGTTCATAATACCCACGCAGCACTAAGTGCACGTAAGAGCAGGAGTCATCCGTTTTAACAAGCAGCGTATTGCACTCATTCGAAATAGCCTGCCCATTTAATTATTTAGGAATGGATAGCTAAATTAAGATTTTGTACAAATAATGTTTTTAATTTTTCTTCCTTGATGGATTCTGGCACCCCCAGCAACAGCTGCTCGCACCCCAAAGGAGATATATATAGATCTAGATTATATACAATAATAGATAGCTAGATAGATATAGATAGATAGATAGATATATAGATATATATATATATATATGACAGCAACACTCATAACAGTGACAAAACAATTACATTGATTACATTGACAATCATGTTACGTTATTTTCAAAATGTTTCCTTTTCTTTTTCATTACTTTTTTACTTCTCCGCTGCAAAGCGCGGGTATTTTGCTAGTCAGAAATAAACTTGATGCATTAGGATTAAAAGTTAAGACAGAAGTAAAAAACTTAGGGGTAACTGTTGACTGTAACCTGAATTTTAAATCGCATATTCATCAGACCATTAGGACAGCATTTTTTTACTTAAGAAACATAGCAAAAGTTAGACCTCTTATATCATTGAAAGATACTGAGAAATTAATTCCCGCTTTTGTTTTCAGTCGCCTAGATTACTGTAACGCACTCCTCTCAGGACTACCCAAAAAAGACATAAATCATTTGCAACGAGTGCAGAATGCAGCTGCTAGAATCCTAACTAGGAAAAAAAAATCCGAACACATTTCTCCAGTTTTGATGTCACTACACTGGTTACCTGTGTCTTTCTGAATTGACTTTAAAACTCTGCTTATGGTTTATAAAGCCTTAAATAATCTCGCTCCATCTTATATAACAGAATGTCTGACACACTATATTCCAAATCGTAACCTTAGATCCTCAAATGAGTGTCTCCTTACAATTCCAAAAGCTAAGCTTAAAAGAAGCGGTGAGGCGGCCTTCTGCTGTTATGCACCTAAAATCTGGAATAGCCTGCCAATAGGAATTCGCCAGGTTAATACAGTAGAGCACTTTAAAACACTGCTGAAAACACATTACTTTAACATGGCCTTCTCATAACTTCATTTTAACTTAATACTGATACTCTGTATGTTCAATTCATCATAATAACTATTCATAGTGGCTCTAAAATCCGTACTGGCCCTTACTCTCTCTTCTGTTTCTTTTTCCGGTTTCTTTGTGGTGGCGGCCTGCGCCACCACCACCTACTCAAAGCATCATGATGCTCCAACATTGATGGACTAAAAGCCAGAAGTCTACGTGACCATCATCATCAAGTCCTTCCGTGAGAACCCTAAATACAAAGAGGACTGTTTCATTTATGTTAGGTAGATTGCCCAGAGGGGACTGGGCGGTCTCATGGTCTGGAATCCCTGCAGATTTTATTTTTTTCTCCAGCCGTCTGGAGTTTTTTTTTTGTTTTTTCTGTCCACCCTGGCCATCGGACCTTACTCTTATTCTATGTTAATTAATGTTGACTTATTTTATTTTCTTACTGTGTCTTTTATTTTTCTATTCTTCATTATGTAAAGCACTTTGAGCTACATTTTTTGTATGAAAATGTGCTATATAAATAAATGTTGTTGTTGTATTTAATAATTGATTTATCTATTTACTTATTTTTACTAGCTTAAAGTTTTACTCTGCAGGCCTAGCTCTCTTTCTCATGGGGGGCAGGTTGATTTGTTTTGAACCAAGTCTTGTAAAACTTATTTGTATGGAATGTTATTTGTTATTAAAATCAATAAAATCCAAAAAAAAAATTTTTAACTCAAAAAAAAAATCTGATTCAAATTATACAGTATATCTTACTAAAATGCAAAAGGATTTGAAATCGAGCAATGTACTATACAATATAAAAGTTTAATGATTTGGAAAAAAAAGTTCAATAGTTACTTAACATTAACATTTTGGCAATTTGTAATGTGAACAACAGTCCAGTGGATCAATTGTAACATAAAAGAAAACTAGGAAAAGGAGAAAAAATAAAAACCAACATCTGACATACTGTATAAATTTCTTTCTTCTTTACGCATGGAAAACCAACTATTAGGAGATGCTGCCCCCTTGTGCCTTGTATAAATGCTCAATCATTGCCAGCTGGTAGAATAAGAAATGCAAACACTTATACCTGAAAGAACCACCCCCAGGGTCATTGAGCTTGTTTTTCTGATTTGTAGAGACCTGAGCAGTAAGTCCCCCAGGGCTTTTACTAGGTTGTATTGTTGGTGTCTTCCCAACTGTGCCTGAAAAGAAACACAAGCATTTTTATCATGAGCTGTCTTAGAAAATTTCCATCAAACACCATCTTGTCTAAGAAGGAGATTTAAGAATTCTTATTAACATTACCATTTACAGAATGTATATAGTATTCTACACATCTTGTTTTGAAATACAGCAGTGTCCAGCATTCACTCCTGTCAATACCGCTAGGCTTCAATAGTGCTGCATTCATATTCTAAATGACGCCCAACTGCTTAGAGACGCATTTCAACAGAAGCACAGAGACAGGCCAAGTGAATTCAAACTTGATTTTAACAGGCATATTCATGGCTGAAAGGCATTTAAGTATTTTTAGAAATATTCTCCATTTCAATTTAAGGATAACCACTTTATAAGCTAACATATCTGTCAAATGCATATTAAGAAAAGGAAAATAAAAAAAAATTACAATTTAAGATCTGTATACATTTGAATTTACAGTAAAATATTTAGAAATATGCGCCATGGTCAGGTATCCCCAACCAGACAGAACAAATTCTCATATGTCATTTACGCAATACAAGTGATTAATTATAAGCTGAAAGAAATCCAAAAGAAATAAGTTTTCTTTATGCAAGTGGATAATTTTAGTAGCTGAGGTAAAGTCACCTCTTACAGCAAAAAACATTTAATGAAACATATTAAAATCATAAACTACATAGTGGATAAGGAGGAATAAACATGATAAGAGAATATTTTGTTATCAGTTTTACAGCAAAGTGCAGGACGGCATTGACCATTTAACTTCTATTCGTTTGCTATACAGTACAGACCCAACAAACCCAGCATGACCTCCATGGTGCTGCAAAGTTAACATTCACTCTACTACCTGGGTATGCGTGACAGGATCTGGTTTTGGTATATTCTGGTAGAGGAAACTTGCTCCTGGGACTCAGAAAGTAACTTTATGGGCAGTGTAGGACTTGGTATAGTCTAATTCAACTACAGAATCAACACCATGTATTGAATTTCACAAATCTGGACTGGCCTCTCTTATATTATGTTGTTTAAGAAAGCACAGTATAGCCATGGGGAATAGCTACATAAAGCAGAATGTGGATTAGGAACATTTAAAAGCAGCTAAGAGTTACAAAGAGGAATATTTTGTTGTTTACATGTAACCAGCAGTTTAACATAAGAATATTTACTTTGCAAAACTTTGTACTTTTACCAAAAGATTTCATGGTTTGTATATGGAATGAAAAAGAGTAAATTCCTCCTTAATGTGAATTTGGTTGAGTATTCCTTTTCTGTATTTGTCATTGACAGCCAATTAAAAGGAAACACTGACAATTTGCTACTGAGGGTTGCAGATGCAGTTCTTCAATAACAAAAGCTTTTCTTCACTTATCATGCACTACAATTTCCTCTTCAAAAACAAGATGAGTAGAAGCTGTGAGAAACCGGGATATAGTGAGTAACTCGTTTAAGGCAGTTTACTGGCACAAATCCACATACAGAGTTCTCACTTTGCAAAATACTCCAACATCATTAAATTTCACAAAAAAAGAGTTGAACCTGAACAGCCGCCAAAGTTGTACAGTACCCAAGATAGCACCGTACTAGCAGCGGATCAAGCATAGGGTAGGTAGTATGGTACTAAGATTACATGATCCGCAGGTCTAAGTGCTGTCTAAGTAAACAGTGAAACAAGATCAGTTCCAAGTTTAACTAATATGCAGCTAGTCTTATTTTGGCCTTGGGTTTCTCCTTGGTTTTCTGAACATGGTTATCTGATTGCCTGTTAGTTAGTATAATCAAATCTGAAGCATAATTGCCTCTCTGAAACTAATTTCTCAATTACATAGATAATACAGATGATTTGATACTTGTCATTTTTAATGTGCAAAGTTTTCCTAATAACCAAATTAATCCAAAAGTAATCAAAGTATATAAAAACAAATGTTAGATGCTGAACAAATTTATGAAGAATGTCTCATTGAAGCGCAAACTTCACAGTACAGCCCAAAAGCTCTATATAACACAAACTGTACTATACAGAGATATATTGCATCATATTGCACATATTGTGAAAAATCATATATCAGATCTGGAGGACACTTGCAAAAATACCTCCAACACATCAAACTGTCAGCATCTTTCAGCCAAGCAGCATAAAACGCAACATAACTATTTCCATGCATCATATTTTTTGCATTAGAGAAAGAGAGAGAGAGAGAGAGAGAGAGATTGGGAGCATGTGCTGATTGAGCATTGCTGCACCCACTACACTACGAACCACCTGGATTGGGATCTGAGTGCAGCGAGTGACACAAACAACTGCTCCCTCCTTATCCTTCCTGATTATTCCTGAGTTTTGTGTTTTGTTAGTGTCCTTGTCACTACTTGTAGCACAAGGTGGTACCTGCAGCCGATACAGGTTACATATGGAGTCCAGCTCCTCCAGGATGGCACATCAATATGTGTTGTTGCAGGAAGGTTTGCTGTGTTTCCCAGCAGAGTCTGAAGAGCATGGAGGAGTGTACCAGGAGATAGGCTGCTAAACGAGGAGACCTGGACAAGGCAGCTCGATTGGCATTCGCCAGAGAATACACAAATGGCAGCTACTCCATTGGCACCCCGTTCACTTCAGAGATGTGAGCAGGTTCACACTGAGTACATGTGAAAGACATGAAAGAGTCTGGGGACACCATAGCAAATGTTACGAAGCCTGCAACATCATCCAGCATGACTGCTTTGGTGGTGGGTCAGTGATGGTCTGGGAAGGCACACCTTGGAGGGTCACACAGGCCTCCACTTTCAAGGCTAAGGTACCCTTGATTGCTCTTAGGTACTGGGATGAAATCCTTGTAGGCATTATTAGACCTTGCGCTGGTGCAGTGGGTCCCGGGTTCCTCCTGGTACAGGCCAATGCATGGTCTCATGTGGCCAGAATGTGTAGGCAGTTACTGGATGATGAAGGCATTGATGTCGTTGACTAGCCTGCACGTTCCCCAGAACTGAATCCAATTAAGAACCACTGCAATGCAATGTTATGTATTGATTCATCCCTTGCCGTCAAGTAGTACCACAGACTATCCAGAAGCTCACTGATGCCCTGATCCAGGTCTGTGAAGAGATTCCCCAGGACACCATCCATTGTCTCATCAGGAGCATGCCCAGACATTTTCAGGAGTACATACAGGCACACATGGGCCATACGCAGTACTGAATCACATTATGAGTTGCTGTGCTGAAATTTACAAACATTGGATCAGCCTGTGATTGTTGGTACGATGCTAAATCCAGCTTGGTGATTTTTGGCTTCCATTGACTGCTCATATCAATATGTGACATTGCCAGAAAGTTTGCTGTGTCTCCCAGCACAGTCTCAAGGGCATGGAGGAGATTCCAGGAGACAGGCAGTTACTCTAGGAGAGCTGGACAGGGCCATAGAAAGTCCTTAACCCATCAGCAGGAGCGATATCTGCTCCTTTGGGCAAGGAGGAACATGATGAGCACTGCCAGAGCTCTACAAAATGACCCCCAGCAGGCCACTGCTGTGAATGTCTCTGACCAAACAATCAGAAACTGACTTCATGAGGGTGGCCTGAGGGCCTGATGTCCTCTAGTGGGCCTTGTGCTCACTGTCCAGCACCATGGAGTTTGATTGGCATTTGCCATAGAAAACCAGAATTGGCAGGTCCATCATTGGCACCCTTTGCTTTTCACAGATGAAAGCAGGTTCACCCTGAGAACATGTGACAGACATGAAAGGGTATGGAGAAGCCATGGAGAACCTTATGCTGCCTGTAACACTGTTCAGCATGACCAGTTTGGGGGTGGGTCAGTGATGGTCTGGGGAGACATATCCATGGAGGGATGCACAGGCATCTACAGGCTGGACGACGACACCTAAACCTGCCATTAATTATCAGGATGAAATCCCTGGACTTATTGTCAGACCCTGTGCTGGTGCAGTAGGTTCTGGGTTCCTCCTGGTGCACAACAATGTGGCGAGAGTATGCAGGTAGTTCCTGGAAGATGAAGGAATTGATACCATTGATTGGCCCCACGCTCGTCTGACCTAAATCCAAAAGAACACCTCTGGGACATTATGTTTCAGTACATCCATCACCACCAAGTTGCACCTCAGTCTGTCCAGATGCTCAGTGATGCCCTGATCCAGATCTGGGAGGAGATCTCTCAGGACACCATCCGTCGTCTCATTAGGAGCATGCCACGACGTTGTCAGGCATGCATATAAGCACATGGGTTTTGTTTTTTCTTTAAATATTCTTGAAGTACTTTTCACTTTAGGAAATATTACGTCACTGTGAGAAAACAGAATAAAACACACAGGGACAGATGTAAGGGGGTCACAGAGATTCTGAAATTGCATTATGGCTTACTAGTTGATCTCTTCTGCCATAAGTTAGAAGGATGCAAACATGAACCATAACTAATAAACACTCCTCTGTAACCATCCACCCTCTCTCCTCCTCTGGTCAACACCCTTTATAAACATTATTGTAACAAAAATGGAGTCAATCTACTTTCAAACTCTAGGAAGACAGCACAGTCTTCTTGCCTAAATAACCCATTTCCTCTTGTCTGACTAAAATAAAAGGAGCAAATACCCAAACATTTCATAAAAGATTTTATATGGCTTCTTGACTATGTATTAGTTAATAAAAGCAAAAATCTAATATATAAAGTTCAGTGTGGGTCTGTTTGTTAGTTATTCTCTTCCACACCCATAATCCAAAGTCAACAAGATTTTGCATACATATTCCACTTTGTCAGGAAGAGACAACAGACTACTTTAGAGCCCAAAATTATGGGTAGCTTTGGGAAATGCTTTTCCCTTTATACTACAGTGAATATTAAGGAGAGTGCCTTTTCCCACTTATAGAAGTTAGATAGCCTAATAATAAAAAATGACAGATTTCTATCTAAGCAGATGCACACTGAATTGCAAATAAATATGGAAAAATGTTTTTTTTTTTGCTTCTTCCAATCTAACACCTCAGACTCCTTGGAAATTGACAGCATACCTGGAGCACGGGAATTGGGGACCTTAATTCTTTCATACAGAATTGCTTTTTTCTGTTAAAGATTTACATTTACACTTGAAGACCCTCCGCTGAGTAAGTGCCTTAACGTGCCAGAGTGAGCAGTTTGTGTGATTTCAATGCCATTAATACTCATGTACTCCTGGTACAGCCATCCATGGTGGCAAGGTCAGAGGTGAGGTCCTTACTAAGACTGAATCAACCAATTCCCACCAAGGGTCCATCCAAAGTGATGCAACTTCCTACCATACCTGCAGTTGGCTTTCCATGTGGATCTGTGACAGGAAGTGAAGAGATGAGATTGTTGACTGCGTACCCTCACAATCACCAATATCAACAACTCTTTTGCGCAGGCTCCTCCTTCCATAGGGCCCTATGATTTCCACGATACGGAAAACATGGACAGAATCACGAAATTAACACTTAAAAATGGATTTTAGATTTAAAAACAGAATTGTGCGGAATTTAGAGACTGAAGGGGCGACTGTTACAAAAGTTCTCAATAAATTAAATGATTGAATAATCTGTAGTTCTATCATTCAGATACTATTTTCTAGTTTGTTGTTTCTGAAGCAAACGCAATTCTTTGCAGAAATCAGTCATGCCTCTATCTGTTTGTGCGCGTGTTTCCTGTATGTTTTCTCGTTAAAGGCATGCAAATTAGCTAGCTGCACGAGACAGAAATGTCGAAGTGAGCAGTATCAGATACCCTAACTACGTCGAAAAACTAAGAAACACAAGCTTAACTGCAAAATTGAAGGCACAACAATATCCAACCACTTTTACGAATCTGGAGAACAACTTTTCTGTAAGTTTTGCAGCATACCATAGACTGGACTTGCAATGACCATGTGAAATCTAAAATCCATCTCAAGAACAAGGAGAAATTAAAATCAAAAAGTGTTCCCCTTCAGGTAACAACAGAGGAAACAACAAAAGTGTCAGATCCAAGACGCCAGTTTGTGTCCATGTGAGTCAGATATACCGCTCAAAAAAATGACGAAGATGCATCCTTTCTTTATTAAGCATTGTAAACAAGGAGGTGTGCTGCCAGAACATGAGAACAGTCTTCGTCAAACTCATTTGCCCCATGTCTTTGAACAACATATGGACCCCATTCCTCGAAAGATTCGTGGCAGGAAAATGCATGTTATACTTGATATAACATCACTGATAGCGAAATCACACAGTTCTCATCATAGTGATAGGTGAATAAACATTTGGTTCTAATTGTGCTTGATGTATTTACTGTGAATCATTTAACTGATTAAATTACACAGGTATTTAAACAGTATTAACAGTATTTCCCATAGAAAAATGTTATTAATAAATGGAACTGGTTAACAGGTTCCCTTTTAAAAATTAACAATGATGTTTCGGGATTTAATAAATGTTTTGCCTCGCGGTGACGAGGCACGCAAGGTCCACATTTGACTCTTCTGTTATAAAGTCGGTACCCACACAAACCTGGGCAGAAGAGCAGGCTTTTCCTCTGATGCAAAAAGCCATTAAAAGTGGGTCACTCTTTTTTTTTTTCTGAAAGTGAAGTTCACCTTCATCTCAGAAGGATGCATCAAACTAGTAAAAGCTCTTACAATTCTGGAGGGCACTCACTGTCCTACTGCAGTCTCAGCATGCAGCATCATGGGGGATCTGGGCTCCTACCTGATGAAAGGAACTACAAAATAAGGTTCAATTGTGTTAGTGTGCTGTTTCATTAAAAAGAATGTAAAGTGCCATTTCATTATTGTTTGTTTTGTTGAAACTGTTACTACTTTCTTATGGTTAAAAAAAAAAAAAAAAAAAAAAAAAAGCATAAAAACCTGAAAATCCGAATCAAGGAAAAAATAAAATGGTGAAAACGGAAAATCAAAAAAAAAACAACAATCTGTGAAAAAATAAAACTGATTTCACATAGGGCCCTACTACCATCTATCTTCCCCATCTTTTCTTAAACAAGTAGAACCTAAAAAATGTACACTGGACAAAGTGGATAGCTCGAAGCTTCCATTCAATTCACCGCATGCCCTAAAAATAATCTACATCATTGTTGAAAACATTCATATCAAGGTTTTTGAACTGAGGTATGCTATGCCAAACAGAAAGCAAATGAGTAAAGCTATTATACCTAAGCTTTGACTAATTTAAGATTATTTTAAATGTCCAATAGATGAAACATTTGGTTAGCAGTTTAGGTGAAGGGTGTATACATGCAGATTCATAACACAGGAATATATTATTGAATAACATTTATTATTTAAGAAGTAATATTTCATGGTCTGTTGTTGTTCAAAGTATTGGACTCCTTCAGTTATTGTCCTTCTCCAAAGCACACGGTGCCCAGCAAGTGTGGCCACTCACTACTCAAAACAGTTAATGCGTGAAGGACCTGGGATCGATCCCAGAATCTCTAGACTAGAAGACAGCAGTTCTTACCTCTGCACCAGCCAAGCAGATATGTATGTATGTATGTATGTGTGTATGTATGTATGTGTGTGTGGTGTGTGTGTGTGTGTCTCATACCCTATACCAAATTTCTTTTACTTTGGTTAAATTCTAGAAAAAAAGTGCACTTGTTTTGTTTTATCTGTGTCTTTTGTGAATGGTATGTTTGATATTTGAACTTCAGTCCTCACACATTATACACTTCACATCAGCATTTAGCCAATTATTCATAAAATATGCAAAATGTTTATGTTCTAGTTATGTGTTCACAATTTCTTGTCTTGCATTTCCTGTCATCCAATATTTACACAGATCATTGTACACACAGAACACACATGAAATGTATGTGCTCCAAATAACGATATATTATTTACAAAATTTCAAGGCACGTCATACCCAGATAAACAGACTTGAGCTGGGAGAACTTTGTGTACGACTAAAGTTGCGTCAGTGGGGGATGAGATAGCAGGCTGCGAGCTGCTGGTGCTGATCGACACATTTGTAAAACAAAAGACGCTGACAAGGAAGTGTGAGGGAAATTAAGGTGGCCCAGTTTTACAAATTTTTTCGTAGGCTTCAAAGATTCTAGTGTTAAACTTAACAGACTCCTGGATTTCGTGTTCACAGGAAACATTTTGCATTCCTTTTTTTTTTTTAAACATTTAATGAATTTCATATTTTACTTCGACCTATACCAACTTATTTCCATATACCCTTTATTACATACACATACAAAGTATGCTCTCACCTCACTCTTCTTCTACATAACCTTTCCTTAGTATGTGTGTTATGCTGACTTACTGTTCTTTTATACATGGCTAATTCTTTTGGTAGCATTTCATTTTCTCATTCTCAATCAACTAATTCAAGACAAATATTTTAACATCTCGTATGGACGTTTGTTCCATATTTTTTTCTGATATTGTTTTAACAGGTTTTATTTTGGATATTGGTATATCCACCTCAATCAAGTGCCCTTCCATTTCTGCCTATGTTGTAATTTTTTTCTCACATACTAATAACAAGTAGTGATGTGCGAACCATACAATCCTCACTTCACTGAGAGTTCTGCAAAACCAAACAAATTTTTGTGAGCCTCATCAAACTCTGCAAAATGCATTCAAGTCAATAAGGAAAAAGGAACTAAACTAGTTTTGAATTTATTAAAATGGTGCAGTGGTCTTTTATGCCTCCTTGGGGGCTAGAGAAAAGTCTGCCAACTATGATGGACCAATTATGGTGCCCAAATATGTGATCTGAAATGTGAGGTAGCAGTGGTAACCACTGGGCCACAGTGCCCCAAACAACAAAAGACGCAGACTATATGAATACCACAAAGAAAATGCAACAAATGAACAATAAGTAAACAAAATATAGATCACTGTGCTCATAGAGTTCCACTCTTGGGGTCCAAATTGGCCATACCACAAAGTAACAGCGTGGGACCAGTTCATTCCATTGATTGATACAGCTCCTGGAGCAGTTACAAATTCTGTTTTGTTACTAATTTATCTGTGCAGATAATTTCATCAAGAAGAAAGAAATGCCTTGTATATAGAAATAAATCTTTTGTTTTTGTTCTATGTTTTCTAATGAGGGAAAGGGGAGAGTAAGGGTGCCTTTAGGGATTGTTTTTGGATCATAGCTGGGTACATGGCTAGTTTTCATACATAGGATAAAATTCTTATTACAGTACCATTGAAAATACATTTTTTTTAAAAACATGTAAGATGGATATCTATTTCTCAAACTTTGCAGATGCAAACCCATATGCAAGCTGCTACAACTCTGTGATGTGACAATGGCTTTCTACAGCATCATGGGGAGCTTGGAAAAAGAAAATGTTCTCTAGAGTTCAGGAAAATATTTGGTGAACAAGATCACTGGTGAACACAGGATATTCACTGCTAATAATAGTATAGCAAATTTCAACAATCAAGACTAATAAGAAGTGAATTAGACTTGTTTTTCATGGTTTATGCATTTTTTTGGTCTCAGGTGTGCTCCTAGTTCATAGCTTGTCATATCACATATTTCACCTTCTACAGTATGTTTAACAGTAATACTGTAACCTCATTTTCAGGTTTGTTTTCCATTTACATTTTTACTGTTTATCATGTATGTGTTTACTTTCCCACATTTCAATTAACAATTTTATTTAGAACATCCCTTGAAGGTAAAACAGTTCTGCTACATACACAAGAACAGCAATAAAATCTTCATAACCCAACCTTCTTTATGATCCTTTCTGCACTTTCCCAACACCCTTCTTCACAGTTGTTATCATTACGACAGCTAAACTTTACCTAAAGGTCCAGTACAACATGTTATACAAATTAGACCAGAAATTTAAAGGAAACAAGACAATGACCAAAATAGCATATGCACTAGCCCATCTTTAACAATAATGTTACTTTTAGGTGGTCACTTAAGTTTTCTGTCTGGACAGAAGCAGTGATGTATCAGTGCATTGGGTGATCTGTGTAGTGATTCTGGCTTTAAATCATTCCAAAATCTTACAGTACTGGTAACTTGAGAGGTAGCGCTCTGAATGTGTACATTCTTGGGCACTGCAGCGTCGAGGATGGCAAAAAAGAAATGGGAAAGTCAGAGAGATGCACAAAGTAGACAAGAGTACAAGGAGATAAGGCACAAGTTGAAGAGAGAAGTGGTGAAGGCTAAAGAAAAGCCATATGATGAGTTGTATGAGAGGTTGGACACTAAGGAGGGAGAAAAGGACCTGTACTGATTGACCAGACAGAGGGACTGAGCTAGGAAAGATGTGCAGCAGGTTAGGGTAATAAAGGATAAAATATGGAAACGTATGCACAAGCGAGGAGAGTGTGTTGAGCAGATGGAAAGAGTACTTTGAGAGGTTGATGAATGAAGAGAACGAGAGAGAGAAGAGGTTGGATGATGTGGAGATAGTGAATCAGGAAGTGAAACGGATTAGCAAGGAGGAAGTAAAGACAGCTATGAAGAGGATGAAAAATGGAAAAGCCGTTGGTCCAGATGACATACCTGTGGAAGCATGGAGGTGTTTAGGAGAAATGGCTGTGGAGTATTTAACCAGATTGTTTAATGGAATCTTGGAAAGTCAGAGGATGCCTGAGGAGTAGAGAATAAGTGTACTGGTGCCGATATTTAAGAATAGATAGACAGATAGAGTTAGATAGATACTTTATTAATCCCAAGGGGAAATTCGCAATAGTGTCCAGGGAATGAGTTCACATAGAAGAAAGTGATAAGAGTGATCAGTAAAATAGAGAAAAAGGTAGAAAAAGGTAGAAAAATAAAGTCATACACGGAGCTGCTAGAAAGGCTGCCACTCGCGGCGGCTCCTGAGTCTAGAGAGGAGAGGAATGAAGGTCAGCAGGAACAAGACAGAATACATGTGTTTAAATGAGAGGGAGATCAGTGGAACGGTGAGGATTCAAGGAGTAGAGTTGGCGAAGGTGGATGAGTTTAAATACTTGGGATCAACAGTAAAGAGTAATGGGGATTTGGAAGAGAGATGAAAAAGAGAGTGCAGGCAGGGTGGAATGGGTGGGGAAGAGTGTCAGGAGTGATTTGTGACAAATGGATATCAGTAAGAGTGAAAGGGAAGGTCTACAGGATGGTAGTGAGACCAGCTATGTTATATGGGTTGGAGACGGTGGCACTGACCAGAAAACAGGACACAGAGCTGGAGGTGGCAAAGTTAAAGATGCTAATATCTGCATGGGGAGTGACAAGGATGGATAGGATTAGAAATGAGTACATTAGAGGGTCAGCTCAAATTGGATGGTTGTGAGACAAAGTCAGAGAGGTGAGATTGTGCTGGTTTGAACATGTGCAGAGGGGAGATGCTGAGTATATTGGGAGAAGGATGCTAAGGATAGAGCTGTCAGGCAAGAGAAAAAGAGGAAGGCCTAAGAGGAGATTTATGGATGTGGTGAGAGAGGACATGTAGGTGCTGGGTGTAACAGAACAAGATGCAGAGGACAGAAAGATATGGAAAAAATGGTCCGCTGTTGTGACCCCTAATGGGAGCAGCCGAAAGAAGAAGAAGATTACATCAGTCTTCTCTTCCAGAGACATAAGCAGCAGTCCCCTTAACTATACTATACATTTTGTACTTTACAAACATTATTTACCCTTTATATGCCTGTTGAACAAAACATTTAGCTATTAGCAACCCCTTTAGATCATGAAAAAAAATCTAGCAGCTGTATTCATAACACTGTAACTGTAAATAAACTGTATTAAAAACACTCCGTAGTGGGTAATAAAGAGTGAAAAAAAAGAAGCTGGAAAGGAAAAAAAAAAACAGCTACTGTATATAAGGCATACAGGACTAATAACTCCACAGCGAATCGTAGGGCTTATGAGAACATGGGGGAAATCATAAAGAAAAATATTAGGGAGGCTAAAAGACAGCTGGAGAGGAATATAGCAGAAAGATGACTCTAAGAGATTCTTTCAGTATTTTGGTAGTAAAAGTACAGTCAAAGAGTAGGTGAAGTGCATCAGGTATAGTAAAGGGGAATTAAAAGATACAGACAGTGAAATAGCAGACGCTTTAAACTTGCATTTTTCTGAGGACTTCACAAGTAAGGAAGTGGATAACCCTCCAGTGGTAAATGGGAGTACTAAGAAGGTTCTGAGTGATTTAGAAATCGTAAAGGGAGAAGAACTACTCCGATTAAATAGGCTGAAATCAAACAAATCACCAGCACCAGATAATATTTATCCTCAACTTCTTAAGGAGGCTAACAAGTAAATATATAAACCCTTGACACATATTTTAGTAAGTCACTGCATACTGTGGAAATTCCAAAGGACTGGAAAATTGCAAATATTATTTTGCTGTATAAAAAGTGTGACCGGGCAGATCCAAGCTTACTGGCCTATAGTTGCTTAACATGCATCACAGAAACATTAATGGAAGGAATTATTAAGGATAAGATTGAGAAGCACATGGCAAGTACAGGTGTATTTCTGGACAGTCAGCAGGGATTCAGAAGAGGGAAATCATGTTTTACTAACATGCTGCAATTCTATGCGGAAGATAGATATTTATCTTGACTTTCAGAAAGCATTTGATAAGGTGCCACATGAGAGGTTGGGCATCAAATTAAAAGAAGTAGGAGTTCAGGGTGTTTTTAGATGGATGCAGAATTGGCTCAGACACAGGAAGCAGAGGGTGATGGTGCGAGGAACCTTATCACAATTGGCTGATGTTAAGAGTGGTGTTCCACAGGGGTCAGTACTAGGGCCGCTGGTATTTTTAATATATATCAATGATTTACATAGGCAGGGGTGTACATAACATATTTGGTCGTGTATTCAGGGGAGAACCTGGGGTTGTTGCTTGGTCCTCACTCATTTTAAATAATTTTTTTTCCATGACCCACCTCACAGGATGAACACAATAGAGGGATACATGGATAACCTGATATCACATGTACTTTAATTTCAACTGAGAATAAATAAAACCAGTACAACAAAATATCTGTCCTTTAAAGCCCCAGAGTATGTAGCTTTCTAATGAAATGACTGCTTTTCAAACACTGAAAAACAAATGAAATGACAGTATTTTAAGAACTGACTACAGTTACTGCTATTTAAAAGCACTGAAAGTTAACTTATGTCATCATCATCACTCCCCTCCTGAATGTCTTCCACTATTTCAAAAACAGTAGAAGACGCAGATGCACTAGTCCTGCTCCATTCTCCCTGGTTAAGCCTGCGATTATCTGTTTGCATCCACAAGTCAACAGCTGGCTTTGGGCCAAAGGTCTCTGTTATGAACTTAGACAACAGAATGTGTATTAGAGATGAGAGGTGAGAGTCTGACAGACAGGATCTGTACGTTTTTTATTATATTCAGATATGTAAATCCCCTCTCACATGCAGCACTGCTCAAGGGTAATGTAAGGGACAACAGAAGGACTTTCTGAATGTTGGAGCAACTGCCTGGTTTGCTTGTCTTCACTACATTCACCAGGTCATGCACAGAGGAGGCTGCCAAACATTTTCCTGCTTGCTTTAAATGCATCCACTCTCTTAAAGTGGAGACTGTCAACAGAAATGCTGGCCTCATATGTCTCAAGGATGTTACTAAGTACTGCGTTGCCAAAACTGTGGAGGTCTTTCATTTCAAGAGGCCAAGTTGTAGGATCAAAAATCAAAAAGTGATCACATGATTTGAGGGATTCATATCTGCTTTCAAATTCGTGAATTAGAGCTCATAACACATCAGTCTTGTCCCTGTCAGCATCAGCATGTGACACAGTCTCCTTCCTGTACTTACCCTCACTGTCCATCAGTAGTGTCAGCTGTCTAATAGCAACCATAAGGTCATCTTTGCATTCACCAATAGTCATAATCTCTTGCTGGAACCTAAGGAAGGTGAACTGTAAAATGTTCCCAATATCAAGCATGTTGGCTAGAAAACAACGAAATTGCTCTGTGCAGATATGCTTTAGGCTACTGTCATCACTTGTTGCCACTTGAATCTGAATGGCTGGTAACATTCTCCATATTTTCAACAGTCTCTCCTGTCTCCATACAGACCATCTGATATTGTTAAACTTTCCAAATTTGACAAAAGCAATGCCTTTCTCCTCACAGATCTGCTTTAGTTGTGCAATTCATTTTGCACCCCCTTTCTGTAAGTAAAAGCTTAGCAACTTCACCATGGATTGATTAAGTGACTCACAGTATGGGACTGTGTGATCAGCTGACTTGGCGCAGTTCTCCAGGGTGTGGGCAGTGCACAGGATATGCACAAGGGAATCCAAAATGTCCACCATCTGACGTAATTTTGGAATGACCCCGTTGTAAATTCCAACGTTGACAGCGGCTCTGTCAGTGCATACTGAGACCAGCTTCATCTTCCACTTCGCTAAACCACATGTATGAAACAGTTGAACAAGTCCGTCCACTATGTCCTGTGCTGTTCGATTGGCCCCCAGGTTAATTATTCCAAGGAAATCTGAGCTGAATTGTCCGTTGCTGGACACAGAAACAATGTGCACAATTTCCTGCTTCATTTTTGTTACATCTTCTGATCCATTAAAGAGGACACCCCAAAATTCAGCTGATTTCAGTTTTTCACTCAAATCTGAAGTTATTGTCTGTGCGATGCACTTTATGTTACGCCTCCTGCCTTCTCGGGAATGGTAAGTGGTCCCAACGTTAACTCCAAGGCTCTTGAGAAGCGGAATATCCTCCTCATATGAACACATAGGATGTGTATGTTTCGCTTTGTGAAAGGCCAGCAAAAAAAATTACAAAGTGCTTGATGCTGTTGTTCAGTCAGCTTTTCTTGCCATCTGTCGATCAGACCACTGGGCCGTTGGTCCTGGCTGTGCATGTTATCAACCACTTGCACTACTTTCTGGTGCTCTCTACTATTCGCATGCTTATCAAAAGCTGGATGATTGAAGTTTTTAGTACCTGTATAAAAGGCGCCGTTTTTTTCCGCCACAGTGGGATTTTCATGGCATAGTTTGCACCACATTTCAGTGCGGGCATCATTCGTTTGAAGCCAGCTGACCTCCTGCAGCCATTTTTCCGAGAACACACGCTTCTTTTGCAGTTCAGGTTCATTCTGGCGTTTCTTTGGAGGTGGAGGAACACCAAAGTAATTGCTTAATGGAGTTTGCTTCTTGGACATTTTGATGAATGAAGAAAGTTATAAAAGCATTGGCTCATGCTGCAGTCCAATGTTTAGCACATATCTTTCCTAAAATCTTAGGTATGCGAACGCGCGTTACAACGTTAGATCTGGCGCGCATTGTTTATTTTGATAGCGCATGCGCACTTGCGCACCCCTGTATCTATACTAATAAACGGCAAAGCCCTCACTCACTCACTCACTGACTCACTGTTTGACTGACTGACTGACTCATCACTATTTCTCCAACTTCCCGTGTAGGTAGAAGGCTGAAATTTGGCAGGCTTATTCCTTACAGCTTCCTTACAAAAGTTGGGCAGGTTTCATTTCGAAATTCTACGCGTAATGGTCATAACTGGAAGCTGTTTTTCTCCATTTACTGTAATGGAGATGAGCGTGAAACCCGTGGGGGCAGAGTTTCGTGTGACATCATCACGCCTCCCACGTAATCACGCAGTAGGTAGAAAACCAGGAAGAGGCCCAAAAAGCGCTGAAGAAAACATGCATTATATAATTGAGAAGGCAGTGAAACAATAAGAAGCGAGCGAGTGACATATACAACCATATTCATGAGTTCTGCTACTTCGGAAACAAAGCATGATGTAAACCTAAACTTTAAATTAAGTTCATAGACAGGCTGCCACTAGCGTTTGTAATTTAGTGCCTGCCCATATAAGGCCGTCATTCAGCGGCAATCCAATAGAAACACTGCCACGGGTAAATATTCACGGGTGAAGGACTGTGCTTATGCAGAGGAAGATGAGATGGTCAGGGTGGTGTTTGGCACAAACTCAGCGAAACTGCGA
>JANRMT010062806.1:19676379-19701705 GCA_026402145.1 Polypterus bichir lapradei
CAGGGAAGCCGCCTACCAAATTTCGTGAAGATGGGGCCATAAATAAGAAAGTTCAACATGGCGGACGTTGTCGACCATTATCGACCGTTATGACTGTTACGTGTAGAATTTCAAAATGAAACCTGTTTAACTTTTGTAAGTAAGCAGTAAGGAATGAGCCTGCCAAATTTCAGCTTTCTACCTACATGGGAAGTTGGAGAATTAGTGATGAGTCAGTCAGTCAGTCAGTCAGTCAATCAGTCAGTCAGTGAGGGCTTTGCCTTTTATTATTATAGATATATGACAGCAACACTTATCACTCACAACAGTGACAAAACAATTACATTGACAATCATGTTACGTTATTTTCAAAATGTTTCCTTTTCTTTTTCATTGCTTCTTTAACACACTACTTCTCCGCTGCGAAGCGCGGGTATTTTGCTAGTATATACATATACACATATATACATATACACATATATACATATATATACACTGTTGTGTATGTATGTGTGTATATGTGTATATATGTATATGTATATACATGATAAGAAAGGGCAGACATACTTGTTGATGAACAGTTGTTAAAATGTTGAAGCCTTTTCATGCAGTGAAAGTGAAACACATCCTAAGTCTGAAATAAAATTTTAGATAACTGTTGAAGTACTCTAAGTAACAAATATATATACTAGATACTAGTTTATTTGGAGAAACATCACACTCAATTGCCAGAGAAAAGCAGTATGGTTGTTGATGTGATCTGTGAGCCTACTAAGAATGTAAGAACAATCACGGCTGACAATATTTTAACATCACTTTCTACAGTGCTTGAATGGAAGAACTTCCCTTTCTGTAGCAGTAGTACTTAATGTACCATTTTATGTGCCCGATGTGCGTTTTTGGCTTACTAATAAATACTGAAGCAGATTTTTTTTAAATTGAAAAGATATGCTAACATTTAAAATAATTATACATATAAATAATGTATGCTATATACCAAGGAATGACTTATTTTTACATTCAGTCAAGCTTTAGGCCCTCAGTAGCTTTTTGGATGGGTTATCTGGGTGCCAAGCTGATAGGCCATTAGTGAGAACCGAAGGATTTAGAGGTGTACCTTGGAGGTTTAGGACTGAAAAAAATGTGCAGCAGTTCTAATGTTAACTGGGTTATTGAGTAGCAAACATAAAAATCTCTTTCTCAACATGAAAAAATATTTCAAAATCTCATTAATTATTGCAGTCAACATAAATTAAATTGGTGCTTTTAATGGAATTTTAAGTAAAACTGACACTGATATCATTTTGTGTTCTGGAGATGTTAAGCTTAGAAGTCACAAAGGTTCATCAAAAACGGTAACTTTTAGTGAAGTCTCAGTTTTCTTTATTTTTTTCTCGATATTTACAGTTCCCTCCATAATGTTTGGAACGAAAAACACTTTTTTTACACTTTTTTTTGACATACATTCAGCACAACTTCTGCCAAAAAAAAAAATACAGTATAGTCTATCTGTGGCCAGAGAGAAGATTGCCTTACTCAAGGATCTGAGTCCATTCCCACTTTTGGAGATGGCAACCTTGAAGACTTCACTGCCCAACACGCTTTGGAACAGAAGCAGATGGGACAGTCATGAGGGAGCAACTCGGGTGAGCTGAAATAAATCTTTTCTCTTCTGGGATAGTACATTTTGGAGACTCTGGGAAAAAGTAAAAGAAAAAAGGACTACCATTATCAGAAGTGTCAGCACTGCTTAGACTTTGTGGGTTATCTGTGATGAAGAGTTTTTTTTTGTTCGTTTTTCTTCTTTCATGTTATTTGCATGCCCTGCCTGGGGTTTGTTTCCTGCCTTGCGCCATGTGTTGGCTGGGATTGGCTCCAGCAGACCCCCGTGACCCTGTGTTAGCATATAACGGGTTGGATAATGGATGGATGGATGGACGTTATTTGCATAATGTATATGTTGCTGTGTGTGAGAGGATGCACTTACAGATGTAGTTGCTACCATTTATGTTTGTGTAATTTCATAAGATTAATTTTATACAGTTATTTCTTCCTTGTCTGTTTCTCTCTGTCATTTTGTTGATTATAGGTAAATTATATTTTTTTACTCTATCAATATCACAGGAAGGGGACTGAGGGCAGTTTAGGGTTGACCTGCTATCTGACTTAAATACACCACCAAAAGCATGGTGACTCACAGCATTATTGTCCGGGAAAGGGTGAAGCATTACAGAGTTCCACAGTTTAAAATCACAAATGAAACAATTCAAACATGACTAAAGTGCACAAAACATGCAAAACACTAAAAGTACAAAGTAAGTAGTGTATAAAGTATAATAATGACACAAATAATAAAGATAATAATAATAATATAAAAAGCACAGTGCACATGTGTGAGTGACACCAGCTTAATGACAATATGCAGGAACACAAAAGTATTTACTTTTTCAAAAACACAAGGCTATGCACTAATTAAAAAAAGGTAGTGTAATTGGTTTATCTCAGATTCATGATCACGTGGTCCACCAAAGCAATTGACAATGTTCTATGATATTTATTCCCCTTTCTATCTGCACTTGTTTCACCAAGGCGTTTGCCCTCCCCACATTCTTAAAATCGCACTTGATTCATGAAGAAGTCCCCCCTTTACCAAATGCTGTCTATGGGTCATCAAGGAAATTAAAAAGGTAAAACTGGGTGTCAAGGCCACAATGGTTGAGAAACACTGCTAACAATGTAATCCGGCAAGACAAAATAAAATCAGTATCCCAGTGTGAATGATGAAAAAAATAAAATGCAGCAGTTTCTACCTTTGATGACATGCCTTATTTGTCAATGCTCTTATATAAACTTTGTGAGCACTGATTAAATTGTCCGGAGCAGGGCACTGGATGGTGGAAATTGTATTTGCATTAAACTGCATATAAGATGAAGGGAGTGGGATGGTAAAATACATTAAATACCTTTCATACTGGATGTGTGTGCAAATCTGATTATGCATACATGCAACAGCACCTGGCAAGCACTTACCAAACACTATGTGTTCAAGCTTCATCAGACTTTGAATCTTTCCCTTCGTTTCTGCAGACAGCCTAAATTTGCATAAAAAGGGAAATCCCAATTGTTTGTGAGATTGCTGTCAGCACTGTAGCAAAATGGAGACACACTGTGCTAGAATGTCTTACTCACAAGAGCATCATTAATGACAAATATAAACAAATAAAAAAAAGGGTAAGCTAATTGGGTTTTTTTTCACCAAATTTCAATTAATATCGTCAAGGCATTTTTGAAATTTTGGAGATGTTTCATTTTTCTGTTGTGGGTTTTATTTAACCCTAAATATCTATACATCAAAATTACCTTTCTTAGTGGCTACCTATGCCCTAGATATACCATCCTTCCAAATCTGAGCTTTTTAGCCAAATGGGAAATAGCGTTTTTGTGAAAGAAATCAACTTTGCCCTATTTATCTTTGGGGGTTTAGGATTTGCAACCTAATGTGGAAAACCACCATTGACATATATAGGCTAAAAAATAATGAATATTAAAGAGGTCTAGTAAGGCCCATTTTTACTTGACAAGTCCACATCGTTGCAATGGTCTGCTAGGGTGCATGTGGCATAACACTGTTCATCAATCCTGCTGTGTGCAATCTTGCTTTGATAGCTGTGTGCTTCTTGAATTTCTTAACTGCATAGTCCTGTGTGTACACATCAACTACGCATTCACTAAGCAAGAAAACGTGCTCATTGAGGAAAAATTGTGTGAAGTGTTGCCACCCACACCTACACAATTCAACATTAAAAGCACACAATGATAGCCAAATGTCCACAAATTCAAAGTGAGAAATAGCCGAAACCCCGAACAAAGGTGAAAGCTTCTGCAGGGAGAAATGGAAATATCTGCAAAATCAACATATAAAGGCAAAGGATTAGGCTACCACACAGTGTTGTGCACTGAATGCTTGAACTATAAATAAACCATTGTGTGCAAGCACGTCTGCAGCTGTTGGCACCCAAGTCTAAAGGGGTAAAACATAAATGCATAAAATATATGTAATATTTATCATTTTTATTGTTTACTACCCTTTTTTGTCTCAGCAGCTAGTCACAATTAAATGATTTGCTTGCACAGTGATCCTTTCTCACAACTTATTTAGAGCAATAAACGTAGAATATAATTATGGGCCCAAAACATATTTGTGTATTTTACATATGCAGAGGTTAGAGGTGCAGGACCTCAGTAAAGAATAACTGTATTATACCCGATAGGAAATCTGTGGTATAGTAAACCCTTATTTACTTCTACAGCTGACCTACACAGGTTTTCTTTAAACTGTTCTTATAAACATTTTAGCACTGAGAATTTCTGCCTTGTGATTAGGCTATACTGTAAATGAAAGACATATTGCTCAAGAGAATCTGAATTTAATGTAATACTTTTACTGTTAATAAAAGGGAACTGTTCAGTAATGGGAGTCTTACCAAATATGAAATTAATATGTATTATTAATATGTACAGTGCATCCGGGAAGTATTCACAGCGCATCACTTTTTCCACATTTTGTTATATTACAGCCTTATTCCAAAATGGATTGAATTCATTTTTTCCTCAGAATTCTATATACAACACCCCATAATGACGTGAAAAAAGTTTGAGATTTTTGCAAATTTATTAAAAATAAAAAAAATTGAGAAAGCACATGTACATAAGTATTCACAGCCTTTGCCATGAAGCTCAAAATTGAGCTCAGGTGCATCATGATTCTCCTGATCATCCTTGAGATGTTTCTGCAGCTTAATTGGAGTCCACCTGTGGTAAATTCAGTTGATTGGACATGATTTGGAAAGGCACACACCTGTCTATATAAGGTCCCACAGTTGACAGTTCATGTCAGAGCACAAACCAAGCATGAAGTCAAAGGAATTGTCTGTAGACCTCCGAGACAGGATTGTCTCGAGGCACAAATCTGGGGAAGGTTACAGAAAAATTTCTGCTGCTTTGAAGGTCCCAATGAGCAAGGTGGCCTCCATCATCCGTAAGTGGAAGAAGCTTGAAACCACAAGGACTCTTCCTAGAGCTGGCTGGCCATCTAAACTGAGCGACCAGGGGAGAAGGGCCTTAGTCAAGGAGGTGACCAAGAACCCGATGGTCACTCTGTCAGAGCCCCATAGGTCCCCTGTGGAGAGAGGAGAACCTTCCAGAAGGACAACCATCTCTGCAGCAATCCACCAATCAGGCCTGTATGGTAGAGTGGCCAGACAGAAGCCACTCCTTAGTAAAAGGCACATGGCAGCCCTACCTGGAGTTTGCCAAAAGGCACCTGAAGGACTCTCAGACCATGAGAAACAAAATGCTCTGGTCTGATGAGACAAAGATTGAACTCTTTGGTGTGAATGCCAGGCGTCACGTTTGGAGGAAACCAGGCACTGCTCATCACCAGGCCAATACCATCCAGTGAAGCATGGTGGTGGCAGCATCATGATGTGGGGATGTTTTTCAGCGGCAGGAACTGGGTGACTAGTCAGGATAAAGGGAAAGATGACTGATGCAATGTACAGAGACATCCTGGATGAAAACCTGCTCCAGAGCGCTCTTGACCTCAGACGGGGGCGACGGCTCATCTTTCAGCAGGACAACGACCCTAAGCATACAGCCAAGATATCAAAGGAGTGGCTTCAGGACAACGACCCTAAGCATACAGCCAAGATATCAAAGGAGTGGCTTCAGGACAACTCTGTGAATGTCCTTGAGTGGCCCAGCCAAAGCCCAGACTTGAATCCGATTGAACATCTCTGGAGAGATGTTAAAATGGCTGTGCACCGAGGCTTCCCATCCAACATGATGGAGCTTGAGTGGTGTGGCAAAGGGGAATGGGCGAAACTGGCCAAGGATAGGTGTGTCAAGCTTGTGGCATCATATTCAAAAAGACTTGAGGCTGTAATTGCTGCCAAAGATGCACTGACAAAGTATTGAGCAAAGGCTGTGAATACTTATGTACATGTGAGTTCTCAGTTTTTTTTATTTTTTAATAAATTTACAAAAACCTCAAGTAAACTTTTTCACGTTGTCATTATGGGGTGTTGTGTGTAAAATTCTGAGGAAAAAAATGAATTTAATCCATTTTTGGAATAAGGCTGTAACATCACAAAATGTGGAAAAAGTGATGCACTGTGAATACTTTCCGGATGCACTGTATAGTATTGGTGCTTCTGGAGCCTTTGAGGCCATGTAACTTATCCTAACTCACAAAATTGAACCGAAAGAGCATTACACCTCTGATCAGTCAAGCGAATGTGCACGACTCTCCTGCAGTATTGTGTTATTAAGCCCAACTTTTTCTTTTTCCAGTCCAATGAACAATTTACTTAAAAATTAATATCAGGGTAGGGAATCGCTCAAATGAGTGAGAGGATCGATTGCCAATTAGAGGCAGAATATGTAAAAATAAAATAAGAGACGTTATTTTAGACTTAATTAGAAAGAAATAATTGTAGCCTACTAACATTATTCTTACTCAGGTTATATGTACTGTTGTGCAAGTTTTCAGCCAGGGATACTTGTATTCTGGTGCATTACATTTTATCTACATGAAAAACAACAACAAAACAAGACATCCACAAGTAATCCTTTTTGTTTGATTGAGGACTCTGAAAATAGCCCAAAAAGAAGTGTGGGCTACAACTTACTGGAATTCCCTCCCCAGTTAGCTGCTCTCTTAACCCTATAGACAGTGGTATCAACTCAAGCCTTATACTTTATGTAGTAGTGTAGACTACATAAAAAATAACTTTTCTGTTTCTAGAAAAACGCAAAAAAGGTATTATGGTTCAAATTCGAAAATCTGCATCAAACCAGCTGAGGGTCTTATCAAAGACTTTTTTGTACATTCAGTTTATGACAGTTTAGTAAGAGGAATTATAATACTGCACTACCTTACTGATTTTAGTGCAGTGCTGCCAAAGGTTTTGCTGTTTTTTACAGTGACCTTCACAGTGACCCCACAGAAAAATTACCTCTTTTAAGCTTCATCTTCTAATTTATAAATGAGAATTTATGACTTGTTTGGGGTAATAAGATGTGCTTTAAATAATAAAATAAAATCATCACTGTAAGCTTCTTTTTAGTAGATACAGCAAATACTAGCTTGTGATAGCTGGCTGTTTATAAAAAGCAGAATACATTAGATATATAGTATTTTAAATTATAAAATAAAATCATCACTGTAAGCTTCTTTTTAGTAGATACAGCAAATACTAGCTTGTGATAGCTGGCTGTTTAAAAAAAAAGCAGAATACATTAGATATATAGTAACTATGAAGATTCCATGATGAGTTGTGATCTTTTGAAACAAAGAATTAATTATGTTATGCATTTCACAGTCAAGAAACTCACTGATGCCTCATAAAAAATACAGGTTAAAAGTTATAGAACACCCCCATTTTTTATTGAAATTTAAGCAGTTTACATCCAGTGAATAATCTGAACAAAGGTAACAAAGGTAAACAGTAATCTGCCAAACATAAAAACAAAGTTTTTATTAACCCTAATCTATTTTTCAGAGTCATACGAAGAGTCCTTTTTCTCAGGTAACAAGTGATGGTTTAATAACTTACAACTTTTCTGGAGCAATGGAAATTAATTAAGACTTGAAAGTTGATGCAAGCAATTCTGACAGGGGTCCCAAATATTGTTGATTACTTACAAATACTCTGTCTGAATAAAAGCTGTACTGGGGCAAACTGTGTAACTGCTCCCTCTGAAGTATTATTTGGGCAATACTGCACTTTATATTGTTAACATAATAACAAAAATTGCAAAGAAAGCCAAGGTGTCAGTGAATACAGATTCCTACACCATGAAAAGGAACTCAGAAACTAGAGACAACTCTGACAGAACAGATTTGGCAGACCCAAATCGATAACAGAATCAACAGACATGTTTCCGTGGGTCTACAGCTACTTAAAAAATTTTTTTAGTGCACTTCAGTCAAAATTACAGCAAAACCATTTTCCATTACTGTTAAATTTTATAAACTATTGTACAGTACAGCTCAGACTATTAATGCCTAAAAATCATAATTTGGCTAGTTTCAACATAATGTCAAGTAATAAATTGCTTAATAATGCATGTGAACACTGTACATAAATATCAAAACCACTATTAGTCTGTATGTCAACTTCTAAAAATAAAGCTTTCTTCTTAGATAATTTACCATGTCATTACATATTTAACACCAGAATCCATGAAAACTACGAAAAAACCCATAATACAGGGTCACCTTAAATTCCTTCACACCTCTTCATTAGCGTGTTTGGTTTTGCAAATGTGTCGATCAGCACAAGCAGCAACCAGCCTGCTATCCCATACCCCATACCGCTGCAGCTCAACTCAGGGGAAAAAAAGTTCTCCCAGCTCAAGTCTGTTTATCTGGGTGTGAGGTGCCTGGAGTTTTATAGGGTAAATAATATCTTTATTTGGAACACATGCATTTCATGTGTATTCCGTGTCTACAACAATCTGGGTAAATGCAGGATGACAGGAAATGCTGAACACATACCTAAAACAAAAACTTTTTTCATGTTATAGTACTAATGGCAAAATTTTGACATAAACTATATAATGTGTGAAGACCAAAGTCCAAATATTAAATAAATACTTTCACAAAATGTATAAGTATTGCAAAACAAATGCGCCTTTATTCAAGAATATAACTGAAGAAAAAGAAATCCGGTTAGAGTACGATTCTGACATGATCGCTTGGGTGGTGCAGTGTAGGAACTGCTGACTTATAATCAGGAGGTCACGGGTTTGATTCTGGGTGCTTTCTACATTTACCGTTTTAAGTAGTGAGCTGATATTATTGTTACTAGTATAGAATAAAAACATACTTTGATTTGAGTCTGTAACAGCTGGTGTAAATTTATGATACTTCTAAAGGTTAGCTTTTTTTTTTATTCAGTTTTACTCTCTCAGTTACGTTCACACTACCCCCAATCTGACACCGCTATTTTCAAATAAAGACAGCTAGGCGAAAGATGGAACCATTTGGATGCAGCAACAGGTTGGCCATCATCCTGCCATTGAATCTACCACATGCATGTCCTTTACCATTATGCCCGGTGCAGCTACGTTGCTCTTATGTGTAAGTGCACATTTCTTGCGGGAAGGGCTTCTGTTTTCTTTCTCCGATGTAGAACCCTCATCCTCTTCTGAGTTCACCTCTGTTATAGTACTTCTTTATTTGAAAACAGCAGTGTCAGATCGGTGGGAGCGTGAACGTGACTGAGAGAATAAAACTGAATAAAAAAAAAAAAACACTAACCTTTACAAGTACTATAAATTTACACCAGCCGTTACAGACTCAAATCAAATGTATGTTTTTATTCTATAATAGTAACAGCTCACTATTCAAAACAGTAATTGTAGGAAGCGCCTAGAATCAAACCTGTGACCTCTTGATTATGATTCAGCAGTTCTTACCACTACACCACCGAAGCGGTCGTGTCAGTGTTGTACCCTAACCCGATTTCTTTTTCTTTGGTTATATTCTTGAATAAAAGTGCACTTGTTTTGTTATACTTGTACCTTTTGTGAAAAGTGTCTATTTGATATTTGGACTTCACACATTATACACTTCATGTCAAAGTTTTGTCATTAGTACTATAACATGAAAAAAGTTTCTGTTTTAGGTATGTGTTCAACATTTCCTGTCATTCTACATTTACATAGATCATTGTAGACACGGAACACACATGAAATGCATGTGTTCCAAATAAAGATACAGGGAGTCCTCAACAGTGACGTAACCTGAAAGTCAAAACACACCCTAGCCTAAGTCACTTGCCTATCCTAACACATTTGCAAAATTATAATCTAGAACATAAAAACACCACAGAAAAAGGAAAAGTACCTAAATATACTGTACTGTACACTGAACTGTAGCAAAAGAAAAAATGACAAAAAATGAGGGTAAAAAAATTCCTTACCTTTATTCCTTCTGATCTCTTTACAATGTCTAGTTTCACTTCCATCGTGCTGGCTTTCCTCTTCTTCAAGCACTACCATCTGAAGACTCTGACTTTCATTTAGGACTCATGATAAGGTACAAAAAGTCGCCAAACAAAGCAACACAAACAGAATACTTCCTCCTCTCGCAACCAAACTAGTTCGCCAACTCCCTCACTCATACACCACGTAACTGCATATTCTTCCGTTGCATGCAACCAAACTAGTTCTTCCACGTAGTCTGTAAGTACGACGCTAACGGCGTAAGCCGAAACACTCACATCTCAATTTTTTAAAATTTTTATGGGAGTGAGCGTTGTAAACTCAAAACGTTGTATGTCGAAATGTTGTAACCCGAAGAACCCCTGTATATTATTTACCCTATACAACTCCAAGCAGCTCACACCCAGATAAACAGATTTGGGCTGAGAGAACTATCTTGTCTAACTTGAATTGCGGTGTTCAGGTTAGATGGTGGTAGGATAGCAGGCTGCTTGCTACTTGTGCTGATTGACACATTAGTAAAACAAAAGATGTTGATGGAGAGGTGGGAAGGAATTTAAGGATTCCCGGGACTACAAGTTTTTTCGTAGGTTTCATGATTTCTAGTGTTAAGACTTCATGGGCAAATAAACAGGAAAACAAAAAATAGATTTTCTTTATTTACATTATTAAGTACCTCATCACATATGATCAAAGGAGAATTACAATCAGTTTTGTGGTTATCACCTGGTGATTGCCACAATGTAATGAACATTTCCAAGAAAATATTCTCAAACTAATGCTAACACAATGTCAAGGACACAAAATTAGAAGGGCTGATCTGAATGTGAATATTGTTAGGAAGTGGAATGAGGTGATGAACATTTATGGATAGCACCTTAATATAAATCCAACAATGATGCTACTCACTAAAAGTGTATGCTATTGATGTAGCCAGCATGAAATATATACACTGTAGGAAACACTACGATTGCTAACTATAAGGATGCTGCATATAAATAGTTGTCACTGCACTGTCAGCTGCCAAGTCAGCATTTGTTTTTGTCCTGGTGAAGCAAGAAATAAACTGCAACTGCCTATGTTTATATAAGGGTTCTGCAAAAGAAACAGTTGGCCAAAACTGAATCTTTGATTTTTTTTTTTTTTTTGCCTACAAGGCATCTTCTAATATACATGTAGAAGATTTTTTTTCTGCAATACTCTATTCTACAAGTCTATTATGAGGACAATATTTATATTCCACCGCTCTGTGGATTCATAAAGTGCCTGACCTGACACGGGTCATAAATCCTGAAATTGGGACCAAAGAAAACTAAAAAGTTCCCATTTCATGAAAATTAATATGGTTATTACAATGTGTCTTATTTGGAAAGAAGATATAATGATCTACAATAGTAATAACATTTGGATGCACTTTGATGCTAAATATTCTCATGGTATTTCAGAGCTGCCAAATGATATAAGAAATAAGAAAAGCAAATTAACTAAAAGTAGGGTGACTTGATGTCCTATATATCCAGGAATATGCCCATATATTAGTGCTAATTTAGGTGACCAGATTTATTCTTAATGATTATTTATATTTTAGATGAAACTAATTTCAGTAACATATTGAAATTGCACTGTGTATACTTTGTCAGCATTGGTATATTGGTGGATTGTGTTTAACAACCAATCACACCTGTAATATTCAAAACAAATCTAATCAACTAGAAGGACTGTAATTATGATACCTATGTTAAGATATGTGCTAGTGAAACAACTTGTTACAGCCAAGTACGCACCCTGTGAAAGCTGAAAAATGCAGCTAGAAGGAACAGCACAGCACCTCTAGCTAAGAAATAACATGGTGTATCAAAAATATAATCTTATATGATGTGAGTAGCGCTTATTATATAGTCTTATAGAATTGTATGTGAGAACTAACATGGGAAAGATAAGGATGAGCATTCAAATGTATGCATCAATACAGAGTAAAATTGTTGAAAAAAATCTAAACAAGTAAAATTACATGAATTATTTTAAATCTTCCAACCACAGCCAGCCTTTACCCCCGATAAAGCCTAAGCCAACAGAATGCCTAACAATCAATCACATATACAGGAGAATGCAATTACACTTGGATGAAACACAGCAACAACAATCACAAAAAATGGAAAAGTGTGTGCCTAAAGAATATGAGTGCCTGATGAGTGTACTGTATGTGACCTCATATAATAACACAAATCAACTGGTAGTGAAATACCGTAACTCCTCATATTTAAGATACATCACAAGAGATTGCAGAGCTGTAAAAAGAAAACACTATATTCATTGGAGAGTGAAGGTGGTAACTACCTATTTGTCACATATCTCTGTGGCAGTGGTTAGTCATTTAGCTGGCTTGAGAATTTTACTAAATAAAACAGGTTTACTACTATCATATTTGAAATGATTTTCTTAATTATGAGCATAAGTAATAAGTAATCTGATTTGACATGATCTTCCTAGGAGCGTCTAACACACAGAAACATATATACCCACTGTAAGAGGCAGCAGGCTCATTATGTGAATCACATTTTGGCCAATTGGGCATCCTCATTTTGTATGCATTTTTGGAGATTATGCAATCAAAAATAGATTTGTTCTGCATAAAACCACAATTTAAAAAAAAATACACAGGAAGCTGTCTTTATTACAAGGTAAGGCAAATCTGTTTTTTTTAATATAGTTTTCCATTCCTGTTGTTACATGTACTTTATCAAGATTTGTTTACTTGGGAAAAAGCAGGTTTAACCCCTATGCCCTAAGGGGTTTTTAGCATTATTGAACCTAAATTACATACACAAAAATGAATTTCTATTATTCTGCTCATGTAATAAAGAGACTCCAAATGACTGAACAGTACTGAATTAACATATCCAATTTTTAAAAGAAAATCTTTATATGAACAAAAAACATTGTTTCACACCAAGCATAGGTGTTTTAGGAATTTCTCACCAATAAATTGGATTTTACAGTGCATAACCAAGACATTTTATAATGAACAAACTTGGAGTCAATTTCCTTCAGTGCCCCGATCTGTCAACTATCATTGCAGCATACTTAAATTGCATTTCCCAAAGTACCCAACACAATCTATATTACTAAACAAAGGTTGTATATATGCACGGATGCCAGAAGCACCGAAAGTGCACGCGCACAGCGCCTCAGCGCCCCAGAGTCAAACCCAGCGGCTTCCCTGAGTCAGTAGGTGGCGCCCAAACAACACAACACAACCTGTAAACTAAATTTCAGGTCACAATACAACCGCCGCCCGAACGCAAACGCAAACGCACACACCACCGCATATACAACCTTCGTTTAGTATTGTAGATCTCCAAGCCGGGATCCGCCACGATGGTTACTTCAGAATGCGAATGCGCCACCGTTACCATCAGAGAACTAGGAGGCGCCAAAACCGCACGCGCACAGCACCTCAGCGCAACAGGGTCAAACCCAGCAGGTGGTGCCAAAACTGCATGCGCACAGCGCCTCAGAGTCAAACCCAGCAGGTGGCGCCAAAACCACAAGCACAGAGCGCCTCAGCGCCCTAGAGTCAAACCTAGCGGCTTCTCAGAGTCATTAGGTCAACCTGTAAACTAAACTTCAGGTAAAGCGTGCACTGCCAGCAGTCAGTGTGCCTCAACAGTGCCAGCAGTACTCCACTCCACAGTGCCAGCAGTCAGTGTGCTCTAATCGACAGTGCAAGCAGTCAGTGTGGCATATTGGAATCACATTAGGGTAATTCAGTGTTAAAAGTAAGTTCAATTATGATTCCTAACAGCAAACGACTTCTAGCTAACGATACAGCCACAGAAAAACGAAAACGAGACCGCATGGATAAAAACAATGAATGAAGGTGCGCACAACGCGCTTCTGAAACACCAGAAGCAAAGGAGTAACAGCTCCAAAAAGAAACAGCTCAATGATCTGAAACACAAAAAGAAGCCCGTATGGATAAAAACAATGAACGAAGGCACCTACAACGCGCTTCTGAAACAGCAGAAGCAAAGGAGTCACGGCTGCAAAAAGAAAGAGCTCAACGATCGGATAGGCGTGCAAATGAGACAACAGAACAACGGGAGAAGCATTTGGAAGGCTTGCGCAATTGTTCATCACAAAGAATATCAGAGGAAACTGCAGAAAGGCTAGAAAGTCGTTTAGAAGGTTTAATACGTTCAGTATTCCAACAAAGAAAAAGCCAAAGAGAGGAACGACGGACAGCCGCTGAACAATTCCGCCAGTTAGCTGAGAACGCATTCCATAATGAGTCCACTGTTCATGAAAATTCATTGGGATTAATGAGTGTCATTTGCAGTCATTGTCATTCACTTAACTTCCTTGAAGAAACTGGCAATACAACTGACGAGTTTACACATTGTTGTCAAAAGGGTCAAGTTAAGCTGCCTCCTTTGGATGAATATCCTGAATATTTACGGAAGCTTTTGGCTAACTATGTACACGAAAGTAAAAGGTTTATGGAGTGCATTAGATCCTACAATAGTTCATTTGCTTTTGCATCTACCGAGGTAAATATTAAGCCACCACCTGGGAATGGCCCATACTGCTTTCACGTGTGTGGACAAATATTGCATCGGACTGGAACAGTGCAATCTGAGCCAAATCATGACCGCAAATTTGCCCAGATTTACGTGTAAGATCTAGATGACGCAGTTTATCAACGAATGAACTTTCCCGAAAACAAGCAATGCAGAGAGCTGATAATGAGAAACGTAGCTGAAGTCATAAACAATCAACCATTAGCAAAGTCTATAAAAATGCTACATGAGGTTGAAAAAGAAGCCAATGCAAAAGCGAAGGCGGAAGGTGTAGCACCAACTAAAATTGCCTTAGTGTTAGTAAATGACAAAGAACAGGAACCAAGATGATACAATGTTCCCACCGTTAATGAAGTGGCAATTGCGCTTCAAAGTAAAGACGATGAGTCTCCATTTTACCGTGATATTGTCAAGCATTTATGTCCTGATTGAACCAACCAACCTAAATTCCAACGCGTAGACATTTGTTTTCCTATACTTGATACTTTGACATACCCCATTTTGTTTCCAACTGGCCAGGAAGGATGGAGGGCTGGAATTTCCAGATATAAAAAAAAAATCAAGCACAGAAAAGATCACGTGTATCAATGAAAGAATATTTTTCCTACAGACTCTAAGTAAGAGATGAGTTTAATCCATTAATCAATGCAGGAAGGCTAACTCAACAATACATTGTTGACGTTTACATTCGAGCAGAGAAGAGAGGTTTGCCGTACACCCATATTTTGCTAATCCTTGATGATGATTTCAAAATTCGCACGGAAGATGACATCAATAAAATAGTGAAAGCTGAAATTCCAGACTGTGAGAATTCTCAACGTCTCTTTCAAATTGTTATCAGATATATGATCCATACACCATGTGGCAATACAAATCCAAACAGTCCATGTATGGTGAATTGCAAGTTGTACCGGGTCGTCCAATTTACAATAGCTGGGTGGTACCATTCAATCCTTATTTATGCTTACGATACAACTGCCATATAAATGTTGAAATCTGCACTACAGTAAAAAGCGTTAAGTATTTATTCAAATACGTTTACAAGGGCTAGGATTGTGCTAATGTTTCAGTGTCTGAAACAAATGATCACAATGCGACTCAAATGTATGTGGATTCACGGTACGTCAGTGCTCCAGAAGCCATTTAGAGAATATTTTGCATTCCAATGCACAATTAGAGCCACACAATTTGTTGGTTGCCGGTTCATTTGGAGCACGAGCAAAATGTCTGTTTTTGAGCAGGGAATGAAGTCCAAGAAGCAAGGGGTTACCTTGTGATAATTTACAATGATAGGTGGAAAATATCTTCAGTGGATTTGCCTATATACACCTCATTTGAAGGCATTATTCTACAAATCAATGCGCTCACTCCTATTTGTAATCCCGGCTCACCTTAAATCCCTTTGCACCTCTACCATTAGTGTCTTTTCTTTTGTAAACACGCCAATCAGCACAAGCACCAAGCAGCCTGCTGACTCATCTTCCACCTTGATGGAGCTCAGCTTGCGGGTAAAAGGTTCTCCCAGCTCATGCCAATGCTCCTTATCTGCGTGTGAGATCTGGAGTTGCATAGGGCAGGGGTCCCCAACCCCCAGCTGGGCCGCAAGAGAACTGCCGGCAACAAAGATTCACTCAGAGAAGGGCTATAGCAAAATGGCTGCCTCCTTCACGGAGGACACTTTTCAGAACGCTAGGCAGGCAGGGCTTTGCAGCGGCGCAGAGAAACGAGAGACACCGAGCTGAGAAGAGATACAAGCACATACTACAGGTAAAACTCCGTTACAACGAATATCTTTACAACGAAATTTTCATTACAACAAAGTATTTTTATTGTCCCGACAGTTTCCACATATGACATGAGTCTACAGAAATCTCATTACTATGAAGTACATTCAGCAGATACTTTCATTACAACGAAGTGACCTTGAAATGCTTGAATGAATCATCCACAGAGCAGTTAGTTCTGTGGTCGCAGCTCAGTTGTGCACAACGATCCCCAAACAGAAACATTGTAAAAAAAAAAAAAAATCCCTTCTTCATACTGTTTTTTTTACTGTTTTTGTTTTCTGTGGTTTTCAGTGATACCTTTTACTTATTGCTCATCAACATTTGAAAAACATCCATTGGAATTTAACTCATTGTCACCCCATGGCAGAAATGAAAAAACGATAACAGTTCATATTAGAAAAAAAAAAACTTTACATTTTTGCAGCTCTCGACTGTGGCAAAAAGGAAAAAAGACATGCCATTGAATTTGGAATTTTGCCATTGACACTGTCACTTTCTTGAAAGACCGAGCAAAAAATAGAGAAAAATCTCAGGTTGCAAATGTATGCGAACTGCTGCATTTGAAGACACCAAAAAAGCAGTTTTTATATGGTTCAGTGATGCTCTTTCAAGAAACATTCCTATTAATGCAGCATTCATTGAAGAAAATGTGAGGGTTCTAAACTCTCTTGGGACCTCCCCCAACTGGACAACACGGCGAAGAGCATGCCGAAGTGCAATCACCGCATTTGTGGAAGACTATTTATCCATTGCCGGGGCAACAGCAGGCTCACAGCTCTGCTGCGGCTCTTCACCAAAGCAAACAGAAAAGATCTCGATGGGTGATGCAAGGAACATTGTAAATGCAGGGAACAGGATTACTTGGCCACTAACTTGGTCACAACCCTGTCTGACTGCTGTGTCTGTTCATAGGAGAGTGGCAGATCACGCTACAATAAATAACCGTGCTATTCCTGTTTCAAGCTGAATAAAGCTGGTTTTACTTAAGTACTGAGACTTAGCCTCGTGTTTTGGGGTGTAAGACAGGGACTTATAGCGCGACCATGATCTTTTAGGATTTGCTTCTGTGGCGCTTTACTGCAGCGCGGTGAGCATGCTGTTGCCCTGCCCCGGCAACGAACACCCAATCTTACACAGATGAGGCAATCGCACTTCGGCACGGACGGCAGCGTGATGTTCCTGGGGGGGGGGGGGGGGATGGGGGGATCCCAGAATAGTTTAGAAACCTCACAATATGAAGAAGAAGAAGAAAAGGATGATTCAGCTTCTGATTGATAACTATGCTGCTTACAACACGCTTCCACATTTAGATAATGTTTGTGTTGAATTCTTCCCACCCAATTGCATAACAGTGTTTCAGCCATTGGGTTTGGGTAGAATTCACACCCTGAAAGTGTATTATCGCAAGGAAATGCTGAGAAAAATTCTCGTCAGCATAACTTATAGATAGGAGAAGATAGAGTTTGAGCATTATTTCCCAACCACAAAAGACCCCCAAATGGGAAGGAATGGATCAGTGACTCATTTATGAATAAGCCAGGTGAATCAACTTTGTCTGTGCTTGAAGAGGATCAACTGCTTCAAGTTGCAAATGATGGTGGCCTTAAAAGTATGTTTGAGACAACTTCAAATCTCCATACGTTTTGGATTAAAGTCAAGGCAGAATATTCTGAGGTTGCCACAAAAGCACTGAAAAGTCTGCTTCCATGTCCAATATCCTATCTTTGTGAGGCAGCGTTCTCTGCAGTGACAGCAACTAAAACAAGATTATGGAATAGACTGAACATAAGCAATACACTTCACGTGTCACTGTCTTCCAACCTCCCCAGATGGGATCGTCTGGTTGTAGGAAAACAAGCTCAGGGCTCCCACTGATTCTGTATTATGGTATGTGATATAATTTCTATTACAATATTATAACGTAATAATAATAGAAATGTAATGTATATTGTGTATAAAACTGCCCTACGAACCCGCCCCCACCGGTCCCTGGAAAAATTTGCTTCTATAAAAGCGGTCCTTGGTGTCAAAAGGTTGGGGATCACTGGTACAAGGCACTGTCAGATCTAAACACTAGCATGGCAAATTGCTCCGCGTACTGAAGTGACTTTAGCTGCAGGTGGAAGTCCCATTTTACTTATGGTGTCAAGAAGAGTTGCATTGTGGTGCAGAGCAGTCTATTAGCTGGTGAAAGCGCTGTGAAGAAGCTGTCTGTTGTTACAGTCATGCCTTTGTCCAGTCTGATAGCGGTCACGGGTGATCATATCTTTGATTGCCAGTACAACAAACAGTTCTGAGCAGGCATCTGCCACAGCACTGCTCCTGTAAAAAGAATGGAGATAAATGCCATCAACTCAAAGAGGGAGAGGCAAGTTGTACCATGTGATTGTTGTACCATGTGAACGTCACTGAGAGAATAAAACTGAATAATAAAAAAACAAACACTAACTTTTTACAATTAGCCAAAATTTACACTGGGTGTTACAGAATCAAATCAAATGTATGTTTTTATTATATTGTAGAAATAATAATAATAGCAGCTCACTACTCAAAACATGGAGCACCGGGTTTCGAACCCGGGACCTTCAGGTTATAAGGCAGAAGTTATTACCTCTGCAACATTCAACAATACGTGTAATTCCTTGTCGACTGACATTTCAGCTTGAGTTTTTAACTCATTGACAACCACATTTAAATCAAATGCTTTTTTTCCTTTGGTTATATCACTGAATAAAAGCACACGTGTTTATTTGATATTTGGACTAAAGTCTTCACACATTATACACTGCTCATCATTATTAATATAACATGGAAAAATGTTCTGCTTTAGGTATGTGTTCAGCATTTCTTGCATTTCTCACATTTCCTTTCATCCTACACTTACCCAGATCTTTGTAGACACAGAACACACATGAAATGCATGTATTCCAATTGAAGATATACTGTATTATTTACCCTATACAACTCCTGATCTCACACGCAGATAAGGAGCCTTGGGCTGAGCTGGGAGAACTTTACGCCTGCGAGTTGAGCTCTGTCAAGGCAGGGGCTTGTTCTGATCAGCGCGTTTACAAAAGAAAAGACGCTAATGGTAGAGGTGCAAAGGGATTTAAGGTGGGCCGGGATTACAAATAGGAGTGGGCCCATTGATTTATAGAACAATGCCCTCAAATGATGTTTATATAGGCAAAGCCACGGAAGATACTTTCCACCTATCACTGTAAATTATTGCAAGATAGCCCCTTCTACTGGAGGCCAGAGGCTGACTGATGTAAACAAACCCTTGAGGCACAGCCTAATTGAGATATAAAAAGTCACTGGGCTGCTGCCAAGTTTCAAAAAGATAGATAAAATCATAGTTAGGATCATCCAAATGAGCACAAACTGAGCACAAACTGAACAACCATTGGCCTAACTGGCTTAACTAGCACACTGTAGTCAGTGGCCTGGCAAGATTTTCTTGAGCGTCACTGGTTGTAAGACCAAAGGGACATTTGTGACACTGAAGTTAAAGTACTGGAATGTATGTACAATGAATGTATCTCTGATGGACATGACAAAAAATGTCCAAGTGATGGTTCAGTTCCAAGAGTGGCTCAGCGGAGTAAAAGCATAGCTGGAAAAGTTCACCTGCCATGTACTGGAGTAAGGGTGTAATAGAATGAAGTAGCAGAGAAAAAATAAACCAGGCAATAATAATTGAGAAACACAGGATATTGAAGGGTCTTGTTGCCATGAAGAAATCCAGCAGCCAGATATATCACCAGTAATCCAGACAGCCTAAGCTAAATTGTACTATATTAATTTAACAATACCATTTACATCCAGAGATAAAAATAAAAATGCCAGAAAAAATACCAGAAAATAATGGAGAGCAGCAGCAGCCAGTTGTGCCAGCATTCACTCCTCTGGGAGCAAAGAAAAGTAGCTTTTCTAGTTGTTTGTCTAAATGCACAGGGCAACCTCTCAGATTCCTTTTCCTCAGTTTATTACTCCACTTTTTTAATGTAAAGACTAAGACTATAGTTAAATCTCTCACTCTTTGGTAAAACATGCCTTGACTTGCTTCTTTGTTTAAAGTACGGGACATTAGCTGCACAAAAAAAAAAAAAAAAGACAAGTTGACACATGCTGGTTCAACTACCATAATACCTTGCATAAAGGAGTACTGCAACAAAATTACCATAACGCTTAGAAAAACAGGGGCTTTTCTAAGCCCCTGACCACAGACCAAGTCTTTTGTAGTAAAAATCAGACAATTTAGATAGGCGGCTATTTCATCAGAGCGTCCCTAGTGCTAGTCTACAGACCACCAGGGCCATATCTATTGTTCAGGACTGAATTTAGCAGGGTTTCATCTGATTTGGCTATAAATTACAATCATGTAGTGTTGATGGGGGATTTTAGTATACACACTGATGTAGAAACTGACACTTTTTAGGAAATTAAACTTAGTTAATTTTTATCAGATTGTCAATGGTTCAACTCATAATCCTAATCACATATTAGATCTAAATATAATTTAAAGAATTGAAATTAAAAATGTAAATATTACAGTACTCCATTAAAAGAAGTTATTTCTGATCACTGCTTAATTACATTTGATTTGGTTCTGCCCTTACCGAAACATTCACAAATTAAAACAAAAACCGTGCAACATCTGGGGCCTCATGTATAAACAGTGCGTATGCACAGAAATGTTGCATAAGAACGTTTCCACGTTCAAATCGCAATGTATAAAACCTACACTTGGCGTAAAGCCACACACTTTTCCACGGTACCTCATACCCTGTCGTACGCAAGTTCTCCGCTTGGTTTTGCAGACTGGTGGCACTCAGCGTCAAAGCAGTGCTACTGTTCCTGTATGGTTACCCATTATTTCTTAGAATCACATTTCTGACGCGACATTATAAATACACTGAAACTGCATATTGTTTATTAGTGTTAGCATCTGATTGTAATTAACCTGTAACAATATAATGGCTCAGGGAATAGCCATAGTATTCCAAATACCATAACTGCTTTAGTGTTTTTACTCTCACTGCACCATCTTCTTCTTCTTCTTCTTCATCCAGCTGCTCCCTTTAAGGGTTGCCACAGCGGATCATCTTTTCTCATATTACTCTCACTGCACCACTCGGTGTATTTATATCTCTGTATCCGAGTGGGGAATCACAGCAGCAGCTGATCGGAAAAAGAATTATCAATATACAGCATCAAGCACAGGCTGCCTCAGCCACGGCAAAACATTTCAAAGCCTTTCCTGTACGGACCTCACAGTTTAGAAACAGTTTCATCCCAAGAACTATAAACGCACTCAATCAACTGCTCCTTGTAGAACTGTTTGTACTTATAAGTACAATTACCCTAATGTAAACTTGTACTACAGTTATAATATTACACAACCTGCGCCACTTTATAAAGCGCATATTTACATATGATGGCAATATCATTTTTAAGGTGAAATGCAGCAAAATATGTTGATTATATTATACAGATAAAACTTTAACTTCATTTAAATAATCTGTATTGTTAATAATTAAACATGTGAGGACACAGTGCCGCAGCACTAGCAAGTTCATGTATTGTTCCTGCCTTGCATGCTGTATATTTGCTGAGGCTGGCGCAACACTGGAAGGATAGACGGATAGAATAATTAAACACGTACTATGAAGATATTTCAATGTTCCTTAAAAGTATTGAAGAATCGTCGTTGTAAGCTTACAGACGGCTTAACGTCTATTACAGAGCTGATTGTGAGGCGATTGGGTATTTGGGGAAAGAAAAGTAAGGACAGGAATTGCAGGTTAGTATGTTTGAAAGAGACAGTACTGCTACAATAAATTATTTCATCGAAGGTCGCGCACGGCGCAGCAGCATCTTGTGTGAGACATGAACAATCACTGCGTCACCGTGTTCCCATGTATAATAACATGCTTTCATTCCAATCATCATGAAAATGATATCACGTATACATCTCAGTATTTTAATTATTCAGAGAGCTGTAATATCATGAATGTAATGGATTCTGTGTCCTGTCGGAGAAAGAGAAAGAACGGAAGCACATAGTGATTCACACACATAGAGCACATTGAAGATCAAATGCAAAACAAAGCATTTAACGTGCTACTTTAGATACGATAGGATTTGGGAAACTACTAAATTAAACGATTTTAAGATGAAGTTTATGATGTTCTACTTTAATGACAAAATAAACTACGTGATTACAGTGGAAATTTCAAGATTAAAGTTGACATTTTGTGCTTTTTTCCCCACTGTGTGCCTATTTTTTTTCTCTGTACCCTAATAAGCTTTCATATGACACTCAGACGGTGGGCTATGACTCGCCTTTTCACAGCGACTTTGATATGTGACTTCTTTTTTATTTTGCCACTTTGTGAACTTGACTTTCAAGTTTCTCCAACACACTATGTCACTTGATCAACTTCCTTTTGTTGATTATACCACTGTTTAAATCAACAAATAGTATGTTTTTCCTTTGCCTCCACTTGGTACTTGCTGAAAATCTTATATTTTCCCCCATGCTTTTCCCATTGTCTTTTCACAGAATGCTGAGCTTAAGGGCTATTTATATTGATTTGCATATTCAAAGAGGCGTAATTCTGGGAGGAATTGGGGCGAGAGAGCACGTGCATGCACATGCGTTACTTTTCACGCTGACCAGGATTTATGGAGCGGAAGAACATGGAAGTTGGAGTACGCACAGATTCCTGCATCTGGATTTTTCATTGCATAAGCACATTTCGGCTTTTGTGCGTACGTCATGTTATAGTGCGAATTCTACGCACAGTGTTATGCATGAGGCCCCTAAACTGTAACTCTACTTAAAATGTTATAAATATTTTGAGTAAACTCAAGTGTATTTTCATGGAAAACAATTTATATCAGCTAAAATCAAATTATAATATGACCTGTGAGACTCTGGATACAGTGGCTCTTCTTAAAACAAAAGTAATCAAAAAGCATAGAAATTCACCCTAGTTTAATAAGAGCACTCAAGCTTGTCAAAAACTAGAGCATAGATGGAGAGCAACAAAGCTGCAGGTCTTTTGAATTGTATGAACAGGGAGTGTTAATACCAACCAACAAGGTTTTTCAAAGAAGTATCAGGCGTGCTAATTGACAATATTCTTGACATAGTAAATTCATCATTAGATACGGGGGTCTTCCCAGACTGTCTTAAGACTGCTGTAGTTAAACCCCTGCTCAACAAAAATAATCTTGACCACTCTGCTTTTGAAAATTTTAGACCCATCTCTAACCTGCCCTTCTTAAGTAAAATTCTAGAGAAGGCAGTCATTATGCAGTTAAATGACCACCTCAATAAACATGCTATTCTTGATAAATTTCAGTCAGGTTTCAGAACAAATCACAGCACAGAAACTGCACTTGTTAAAGTAGTAAATGACTTGCGGGTAAATGCAGACAGAGGCCATTTATCTGTTCTCATCCTCTTAGATCTGAGTGCTGCATTTGACACCATTGATAACAATATTCTTAGAAATCGCCTTAGTCAATGGGTGGGCCTCTCTGGCAGTGTCTTAAATTGGTTTGAATCCTACCTGGCAGGGAGAAAATTCTTTGTTAGTTGTGGTAATCACAACTCAAAGACACATGATATTCTATATGGTGTTCCACAAGGCTCTATCCTGGGTCCGCTGCTCTTCTCAATCTATATGCTTCCGTTAGGTCAGATTATCTCAGGTTACAACGTGAGCTATCACAGCTATGCTGATGACACACAGCTGTACTTATCAATAGCACCTGATGACTCTGACTCTCTCGATTCACTAACACAATGTCTTACTGGTATTTCTGAATGAATGAATAGTAATTTTCTCAAACTAAATAAAGAGAAAACTGAAATTTTAGTAATTGGCAATAATGGATACAATGAGGTTATCAGAAATAAACTTGATGCATTAGGATTAAAAGTTAAGACGGAAGTAAAAAACTTAGGGGTAACTGTTGACTGTAATCTGAATTTTAAATCGCATATTCATCAGACCACTAGGACAGCATTTTTTCCACTTAAGAAACATAGCAAAAGTTAGACCTCTTATATCATTGAAAGATGCTGAGAAATTAATTCACGCTTTTGTTTTCAGTAGACTAGATTACTGTAACGCACTCCTCTCAGGACTACCCAAAAAAGACATAAATCACTTGCAACGAGTGCAGAATGCAGCTGCTAGAAACCTAACTAGGAAAAGAAAATCCGAGCACATCTCTCCAGTTCTGATGTCACTACACTGGTTACCTGTGTCATTCAGGATTGACTTTAAAATTCTGCTTATGGTTTATAAAGCCTTAAATAATCTCGCTCCATCTTATATATCGGAATGTCTGACACCCTCTATTCCAAATCGTAACCTTAGATCCTCAAATGAGTGTCTCCTTAGAATTCCAAATGCTAAACTTAAAAGAAGTGGTGAGGCGGCCTTCTGCTGTTATGCACCTAAAATCTGGAATAGCCAGCCAATAGGAATTCGCCAGGCTAATACAGTGGAGCACTTTAAAAAAACTGCTGAAAACACATTACTTTAACATGGCTTTCTCCTAACTTCACTTTAACTTAATACTGATACTCTGTATGTTCAATTCATCATAATAACTATTCATAGTGGCTCTAAAATCCGTACTGGCCCTTACTCTCTCTTCTGTTTCTTTTTCCGGTTTCTTTGTGGTGGCGGCCTGCACCACCATCACCTACTCAAAGCATCATGATGCTCCAACATTGATGGACTGAAAGCCAGAAGTCTACGTGACCATCATCGTCAAGTTCTTCCATGAGAACCCTAAATATAAAGAGGACTGTTTCATTTATGTTAGGTAGATTGCCCAGAGGGGACTGGGCGGTCTCTTGGTCTGGAATCCCTGCAGATTTTATTTTTTTTCTACAGCCGTCTGGAGTTTTTTTTTTGTTTTTTTTTTTTTTTTTTTTTTAT
>JANRMT010062806.1:19702105-19722608 GCA_026402145.1 Polypterus bichir lapradei
ATTACTTTAACATGGCTTTCTCCTAACTTCACTTTAACTTAATACTGATACTCTGTATGTTCAATTCATCATAATAACTATTCATAGTGGCTCTAAAATCCGTACTGGCCCTTACTCTCTCTTCTGTTTCTTTTTCCGGTTTCTTTGTGGTGGCGGCCTGCACCACCATCACCTACTCAAAGCATCATGATGCTCCAACATTGATGGACTGAAAGCCAGAAGTCTACGTGACCATCATCGTCAAGTTCTTCCATGAGAACCCTAAATATAAAGAGGACTGTTTCATTTATGTTAGGTAGATTGCCCAGAGGGGACTGGGCGGTCTCTTGGTCTGGAATCCCTGCAGATTTTATTTTTTTTCTACAGCCGTCTGGAGTTTTTTTTTTGTTTTTTTTTTTTTTTGTTTTTTCTGTCCACCCTGGCCATCGGACCTTACTTATTCTATGTTAATTAATGTTGACTTATTTTTATTTTTTATTGTGTCTTCTATTTTTCTATTCTTCATTTTGTAAAGCACTTTGAGCTACATTTTTCTTTGCATGAAAATGTGCTATATAAATAAATGTTGTTGTTGTTAAAAAATATTTAACAAGCTCTTTTAAAAGGCTGTTCAGACTACTATTTTAAAATACGAGATAATAACAAAAATCTACATGTACTGTTTAAAACAGTGTCTAATCTAGCAAATGGAAATTCATAACTACAGTGCAAAATACCAACATACATTAGCAGTGCAGACTTTATGAACAACTTCTTCAAAAATACAAGATCTAAGACCTCAGCATCAAATAGCAAACCCTGTCTCACCTTGCATAAAACAATTAGAAATGTAAAATATTTAACAAAACAGGAAGTCTTACCTTTAAATTCTAAAATGAAACCTAGTATTTGTTCCTTAGATCCAGCACCAACAAAAGTAGTCAAAAGTCAATGGATGTTATGGCTGTACTTATTCTTAGCATTACCATTACTGAATGGTGCAGTTCCTGATGCACTAAAGTATCAGTTACCAAATCCTTACTTAAGAAGCTAGACCTAGACCCACATATACAGTACTTAATAATTATAGACCAATATCAAATTTACCCTTTCTTTCTAAAATACTTGAAAAAGTAGTTGCCAATCAGCTTCAGTCCCACCTCACACATCACAGTTTATTTAAGTAATTCAAGTCTGGTAAAATGAGAGACCATAGCAGCCTGCCTGCCTTATCTACCTAAAATCCAAAATTGCTATGGTAAAGTTTGTGATTCTTACGAAATGATTGTCCCGAACTTCAAAACAATACATCATCAAAGATAAAGTACAAATTTTCCCTGTAACCAATAAACTTATAGAACGGTCAGTGGGTGTAGAATGAGAAGGAGGCGTATATATGATATTGTATCTTTTATTGGACTCAGTCGTTCAAATAAAATTTAAGTAAAATGTTAAATGAGTAGCCATCACACCATGATGATCTATTTTTATCTGTATCTACATATTAGACTATTATCTAAATATTCTATCCACCTGTCTACCCTCCAAACCATGCTATTTACTCACAGCTGAACAGCCAAAAAATGCACACTAGATAAAAAAAAACAACATGTCCTCTCAGCCTGCTGAACCACTGTTTCTTGTACTGAAGATGATGATGATATACCCCTGGTCTCTTTAGATACTTCTATATTCGAAATAAACAAAATTTTAAAATAAAATTATGTTCTAATTACAGTTGTCAAGTGTTTTGACATAACATAACCAAGTACATTACAAAATTGTTTAAAAAAAGAAAGTATCTTTAATTGTGGCAAAGCAAAAAAAAAGTTAAGGGTGTATGGTCAAAATATGCCAAAAATAAAAAATAACATAAAAAATAAAAACAAAACATAACATGCCAAATGAGTGTTTTTTGCTAAAATATTTTTAAAAATTACTTCTTAAAAATGGCTGCATTGAATGTAAACACAGAAGATGTCATTTTCACAATGCTGCGTGTCAGAATTGAAGATCTGCCTCTCCCCCGAAACGCAGACACGTTGCATGTTTTTACCACATAAATGAAATTTTTTGTTTCTTTTAACAATGGATGTTTTCACATCCTATGGCGCTGTCCGGCATATATCACTTATCAGTGCCTCTGAGTTTGAATATTTAATATTTAATTTCTCCATTAAAGCATGAAATTAAAAAAACATTTTGGCTACCACTACAGAGCAAATGGGGTAAGCAGCATTTAAAAAATATTTTTGGGTGGAGCATTCCTTAAAATATGTTGTTTCCATTAATATCATTATTAAGCAACAGCTAATATACTATTAAAGAGAGCAAGGTAGAGAAAGTACAATGCAAGACATTTACAAACACTTCTGAAGGATGCAAATCATCATCACCATCAAAATCCCAGCTAATGTAGGTATATTTTTTTTTGCCAATAGCACACACCCCATGCTGAATATTCACATAAGGTTCATTTTAGTGCTAGGAGGCTCTCAATATTATAATCCTTCTATATAAAAGCGGTAGGGTGTCCTTCCGTCCCATGAGTGCTACGCAGGCGCGGAGTTTCACACACACCCCGTCCATTTTGTAATGCACAATGGGATTTGTAGTTTCGTTTTTCCAGGTAAAAGATCATTTTCTACTCCAGACTGTGCGAGTAGCACGGAGTTTCACACACCCCCCGTCCATTTTGCAATGCACGATGGGATTTGTAGTTTCGTTTTTCCAGGTAAAAGATGATTTTCTACTCCAGACTGCGAGTAGCATGGAGTTTCACACACGCCCCGTCCATTTTGCAATGCACGATGGGATTTGTAGTTTCGTTTTTCCAGGTAAAAGATGATTTTCTACTCCAGAATGTGCGATATCTTCTTCTTTCTTACTATATAAAAGCGGTCGGGATTGTCCTTCCGTCCCGTGAGTGGAAAGCGTAGCGGTATTCCGCTTATCACAGACTTACTACTTGCAGCTTGCGGTACAAAGCGACATGATGTGAGCAGAGTTCTGGTGCTCCCTTCGTTCCCTTGCTTTTGTGCGCGATGCGCTGGAAAAATAGACAAAATTATGTCTCTGGAAATAATTAATGTTGATGGAGTACAAATGCCTCACCGCGTAGTAAATATCAGGGGGGTTCAAAAGGGCGACCTCAATATAGAAAAAAAGTTTAAATTTCATCACAAAAATAACAGAAACTACGAGTATTAAAGTAATACCGCTCAAATGCAATATAACCAAATTAATGAGTTTGTATAAAATATCAAATTGATCTACATATTGAATTGCCTTAAGAAGTGGTCAACTTAAAAGTCGGGTCAGCCTAGTATATACTATTTCATAATTTTTTGCATGTCTTGCAGCAGATGTTTAAGTGACACATTCAGTTCTATTTGAATGACCTCTTAAGTGTAAATAAGGAATTTATGAGTGTTTAAAATGAAGCACATGGTTTCTTGCAGAGAGGAAGTGCATCACTAAAGTAGTTCTCATGTGACATATTTTATCTCTCCTCATCAGTATATCACATTAACCGTGGCTACATGCATTTGTTAATTTTTCAGGTGAGATTTGCTGGAGATTCAGATTGGATTCTTACTTTTCCTCTCCCCCCAACCCATATAAAATCCAGCATTTTTTTGCCTTGTATCGAGTTATTACTGATAATGTGTATCAGATCAGTGCCATCATCAGCAATTGATCACAATAATAATATTGGGCTGGGAAGGTGGTGTAGTGATAGTACTACTGTCTCACTGTGAAGGAGACAGGTGTTTGCATCCTTGTGAAGTCTGCATGTTCTTCCCGGGTGCTCCAGTTTCCTCCCATAGTCCAAAAGCATGTAAGTTAGGTGGCTTGGCATTGTGCAGACAGTGTTTGTGTGTGTTTATGATGGACTGGCACACCACCCTGAGACTGTTCCTGCCTTGCTGAAATAGGCTCCCTCAACTCTGCAACCATGCTTTAGAAAAGCGGGTAAGGAAGATGGGTGGAAGAATAGAACAGAATACAATTATGGGCATTCACAACAAGAATTCTGACTAGCCAAAGTGAATAGTTTAGAAATCTGAGTAGTCAAAATAAAATATCAAACATATGATTACGTACAAGATGCTAAATAACTCTGGTGTAAACATTTCTCTAAAAAATTCTATATATGATTTAGTGTAATAGCACATAGTTCAGAGAATTGGAATTTAATCATGTTCTAATTAAAAAGAAAACAGCCTTTACTTTTAAATGTCAAGGCCAAACTATGACATACATAATATGATGATGCAGAAAACTGCATGATTATACAGAGAGAGAAGCCTAAATATTTTTTAATGTTATGGAGAATATCAGAAGTCTTTCTGACACATGAGATGTTTGTTCAAACATTAGCCAAGTGTGGTGCTATGGTAAGCAAGACACAAAAAAAAACCTGTATTTTGGCAGTTGCAAAAAACAACTGCAACTGTTATTTGCATTTTTATTGTTCTTTTCTGACTCTACCATTAACTCTGCTTAGTCAATCAATAGCAGCTCAACAACCTTGTCTAAAGCTATAACATCTTCTATCAGTTTATAACCATTAGGCAATTCAGTAATGTACCAATGATGAGCCAAATATCTCTATATTTGACATTACCTTCCACATACATAAATAGATAAATGAATCTGCCCATCATAAATATCCTTAAACCAAAATAATGCCAGACTAAAAATTATTTCAAGTTTCCAAAAGTACCTTGGGGTCTCAGAGGTTGCGTAATCACCATCGGCATTCTAACAGGAGTAGTCTGTAGAGTAGGCTGTCTTTTAATGGCCTGTGAAGATTACATGCAACGTATGTTATTCCACTGAATAGTATTTTTGGGTGAAAACAAGTAAATAACCTACTAAATGCATTTCAAGGATCATTTTGAAAAGATAACAATTTTTCAGATAGATAAGATAAGCTATGAAGGTTCCACAAATAGACTATTTACTCCTAAAATAATTATACAATAACCAATATGTGTGGCATATTAGCAGTTTACATATACATTTTGATTGTATCTTAACTGCTGGATTTCATTTATTACGGATGTAAGAAACTGCATGTTTTAAAAGAAATATTTGATTTACTAAAATTTTACATAAAAAAAAAAAATAACAACACAATTTCAATAAACAATGAAGCCACCTGGTATTTTCTTTAGTTAATGACATTAGCAAATTAGAAAGTCAAAGCAAATTAATATATGATAACTAAATAACTCAAAAAATGTTTCACTACATGAAAATAAAAATTGAGCTATAAAAAGTGCTGTATTCTCATATACATTTCAATGAGAAAGGAGAGTTTTCCTGAAATACACACAAGATGTCAGATGGTATATCAATATCTTAGGTTAGCAAATTAATGACTATGATAGTTATGACTTGCTGTATCTTTGACCATTTATAAATAATTCACTCTATTATAAAGCACAATAAGTTATAATTTAGAATGTAATTACATCTACTAATAAAAAATGCTTCAGTTGCAACTACCACAAATAAATAAGATTATCATCATAAAAGGCAGCAAACTGGGACCTATTGCTTTCAGTTTTTTTTAATATGTTAGCATTACAAACAATGCCATTTCTGAAAAAACTATTATTATAACTAAGTACCTAGATCATTCAAAGCAGTAATGTACAAACCTGAACATTTCTAAAAAAATAAAGAAATACAGATATGTGTAGCAAACACTACAGCTCAAAAAATAGTACAGTAATCCCTCGCTATATCGTGCTTCGACTTTCATGGCTTCACTCTATTGCGGATTTTATATGTAAGCATATTTAAATATATATCGCAGATTTTTCACTGGTTAGCGGGTTTCTGCGGACAATGGGTCTTTTTACTTCTGGTACATGCTTCCTCAGTTGGTTTGCCCAGTTGATTTCATACAAGGGATGCTACTGGCGGATGGCTGAGAAGCTACCCAATCGGAGCACACGGTTAAGTTCCTGGGTGCTGATTGGCTCAGCGACAGAGCGCAGAATTCAATTCCGCTTTGCGTTAACCAGGAAATCTTGTCTCGCTCATTCAGCATCAACGTGTTTCACTGTATAAAGAGTTAAGTTTCGTCAATGAGCTGCTCGATGCCCATTCCAAGACGCTGAGCAACAAAGATCTGGCCGAGATGACCAAGTCAGCGAGCAAGGAAGATAAGGAACAAGAGGACCCAGCACAGGAAGATGACGCTGACCTAACTCTTGAGTGTCTCGCGACCATTCTATGAATGGCAAAAGATCTCCAGATAACTGTTGAAGAATAGGACCTGCAAATGATTCGTTCTTTGCAATTTAGAAATGCTCTTGACGACGTCACAGAAGTGTATAAAAACCTCCTTACACAAATGAAAAAGCAGCGCCAGCAACTGCCCGTAACGATGTTCCTTACCAGCAAAACACCACCTAGTACGCCTTCAGTGGAAGAAGAAACTCCAGACGACAGTGGCGGTGCTACAAAGTCGCCTGAAGAGGCTCCTTTAGAAGGGCTGTAACGCTATCCTTTGTTAAAATTAAACTCATCATTATCGGGCAAGTCGTCGTGTCATTGTTGATGAGTACTCATAACTAATTTTCCACGTACTTAGTACATGTACATATGTTTAGTGTAACTGTACACACATTTTACTGTATACAATTTTTCTTGCATCGTACTATTTATTGCTGGTGGCCTGTCTATCCTAATGGCTGTAACATATGTGACATCGGAGACGCTCAATATCTTTAAAATAACATTTAGGTTTTACTGTATATAAACAGTGTGTTTACATACATAATTTCAACGAATCTTTTAACGAATCTAAGAGAATATAAAGGATTTATGCTGTATAACTGTACTGGAAATGTTTATAAGAGTGTGGGAGATTTTCAACTTTCGCGGGGGGTTCTGGAACGCAACCCCCACGATTGAGGAGGGATCACTGTATTTAGTTTGTTTTTTACAAAAACCATTAATTTATAATTAAGGATACAATTATAAACAAAATAACGGGAAATCATAACCATTGTAGCACTGTTTTAAAAACCTATCTATCACATATACACAATTAATGTAAAATTTCAATCTGTTTCAAATTAACCAATTTACAATACTACTTACCAACTGAGATCCTTGACTATGAACAGTTACTTGTGAATGCTGCACTATATTTGGTAAAGTAGTAGTTACACTGTTGGGGTGTCCAATTCTTACAGTTTGACCTGCATAAACAGCAGAGACTGTCCCAGATGTGGTTTGGGAAGCAGGCTGAGGAACTTGCACTGGTTTGACTTGTTGAGGCTGCTGAGTTTGCATCAGAGACTGTTGACTATTTAATAGTGACTGTCTCAATGCTGGTAGACTTTTCTGCAAAAAAAGAAAAATGATGTGTAGAATAAACATATAGTAGAATTAATATCTTCCTGAACCTGTACTATTAAAACCACTTAGTATGAGCGCCCAGGTTATATCTATATACAATTATTAATTAGCATGTGCAAATTCCTTAGTATTATTTACTTGAAAGCATACAGTATGTTTAAGATAAGACACAACAACTGAGATTACATTTAGTAAGACAGTTATATGTGATCACTACTTTGATATGTACAAGAATGTGATTTAAAGAAGCATTACCTGAACATCTAGAAGGAGACAGAAAAGGTAACTTAGGTGTGAGGCCTACTGATATTTCTTTAAATTACTATGTTTCACTTAAAATATGAAAACAGCAGAAAAGGGTGGTTAAAATTTCATATTAAATAACAAAAAGTCTCACAAATATTTTAATTAAACAAGATTGTTTTCATGTTCAGACATGTTTGCTTTTTACAGGGATACATGAAAAACTACAAAACAATAATTAATGTTTGTCAATTACCTACTTAAAATCCAGAGAAAAGGACAAACTTATTTTTCAATATAAATACAGTTAAAATAATACACATACCTTGAGAAAAGGAACAAGGTATGGCTGTGGTGATGATTTTAACTCTGACTGAAGTCTGTTTGTGAACTCCTCAGGTTCAATTTTTGCATCCTGAAAATGTTTAACAAAGTTCAATAGAACAATGGTTACAAAAATTAATTTTGAAATATATGAAATACAATTTTAACACTCAAACATCCAATATGAGAAATTAGGGTTTAATAGCAATTAAGCTAAAACACTTTCCTGCATGAAATACACAAAACAGGGATTAAAAATATGTTAAAACATCTGAACTTCTGTAGAACGGAATTCCGTTGTGATGCTATAGAAAGAAAAAATTGCATGTTCTCTGCAATTATGTAAATATAAATGTATTTTTTTATCTGTTGCACCTCTACATGACAACCACCTTTCAAATCTACCTAGTATTTAATGTTTGGAAAATGTCCGGGACTAAAACACTTAGAGAACTGCATCAGCAACACGATATTTCCATTATTTTCAAATTAGAAAATTTGCCAAATGGAACCTGCCCAATTTTCCCCACCTATTTTTATTCCAGAAGACATGTTGGTCAGTTTTAAAGACTCAGACAGTATCTCTATAATATATAAAAACATTTTAAAGTCTCTTCCTTCAGTACTAGGGTGTTGTGCCATGTGAGCCATTATGAATGGAGTGACAAGTCAAGTAAAATGACACTTGTTATTGGCTAAATAAAAAAAGATTACAATATGCAAGCTTTCGAGGCAACTCAGGCCCCTTCTTCAGGCAAGATGTAATCCTTTCAAAGAGTATGTTGGGGAAAAGACATTTCGGTTAATATTTCAGAAAAGGATGGGAGGCAGCCATGCACAGAATACTCTAACTCCATATGTGCAAAGCATTTAATCATTCAACTTAAAATCTTTTATTCATTACATTTATCTCTATTAAAATAGTCAAAAATGTATCCAGGGCAAGATTCAAGCCGTGAACATTGCAATCTAGCTCCAGCCTCACTGAGCTACATGTTTTGTGTGTGCACCAAATTAACATTATTCCAGACAATCTTTGAAATCTTTCAATGCCTATCAGACAGCCTTGCTGTCACAATCACTCCTAACTCATTAACAAATGTGTTTGGTGTACTCACACATGGGCTTAAAGTGGAGAAGGACAAGCAAACTGCAATTGCCTTTACTCTACTTCTAGCACATAGACTAATCTTGAACAACTGGAAGAATCCCAGCTGTTTTAATTTAGTGGGTAACTGATGTTTATAAAAATAGATAAAATCAAATTCTCACTTAAGATGATCTGTTCAAAACATTTTTAAAATATGGCAGGATCTAATCAATGACATTTTAGAATAAGAATCTATATCAGGGGGAAAAATGATACTCTTTCTTCATTGCTGCTTTTAAGATTTGCTCTGGTTGTTGGCTCTCCTATCTTTCTCTTCAGTGGGGGTTGAACTTTGGCTTGTTAAGCTTGAGTTGATTGTATGGAATGTTATTTTCTTCAAATAAAGTCAATAAATGTATAAAAAAAAATATATATATTTTTTTTTTATTTGGTTTGCTTAATTATTAGAAGATTGTTAAATGTGGAAGCTTATTTTAAAATTACTGTGTAATGAAAGATTAACTAGCATTTTTGAAATAACAAATATTCTAGTCGTCACCAAGACATTGTTGCCAATGGTAAAAAAAAACATTTACACTAAAAATAAATGATTTTTAAAAGTTTTAGAATACAACAAATTAAATTGTGGTGTACAGTTTTATTACAAAACATAAAAGTAAAAATGAACACTTTTACAATAAGGTGTAATTTGCTGCCATCTACAGGTGCTGTTTACATATTACAATAAAGAATTTATTGAAGTATTTTACACATTAACACATATGGTGAATCTAGTGGGAAGAATATACATTTTTTTGTTAAAATCAATTGGCCACACCATTTGTTTAATTTTAATATTAGTTAACTAAAATCTCTGATAGATCTCTTAAATTGTTCTGAATTATTTCCCAGATACTTTTAGATGAATGAACAGATCGGCTAACATTTACACTTCATTTTAGTATTATTTGATGTATAGTATTTTTAATCCTTTATTTAATGGCACATGAAAAATTCCTTATAAGACTACATTCAACATTACCTGCTCCAAGGTTTATAATAATATCGCTTATGAATCTCTTGTGCATAAGTTCATACAAATTAGGAACCATTTGTGTGTACATTATTAATTTAATCCACATTTTCCTCTCTTTGCATATTGATGATGAGGAGGAGGATAACAATTTTTATTTATACAGTGCCCTTCTCATGCTGAAAGTATTTAAAATGAAAAATATGTCAGAAACTAATTTCTGGGGGATTTAAAAGTATCATTCAAAATGTAATACAGTTTAATCAAAGAAACATTACTAACCAACTAAATATGACAAAATATAAAAGCTAACTGAATGCACATATTTGGCTAATGTGTTACTGCTTCATCACTTATGTAGTATGAATGAAATGTAATGTATGTAAGAGAAATATATAAAATTATAATACAGAAAAAAGTGATTGTTCAATTTTGATACCTGATGTGTGACTGGGTGAGACTCTGACCCATGGCACCCCCTTAATTCAATTAAGCAGGCAGATAATGTATGAAAAAATCATTTAATCATGTAGATATAATAGGGAATGTCTATAATATACTTTACAAAGACTGTAAATCGAGTTCAAATAAATAAAACACAATATATTTACTATTGTCACACAGTATATTACATGAACTTCAGAAAACTGAAAATAAACAAATTTGTCACACTTTTTATAAGGAATGCTAGGTTTAATTAAAATGTTTGGTTTTCAAAATATTTCTAAGTTTTGATATTTTCATAACTTTTAAGTCTATATAATGTTCACAGTTCAATAGGAGGAAAAATGCATTTAAAGACATCAATTAGGTCTACAGTTATTAAAAATCCTGTCCTCTCTAACTCTCTTTACAAACTTATTACAAAATAGAGACTTGCTGTTTAATTTTATTTTTCAAATAAACTACAAAACTATCCTACATCAGAAAATATCAATAAATATTTTGCTGTCTAATTAAAAAAATGTAGGAAAGATTGCTATAGTATAATGAAAAAGTGTTTAAACATTAGTAAAAGATAAAAATTTTCTCTAAATCTTACAATAAGTTTGCATTACTGCAAACAAAAAATTCACTTGCCAGTAAATCCTGAACGAGTGCTTTCACATTACGGGATGTTTCTGGAGATGGGGAGTTATGAGATGCAAGCTTGATTAAAGTAGCCAAGAAGTTTTTGCATTTCTTCACATTTTCTTGCATTTCCTAAAGAATAAATTAACATATCCATTTTTATATATCCAGTTGTTATCGATTTTAAAGACTTTATGTAGTGACCCATTATATAAAACATCCTTTTAATATAATTGTGTAACAATTTTCTTAGAAAATCCCCCCAAAAGTCATTTGACATTAAGTTATCAAGTGAGATTTTTATAAATATTCATTAAAAAAATCTCTTAAAATGATGAATGCTTATTAAGAGTTATATTTAATATTCCACTATCTTATTTATAATATTGGCATTTGATCAGTTATAATTGCTATGTTCACTAGAACTGCAAAATCTGTTTTAGTCTGGGGAGTTTATTCCAACACTAAACAATGTAAAGAATACAAATAAAAATGCAAAAAGCATACAACCCCAACAATACTGCTAACATATCCAAACATGAAAATTCACCTTCAGTTACTGTTACTCCATATATACAAATAATTTCATTACAGGATTATTTAAATCTCTGCATAAAGTTAAAAAGAAAGAAAAAGACTGATTAGACACAGTTCAGTCCAAGAAATTGATATTTGCAGAAAAATAAAAATGAATACAAGGTATGAATATTAAACAGTGTTATTTGAGATATTCAATAAACAAAAGAGCAACAGTGAAATCATCCAAATTGAACTATTATTAATCTGAGAGTTCTAACATTTTGTAGAATATTTTTATCAAAAGATACATCATGTGTCTTTATAATGGACATAGAAAAAAACAAAACAATTTTGAGCCACAATACTATCACTGACATCAATATCCATTATTAAGAATAACTATAAAAATAAAAGGTATATTGTGTCCACAATAACTTTTGTCAATTGTACAATAATGAACTCATAAAGCCTATTCCAGCAAAATAGATACAAAACAGGATTTAGTCCTATTAATAGTACTGTACAGCACAGAGCACAATAGCGTCAGTCAAGTGTCACAAAACAGAAATGCGTATTAGGCAATAAACAGATATTGAAATGTATATAATACATATAACAAATCTAGAAGAAAATATTTTAACCTATGATAAAAATTTCAAGCCACTAATGCTAGCTTATATGGATTTAACACACCCTAATTAATTCCATAAGCAGTAACACTAAAAAATATTTATAGAAACTTTTGTTTTCTCCTCAATTCTGTTATGAGAATGAAAAAAAAAAGTTCTGCATTATAACTTTACACCTGAATTGTAAATTTACTGAATGGCCTTCAAAATTGACTGGAGATGTGGTGGGGTAAAATGCTCTAGGACACTATGGTAAGAAAACTAGTTTCTTTAGTTTTAACCTACTTGAATGCAGAGAACAGAAAGCACTAATGTACTCAAAAACCTGGATGAGTAGAACAAACACAAGTACAGTTTTAAAAAAAAAAAAAAAAACTGGGGTTGAAAGCAATGCAATTAAACAACACACTTTAGCACTGTGAAAGCACAAAGGAATTTAATAAAAATACATAATGCAAATCAGTTACTTTATTTAAACTACTAAACAAGTATATGGATACAGGATGGTTTATTCATATTGTATTCCAAAGATGTTCGGGTTAATTCCTTTTGATTTTACACCAGCTCTATTCATTAGTTTTACTTTTCTTCACATATTTCACTTTTTCTGGACTTATCCAACATTTTCTCCACACTTGTAAAAGTGAAGCCTCTTTTCATGAACAATATCTGTGCCAAAATTCTGCTGCCATCAAGGTTTGAAGCATACTGAGTAGATATATTTGCAATATTGTGACAAGTTTCACAACAATTTAATGCCCAGGGTACAATAGCCCAATGCAATACAGACTTCCAAAACCCAATAACATTTGATAATTAACTGACAGTGACAGACAATGATGAGAAGTAAACCCATTACTTAACATGTATCTATTACTCTATTAACTTGTCTGTTTAAGTACAGTGGAACCTCGGTTTGCGAGCATAATTCGTTCCGGAAACGTGCTCGCAATCCAAAGCACTCGTATATCAAAGCGAATTTCACCATAAGAAATAATGGAAACTCAGATGATTCGTTCCACAACCCAAAACTATTCACATAAAAATGATTAATACAAAATATAAAGTAAAATACATAATACAAATTAACCTGCACTTTACCTTTAAAAAGAATCATGGCTGGTGTGAGTTTCTAAACTCATATGGGATTCCACCCAACGGGACGACACACGGAAGAGTGTCCCAAAGCAATCGCAGTATCCGAGCGCTGTAGCAGTTCGCCATATAAGCGCATCCAAAAAGATCGCAGACATGCTATAAGCGCCTGTCGTCAATGGGTCATACAAGGAACATTATAAAGATCCCGCTACAATAAATAACAGCGCTGTTGCTGTTTGAAGCTGAATAAAGCTGGTGTTAAAGTACTGAGACTCAGCTTCGTGTTTTGGGGAGCAAGATGGGGACTCGCACTTCACAGTGCACACACACACAGTCACAATGCTGTAGTAAACAGTATACGCTCGTACGGATGTGGACTATATGAGTGAGGCACACAGACTCAGACGGAGAATAGGAGACGATTGCCAGAGAGAGAGAGAGAGAGAGAGAGAGAGATAGAGACGCGCTGGGCGTGCGAGCGAGCGAGATAAGGAGAGAGAGAGACAGACGCGCTGGGCGAGCGAGCGAGATAAGGAAAGAGAGAGGCGCACTGGGCGAGCGAGATAAGGAGAGAGAGAGAGACGTGCTGGGCAAGCGCGCGAGCGAGCTAGATAAGGAGAGAGAGAGAGAGAGATGCGCTGGGCGAGCGAGCGAGATAAGGAGAGAGAGAGAGAGAGAGACGCGCTGGGCGAGTGAGCGAGAAAAGGAGAGAGAGAGAACCATCATCAGCTCAATTGTGATCACATGACGCTCAGCAGACAAAGTGTATCCATACGACTCGTATTGCAAGACTTTGCTCGTTTATCAAGTCAAAATTTATTAAAAATTTTTGCTTGTCTTACAAAACACTCGTAAACCAAGTTACTCGTAAACCAAGGTTCCACTGTATTGTGTTGTTTTTTTAATAAAACATCACCACATTAAAATAAGGTAATATTTGTGTTGCAATTTTTTTAATAAGGCAACCACAGAAAATAAAATGAGAGAACTGATCCAAGTATTTTTGCAATGTACCCTACACACATAGAGTTTTTTTTTTATACTGTTTAACATTTACTTATCAGGTTCTTAATGCACCAAAATGACAACTGGGAGGAGAAAAAAAAATGTCTCAGATTCCAGCCGTCCTAGGTCAGGTACCATAAACATTGATGTCAGCAATGTCACCTTTCCAGAGGGGTTATAACAAATTGTTGAAACAGGGTCCACCACCAAAAATTTCTTTAAAAATGTGGTCTCTGTTGGAACTTGGTACGACTGCAAAAAATTCAAAAAGAATGGGAAAAAAAACAGTGATTGCTCAATTGAAACTATTGCTAGAACTATTAAAAAGTAATATGAAAAGCCTAAAGCAGCACCACTAACATTAATATGTCGACCTATAATAAACTGTAATGATCTTCAATCTCAATTAAATATTTGATTTTACTGATATTAATAGATCATTCTAGGGGCCTCATTTACAAAGCTTGTGTCCATACAAAAAGAAGCTCAAAATATGCATACAAAACTTCCCAAACAAACATCGGGATTTATAAAAGAAAACTTAACAGGAGAGCATGAATGTATGTATGGCAACTCTGACTAATGTGTACATAACTTTTTAAGAAACTGGGAAATGACAACACCCTTGATCAAGTACGGATAAGCAGACAAACCAGCTAAATGTCGACTCACACGCGTAATTATTACACCTCAAAAGTGATGAATATGATGTACAGCCTGTAGACCTTTTTAAGAAGGCTAATGCTGCATATTTGCACATTTTTTGTTTTTCCGCAGTTAATATTGACTATTTGATGTCACTTCTCAGGTAAGTTGCTGATAGGTCAAAAGTATTTTGGCCAAGCTTCAGTACTTCATTTACACTGTGCTGGAAAGCCACTAACCGACTGGTGAGGCACTTCATTCAGTTTTTGTATGGTGTGGATACACATGTATAACACATGTTTTTGTCAATATAAAAAGTCAATTCGCAGCAAGGCCCAGTACTCTTAAAATATTAGGAGCAATTTACTGCATTCATATTGCAGTAAGGGCACATAAATAAAATGAAACTGTTTTTGTTAACTGTGGGCAGTTGCATTCTATTCATGGACACATCATCTATGATGCCAAAATGTGGCTGACAAACAGTGTCTTCATGGCCTGGGTTAACCAATCATTAATTAATTTTGAGGCAAACAGCATTGGCAGGTAAGACTGTACTATATGTGATAAATGTATTCTTTATAAGGTAACTGGCTGAACCCTCAAATCACATCATTACATGTGTCAGGTCATAGTGGATATAATTCACAAATGATCTTGCACTCTCAGTTGTGAAGCACAACCAGATACTCTAGAATGCAAGTGGCAGGGTGGAGGCTGCTGCTTTATCAACCAGTGAACCTTTGCAGCATCATGGCTGCATCTGTATGAGGTTGATTTTCATACTCTATAAAAGACGTTTCAGGGAGGCGCTCAAGGCATGTTCACGTATGCATATTAACACCATAATTGTAATTTATAAAGGGTAAATTTGGGTGTTATATGCATACGCCTACTGGAGATATTTTCTGCAAAAAAGAAAATGAAAATTACATTTCTAAAAGGAAAATGAAATCTCGGATTTGCAATTTCATTTTTAAAGTCTGCTTGCAAGAATGCTGCAAAAATTAAAATTAAAATGAAATAAACCGATTTGCAATTTCATTTTCAAAGTTAACAAGCAAGAACACTGGAAAAATTAAAAATAAAATGAAATAACTCCACTTACTATTTCATTTTCAGTCTGAACAGCAATGAAGTTGCAAAAATGAAAAGTAAAACACATTTTCACTTTGCATTTTCATTTTCAAGTACAGGCAGTCCCCGGGTTACGTACGAGATAGGGACTGTAGGTATGTACTTAAGTTGAATTTGTATGTAAGTCGGAACAGATACATTATTTTAATAAATGCTATTGTTGACCGACTGTAACCAAGTGCTCTGCCAATGAATGATGGAGTGTCACCTCTCTCTGACCTTTTTATTATTTCTACTTTATTTTCAATGGTGATTGTTTTTCTCTTTACTGTATCACCAGCACTTGCATCAGATTTGTGTTTCATAGACATTCTTGAAGGGTGAAGACAAAAGGTTAAAATGAGTTCTTCTGCACTGGTGCTATACATGCTATCACAGCAGGAAGGCACCCGTCAACATGTCTGGTGTACTGACAAGAGACAACTTCCTGCTATATGCGTAACAGTACAAGCAGGCTTACTATTGAGAATGACTGTGGGTGGCAAGGGGGGGTTCATCACTCGCCCACCACACAGTCACCTCCACTACAGTATGCTGCCTGCAACACACTTATCAGGAAAGCCTGCTCCATCACAGAATGAACCCTGGACACACTGGAAGTTGTTTGAGAAAAGAGGATATTGGCAAAATTGGATGCCATCATGAAAAATCCCTTCCAGCAGGCGCTCTCTTAAAGCACTTTCAGCCATCATTTCATTCCACCATAGTGCGCTAAGAAGCGTCTCTGGGGGTCTTTTCTGCCCACTGCTATCAGGCAAGTTAATGCTTCCTCTCGGAACACTGATTAAGGTCATTTTAAAATACCATTTTGGAATATTCACACAATGTTCATTGATTGATTGATTGATTGACTGGCTGTATTTGTCCTATGAACACATATCCTTGTTTTTTATGATTCTGATGCTGTATGCATCTGAATTTTCTCATTGGATTAATAATGTTTATCTAATCTAATCTAATACATACCATGTTTGTAAAGAAATAACTTTGGCTTCAAAAAAACCAAACCTATCCTTTAAACAGATACGATAAAACCTTTTAACATTAATTTGATCTACACTCTCTACATTTAATGGAGATGGGTGAGGTGTTGGTGGACATTGTAAACATAGAAGGTTTCATTAATGGGCAAAGCAGGACTAGGGATAACAACTACTGTATGACAGGGGTCTCGGGTTGACAACATGTAAACACACCTGTTAAAGCCCCATAATAAGGTGTTAGGCCCAGTGAACTAGACCTGTGGGGTGAAAGTTAAGGGATTTTATGTCACCATTAACACCATCTCTTTCACCCCAATGTCAGAAAAAGGGAGATGGATAACCTGGGTGTCCCTCCTGGACAAGCACTAGACCAGGGGTGCCAAATTCAAATTTACTGAGGGCCCAAAAAAATACACTTATATATCCAGACATGGGCCAGAATATATCAACAAACAACTCCTGCCATATGTTCTATACAAACATGACAAAAATACTCTTCCTCACATCTATCTTGTAACTGAAATCTTTTTATACCAGCTTTTCATTTCTTGGACACTGCAGCATGTTAGGAAAGATACCAACAGCCACCGAACTGAAATCATCATTCACTGGTAAGAATGACATCCTCTACACAGCAAGCTCGCGTTTTAGCAGTTCTTTGAAAAGATGGAAAAGCCCCCTGTCCTGTCCCCTTTCCCATAATTAATAAATGATTCCAAAGAAAGCAGTTTATTATACGTAATAGGTAAATGAATATAAATTTGACTTAACATTTTAGCAACTAAGTAAATTTTATTAACAAAATGTTTAAATGCAAATATAAACATAACAAAATCGGTAGGTTAATTGATTGATAGTAGTTCCATTTTACAAACAGAATACCAACTCTAATAAACAAATGCTTAGTTGAAAAGGATACATATGAAGGTAACCTTCTTACAGTTTTGTATCATCATCTTCTTTCAGCTGCTCCCGTTAGGGGGTGCCACAGCAGATCATCATCTTCCATATCTTTCTGTCCTCTACATCTTGTTCTGTTACACCCATCACCTGCATGTCCTCCCTCACCACACCCATAAACCTAATTTTATTAATTTTACAAACTGTTCACATACAACTAAGATAAAATAATAATAAAATAAAATGGGCATAATAAACAGTACACAATAAATATGCAATTCAAGAAATTCTAAGGTTGTAAAGTGTACACTGGAAAGTTAAATGATTACGCAGAACTCTAGCCTCTTGAGTATTATGATTCCTCATATTTTGAAGATTTATAACAGGCACATAAACGATCCTTAAGCTACTGAAAATATTGTGCATGAAAAAAGGATAAAACATACAGAAAAAATGCTGTGTGTATCTAAAATCTACATCAGGATAGTGACAAAATAAGGGTGGAAGAGAACATTAAGAACACACTTGCTAAAAGGACATACAGTAGTAGTAAAACAAAAATAAAACTACAACCTTGCACCTGGAGAAAATAAAGAAAGAAGAATGTTCTGGTAAAATGTGCCTCTGTGAATCCCAGTAGGGGTGCGCGATTTCACCAAATAATCATGTTGCAATAGTTTTGATCCATATTGAGATTGCTATTTGAACTTCTATATGCAAGTATTAAAGTCACTGTTTTGCATTGCAACTTCAAAGCAAAATGCAAATGACCAAACTAAGACGATATCTGCCAGTATTTACATTTCAACTCAAAGGTTTTTCAAATAAAAAAAAATCAACTTAAAATTAATGAATGCCCAGGGCCAAATATGAACAAAGTTATTTTCTATGATGTATTTTTTGCATTAAAACTTAAAATACACACATAAATGGTATTAGCTAGTTAAAGTAAGAAAAATAAAAAAGTGAACCACTATTTTTGCATGTCCCTAACACCCGCTCATTGTGTGCATCATCTTTCAAAGAATTATCTAGTAAATGGGAGACAGTAAAGAAACCACTCTATATTAATAAGTATATGATATTTAAAATTAAACAGTGTTTGTATATTAATAACAGCAACATGTACTGAACAGTAAACTTATCATCAAAAGTCTGTGCTAGACCTAAGATGATAAGTTATACATGGCTATTACGTTGCAGTATAATTTAATACAAGGCATAGAAGATGGTATATATTCACAAATGTTATGGATGCCATTTAGTAAAAACAATATTGAAATGTATTTTATATTCTAAGCACAAACGTAGATTATGTCTCCCTAAGCTTTCCAATTGGAAGGTACAGCCTGTGGTAGAAGCACTAGAACCTGGTTCACCGATTTCAACTGCACTGCGTTGACTATGTTAGATCCATTGTCTGTGGGTATGGCAACTATATACTACTCACACAGCCCAGGTTTCTTTTAAGCCTAAAGCAATGATCTCACATGTATGATCCACTGGGAAATAAAATTCTTGCAAGCAGCGACTTTTCAGTTCAGATTCAACATTTATGTAGTGCACTGTTAAGCTAATGTTAATCTTGGTTATCCTGTTTGACCACAGGTCCATGGATGTTTAATAATGTCCTATTTTCACTGTGTCAGATTCAACTTCACATTTGCATTTTCTCTGCAGTTCAGAATAGCAGTTTGTGAGAAGTGATTGCACAAAGAAAACTTCTCTCCATATGAGTTTGGTTAGTTTCTAAACCCTCTTTGCTTCCCGCATATGAGAAATTTTGCTTTTTACAGAAGCTCTTTAAAAAAATAAATACATAAATAGGCAGATAAGTAAGTAAATGAATAAATATACATAACATACATACACAAACACACGCATTGGTCTGAACACACACCAGAATGAAGAAAAAGCAAGAATATTAAAAAGAAAGAAAACTTCTGACTTGGCTGTCACAGTGATGCATTATGCAGGCATACTGCTGTTGGTATAAAGGAGCCCCAGTAGCATTTCTTGAAATACTTCTGCTGAATAATATGTTGGCTGAAAAGTACTGTGTTAACTCACTCCTTTGCTACTACCTCCAGCGAGTACAGAGTGTAATTAGCTTGTTGATTGGGTGGGCTTCTCTTGATGTTACCTGTTCAGCACACCACATTATAGAAAATTGCACTGGCCATTACACAGTAATAGAGGATGTGAAGGATGTCACTTCCCATATTAAAGGAATACCGTCTCCTAAGGAAAACAAGCCTGCTCTGTGTTTTCTTATATACAGTGGCTTGCAAAAGTATTCGGCCCCCTTGAACTTTTCCACATTTTGTCACATTACAGCCACAAACATGAATCAATTTCATTGGAATTCCATGTGAAAGACCAATACAAAGTGGTGTACACGTGAGAAGTGGAACGAAAATCATACATGATTCCAAACATTTTTTACAAATAAATAACTGCA
>JANRMT010062806.1:19834895-19867904 GCA_026402145.1 Polypterus bichir lapradei
CGAATGTCACTTCAACACAACAAATCCTGCAAATACTGTCGTAATTGAAACGAACCATGAAACTCAAACCGATTATGACAGCAGCAATCCAAGCTGTCAGATTTGAGACAAGATTATTGTTCACATGGCCAACTGTAATTTACATGCTCAAGAGTAAGCTCAGCGCACAGCTTGGTCATGGTACAACCGGAGGGTCGAACTGACAACATGGTATACAAAGAGATCCTTAACAAATAATTATTGGCATATTTTCCCTCAGTTTAAAAAGGTTTCATTTTCTTCTTAATAAAAATTTTAATGCAGTACTTCGCCGCTGCGAAACGCGGGTATTTTGCTAGTTTACTAATAAAGTTTATTGCATTGGAGATATAATGAAAAGGGCTGCTATTGATATCGACATGCAGAGTACAGAAAATATGCTTATAAGCATTCACATACCCAATCTGTACCAAATGTCTTCCCAAACTTGTACAAGCACTCAACTGCTCAGTTTTCATGTGTTCAACAAATTTGTAGGCTTAGATGCACCACAGTACCAGATCCACTTTTTGACAAGTCCCCCCCAACTCTGAACTTCCTTTCTCAGCCCACTCAATTTGTATATTCTGTAAAGACCTCAGTCTGGTAGATGGATTTAAAAGACAAAACTATATGCTTGTGGTGCTCCATGTTAGGGGTCCAAGGCAGTACAGGATTTTAAAATAAAACAATACACCTCAGGCTTGGTGGGCATGGGTGCATATCGATGCAAAGCTGTGCGGCTGTGGGGTGTTCAAATTGACTGACTGTTTGTTAACATGAAATTGCGATCGGTTCAGCTGTTCCTGATTGACACTTCATTAGTCATTAAGCAAAGCACCTGGAACACACAAAGGTTCAAAAGAAGCCTGAGTAGTTGTGTTAAAAAGAGATATTGAAAAGGGCAGAATGAGAAAGAAAAGAGATGGCAGAAAAATCAAGGCACAGTTGGCGATTTGGGAAAGAGCAGAGAGCGGATCTGCTGTGTGAGTCAATATGGTGGAAAGGAGGCAAAAGCTGGTGTTCCATGAGAAAGCGAGAGGAATGGTGCTACATGCATCAGTAGAAGCAGGAGCAGTCGAATGTTCCAGGGGTACTCCTGGACTGAAAGTGAGTGGCAAATTAATGGAGACTGGCTCATAGCAGTGATTGAATGAGGTGTCTGAGATTGAGAGCTAGAGTGGGGACTGCTTTTGCTGGTGTCTCAGCCACACTGTGAAGATCCAATTGGTGAGCAGAGGTAGGCTGGACCTCAGTTCTGAGAACCACTGAGGCTCACAGGAGAATAGAATAAAATGAAAGAACCAATTTTACCTTTAGATTTTTAAACTTGATTTTAACCCTTGTAAAAATGTATTTATTTATTAACAGATTTTATCTCCAACAATGAGACATCGTTTTTATCATGGATTATTTATTGGTTATTTATTTGATTAAAGACCTTTGCAATGATTTATTGGCCACTGCCTTGTTTATTGTTTGAATAAAACTGCACAAAGCCCTTTTTTTACACCAATCTCATTGTCATGTGTCCTCAGGTTCAAGAAGCTATTGGCAACCTGGGCATCACACTGTTATACAATACAGTGGTACCTCTGGTCACGACTGTAATTCATTCCAAAACTCTGGACGCGATCCGAACGTAATTTTCCCATAAGACTGTATGTAAATACAATAAATCCATTCCAGACCGTACAAACTGTATGTAAATATATATATTTTTTAAGCACAAAAATAGTTAATTATACCATAGAATGCACAGTATAATAGTAAACTACAGAACAGATGCAAAATTTTGTCAAACTTTTTGATCATAACCCGATTTGTACGTGTTCGAAAATATTCATGACCAGAGGTTCTACTGTACTCTTTCTTTTCTCAATGCCATAAATAAATACATCTATTCATGACTGGGGTTTATTTATTTACTGGCCTTTCTTGCCACTTGTCCTAGATTCCTGTCATTTTATAATATGAGCATTCATCATAATTTCCATTATCCTGATTTGCAAACAAGTGCCACCAAATAAAGAGTCAATACACAGCTGTTAAATAATAAACAATTTAGTTAGCAAAAAGCTACAATGTTTTTAAAAATATTATGGAGATAAATACTGGTTCAGTGAAGGATCCAGAATACCTCTGGGAGGCTACCAACTGCTACATTCACAACTTTTCTATCTCTATATCATTATATTTTAACCAGTGCAAAAACAGATAGCCAAACTTTATTCCTGGCTTTCTGAGCTACAGAGGTTTTGTCCCCACAGGACAAAATGGGTATTGCTTTTTTGTTAGAAAAAGTAAAGCTTTTTTTTTTTTTTTGAAGCCTCAAATGACACTGCAAAAAAAGTCTGACAGTGAACTGAGGTGTCAACTTTACACCATACCACGGACAAAGGACCATGAAGCAAAAACCAAGACCGCATTCCAATGCAAGAAGAATCCTTCACTTAAACCCTGAGCAACAACATGCAACTCCACACAGCATCAGACATTCTTTTTGAAGGCTTGGTATCATAAAACTGTTTATCCATAAGCCAAAATTAATAATATACATAGCCAGTAAACAACATATTTCTCTGTCTTGCATCCTCTTTTCTGTGTTTTCTTTATGTTTATTAATAAATTGTATTTTTCTCTATTTCTTAAAACAAGTGTGCTTCAGTTACATTGATAAAAGTCACTACTAATTACTGTATATACTCGCGTTTATGTTCTCCTGAGGATGTCGGGACTTGATTCTACCATATAATTTCCAGTATTTTACAATGTCGATCGTATAAGTCGAATGCGGAAAACTCACGCTATTGGTCAAAGAGATTATGATATGCTAACGCCCACCTGAGAGAGTAACCACGGAGCAACCTGCCTTTTTTCCTGTGTATTGTGCCTACGTGACTACACAGTAATACCCGAACTATTCTGAAGCGACTTTTGCACTGTTTTTGTGTTTTTTGTATCTCACACCCTCATACACCTTTATCGTAAGAGTATCCCTAATCTATGATGAAGCGTTCAATCAGAAGAAAATCTGAAGCAGGTTTTAAATTAAAAATCATTGAAGTGGTGATAGAAATTGGCTGCTGCAACAATATTCAATGTGTCTGAGAAACTGGTGTGAAATTGGAGAAAGCAAGAAGATGTAAAAAGCAAAAAAATTAAATGTCGCATTTTTGAACAGGCATATAAGTTGGGGTCTGATTTTATGATCTATTTTTCGGGTTTCAAGACCCGACTTATACGCGAGTAAATATGGTAATCAACCACTTGGTTTTTCCTCTCAAATCCAACTTACTACAGAAATATCTTGAAATTAAAATATAAACTGTTACGGCTGAGCTATATGCAATAATCTTCCAAAACACATTAACTTGAAATACTCTGAAATTATGTCTGGGTACAGATACATACTCTCCCTCACACAAAAACACACACAAGTATATTACAAATATATGCTTAATATAAAGTAAATACTGCCCTTTAAGTAAGCTTTTGCCATAGGTAGAAGCATTTCTTTACACAGTGACAGATTATAATCTCAATACTTTTTTCTTATAATTCTGTATTTATCTTTTAATTATGTTTGATAAGGGAATGGAGGTGAAAATTAATGGTAAAACACAAACACTGTATTGCTCTACCCAGGTTTAACTACATTCATTCATAACCACCAACAGTATATCCTATACTGCCGTTCACATCTGCAATGGACATAATCTAGTCAGTCTTTACCAAGATAATACACATTACCCATGAAATAGACAAACAGGAAATACGTGTTTTTTTTTTAATTTATTTATTTTAATGTCATTATAGTTCAGCATTTTGGAGGCTTACTTGAGCTGCATGTTGTTACTGCGGTTTGAAAATAGATGGACATTCCTTCTAGGAGGAAGGGAAACAAGTGAGCTAAGAAGAATGCTTTCTGATCCGTGATTTAAATTGCTCATCCTCTAGTTCACATATGTTAAACTGAGTATGAGGAACTTGCTTGAATTACTTTGTGTTTCAAAGGAACTCTTAAGAGGTCTTCAAACTTAACTTGTCTGGACCAATTTTTTCCCCCAAACGCCTTTTTGGTTTACATAGAGTATGTGAATTTCCCCTTGGGATTAATAAAGTATCCATCTATCTAAATGTGAACTCTAATGCAGACCAAAACAACCATACGAAGGGTTTTTGGAAAGAGTGGTCTCAGTGCTTTGTTTAGCAAACTCTGCAGCGGTCTGAATGTCATCCGGCATGGGACCAATTTAACTATATGAAATGCTGTGCGTTATGAGTGACATTTTGATAGTGAGGCTGAGTCTTTGCTGTAGGTAATTGGGGAATCTGATTAATGGCATAATCAGCTGAGGATTAACACAAAGCATTTAAAAGCAACAAAAAGTTAAAAGAAATAAATACATAAATATGCATACAGATACAAATATATAAAATGACTTGCACAATTACTTGCTCAACCACAGTAAGACCCGATTCTGTCTCAGAGCCACGCAAGAATGGACAAAAAAAAAAAAAAAGATTGGTGTAAATTTACTTGTGCTACATCTATGGTCATAAAACTGAAGCACATCAGTGTATGCCATCAGAAGAGCTTGTCTTCTGTTATCACTTGGCTATTTGCTTGTCCTTCAGTCCACAGTTTTCAAGTAGTCTTCCAGTTAATAATTCTGAAAAATGTAGCAGCACATACACACCCGCACTAAATTTTGTTCCTATGGAAAAAATATTTCTGTCCAATGAAAGAAGTCCATGACACGCCCATGGAACGTTTATTTATATGTTTAGTTTACTTGGCAGTTTAGAACGAGAAAAGCAATCAATCTAACTGGATATTAAAACAAAGTAACAAAATGTCCCCTGATTCGGAACAAAGTAAACAGACTTATGAGTTTGAAAACACCTTTTATAATACAGTAATGCCTGTTGTTCTAAAATCTCAAGGGTTGGTAAGCAACTCAATGCCCTTAGTCAATTCTCAAACACAGTAACAGGCTCTACCATTTACCTCTTCAATATATAATTCAAATTGTGAGCATAACCACCACATAAACATGGTATAGCAGATACTAAAATAATGAACAGTATTGTTTTAAAATGAGTGAGGCATAATTCAAAACTGAATCTATACTGTATATGTATGCTTTTCTTAAATGTGGTAGTTTTTACTGCTTTGCTATCTGAATAAATAATAAAAAGATTGTTTCATTTAAATAATCTGGCATAGGTAGGAATAATGCATCTTTTTGTACGTTTTGCAAAAACACTTCCATCAGTCTGCGCTCCCTGTGACAAAAATAATAAGTGTTACTCAGTACATTTTTTTTCCATTTTAAGTTTTTCATTTGTCAAGACATAGGCAGTTATATTTACAATAACCAAATGGAAAAGATCCCAGTGAGTCAATCACTGTCAAATCAAATTTAGAAGTTGTTGCCCACTAGATAATGGGTACAATGACATTATTTTCAGCAAGCAGTATGAAGCAAATTGTAATTGGTGTCACACACGTGCGATTAGGAAGAAGCTGAGTGGACCAGGTGGAGGTAATTATCTGTCAGGCCAGGGGGTGGTGGGGTGCGCTAAACCTACTTCTATTATCCCTGCAGGCCAAATACGGGAAAACCTACCTGATTTAACAACAACAACGTCAATTCTGGTCCAGGCACCAAGAAAGACACCACAAGAATGGTGTCACTTCTGGTCCCGGGCTTTCAATGACATCACTTCCAGTTTTTCGTGTTTAAAACTGCCACCATCTCACCACTCAGACAGTTCAGCTTGGAACTCAACCAGAGCACTATTTGCTTAGTTCATTACTCTTTCGCAGCCAGGGACAATATATGGGTGGATGCCCCAAACCTTCTTTGTGTGTTGAGACTGATTCTTTTGCACTGGTTAGTCAGTAGGCGTCTACTGATTTCACATGGATTGATCCAGTAACAGTCAAGGTTTTTTGTATTTTGGACCAATCTGGAAACTTGCAGTTTATAACAAATATAATATAACCATCAGGACCATAATAAAGAGGCAACAACTAGACAAGGTCATGTTAAAGACAACTCAACACATTCGCACAGACACTTAATCACATCAAGAATGCCTCATCAAATTGTAAAACCAACAAACGGAGTGGGACAGAAAACTGAATTGCCTTATTATGGCCGAATAATCACTTTCATATCATGTTACTCCTGCAGATATAATAGATGGACCATGTCGAAACAGACCATCCTACCAGAAAAGCTAAAAAGAATTCAGCAACAGTATGCTCCACAAAAGCTTCTGCACCATTTCACTAGTACTAAACACATTTCACTGTATGTAAGGTGTAACTATAAGAATGGAATTACTGTAAAATCATGCAAATCACAACAGCTTAATACAGCCGGCCAATTAAACAAGACACCATTTATAGGCTAAATTTAAATATTTACATTACATGGGAAGAAATTTATCATGCTTCTTTTACTTCAGGCTATATGGTAACAAAAACTGAAAGCAGCTTTAAATAACTTTCAAAAAGGAAAAAAAACTGAAATAACATAAAATAAAAACTGCTTATGTAAGAAAAACAAACTTAATTATCAACTTTTATAACTTCATATTTTCAGAGAATTTCCTTTGCCTTCAAAATAAACAGAAATACAGGAAAGAAACACTAAGCCTATTTGTAACTTCTATGCATACCTTTGCAATATTAAATAAAACCTATTTAAAACATAACAAAGTATGGTACTGCACGGTTAATTATACATCAACTTACTGTACACTGTAGCTTATCTCAGCAGCACGGAGCAGTATACAACTTATAAACTTCCCAAACCCGCAGTATTTCATTAAATTATATACTGCTTTCATTCAATATGAACAGTGCACACTTCAGTATGCAGTGACTGAATTTCATCAATAAGTGAACATATTTTAGGTACAGATTGTATATACACTAGGATACACTAGGTTAGTTATTTTCAATGCTGGAAGTAAATGGTACTTTTCAAGAACCTTGCATTCAGTCTCTTATTTGTGCGATCACAAATGGAACCATGCTCTTTAATGTAATATGCCTATTATTTATAGCTCAAAACACCAAGGGGAAATACCACCCACAACACTCTTTGAACAAATATATTTTTATTAGTGAGTCTAAAACTCCATGGGGCACCACCCCCCACCACCCTTGGCTCCTTAGAATGATTTGAAGAGTGCGACGCAGCAGGTAGGCACGCAATAGTGCAGTGGAGCAGGAAGGTGAACATGTTTATGAGCTGGGAGAATCTAGAGGCTGCGAGACTTTTGGGGATTGGGGGAGTGAGTTCTCCGTCATTTGCTTTGGTATTCGTTGGGGTTCCAGTACAGAGGTATGAAAGCCTGTATCAATTCCAAAGTCATACTTTTAGTACCAATCCAACACTACTATACACTTTAAAGACAACCTCTTTTTCTCACCTATGACAAGATCAAGACCATTTTGGAGATATTTCTTTTCAGTGTCAATATGAGGATTGCTATTAAGAGAATTTTGTTTTGGTTCATGGCTAATTCTCAATACATATGTGACAATGTCATAAATGAAATCCCCAGTATTGGTTATGTTACTATTATACTCTAACCACCAATTTTTTTCCCATACTACACAGTCAAAGCCACCTAAATATTATGGCTTGCATGTTCTCCACCAATTAAACAGTCAGTTAAGTGAGAATGATAAATGTGGCTATGAAGTGTTCATTCAGGACATTGTACAAAGGGCACAAACACACCTGAGACAAATTAAACCATAAAATGTTAAGGAATTTACTTACACTGCATACCAGCATAAAATATTCAGAGCTTGGGATTTGTGGTAATGTTACATTCAAAGTTTTGCATTGGAAAAAAGGAAGAAAGGTAGTCAGAATTATATATATACAGTATACAAATTTAAACTTGATGGATAAAAACACAGGCAGATTAGAACTTGCTCTTTTTTGTTGGTTACCTATTAATGGCCGCCAGATGGCAGCATCTACCAAGATTTAATTGATTTGAAAGGGAGCACAAATGCATATTTTGCAAATATTTTTTGATTATCAAGTGTTTTTCATGGTCTCTCAAGTATTTTTACTACTACTATTGTTAAAAATGTAAACTGCTTATTTTGCAGTTAATGAAAATTTCATATTATGCTAATATATCCAGGTTCAGAAAAAAGTGAAATTTATAAAATACTTAAAAGCTTAACTGGAAAAGTATGATTTTTAAAATTTGCTAAAAATTGTCAGCAGTTACCTGGTGGCCAGTAGCAAAAACCAATCCAAGGTTTTTGTTTTCTTATCAAGATCTGTATCCCACTGCCCCCATAAATATGAGTTTCCTCCCAAATTCAATATTTTTGAGGCATTCCTGCTACTACTGTGATAACGAGAAAATCTAATTGCAGACGGGTTTGAGTAGAACCAGAGACACCCTGCCCAATTATTCAAAAGAGCTAAAAACCTAGAAATTATTTAAGTGATTTTTTGCACCAGTACAACAGAAGACTAAAATGCAGTAATGCCACTTTGTCTTTGCACACTGGAACTGAAACATCAAACATCCATCCATTCATCAGTTTTCTTAACCTGCTTATTCAGGGCAGGGTTAAGGAGAAGCTGGATTCTATCCCAGCAATCATCAAGCCAGGAACAATGCCTGGACAAGGTGCCAGTTCATTACAGAGTAAACACATGGGCCAATTTACATACACCAGTTCATCAACCTGCATATCATTTGATAGCTGGACTGAGGAACCTGAGACACAAACAGTCTTTCTAAAATAAGAACATTTTTAGTGCAAGTACGAAAGCTCCTGTGGAGTATAAAATAATTGGCATACTTTAGAAGGGCTTTCTTTTGCACACGAACAGAAAATCTGAAAAAAAAAAAAAATTGCTTTATGTAGGTACAAATAATGAATTCAGAGAAAGAGCTGAAAATAATGTGATTTGCAAAAAGGACTAAATGAAAGATACTAAAAATACTATCAGGAGTCAGAGATCCATAATGTCAAAATGAAACGAACTGCTAAAAACAAAAAAACACTAATAAATAGTAAAATAGAATAAAAAAGTCAAAAGAACTGGGCCAAAAGTCCAAAGACTAGAAAATAAGCTTGCTCCCAAGATGTTGGTAATCAAAACTAAGTTTATATACATAGAAGCTATTCATATACACAGATGATTTTTTTTTTCTATTGTGTCACTATCATAAATGCAAAAATGGCCACGGTGCGACGTCCTGCCATGTGATTGGCAATGGCCCTGGCAACCAAAAACAAGATACAGTAACCCCCATATTTTAAACTACTCAAAATAGTAGTATGCTGGCAGCAAGAACATGTCAGAAACGTAACGGAAAAGTAAACAAGTAATTCAGAATGAATCAAAAATCCTGGCATTATATCATTTACAGATGTATTACAAATACATTTGCTATATATAATCAAAATTTAAAAAAAAAGTGATTTAAATGTAACAGTCATTATGTCAGGTAGATATTCTAAGAAATCAAGGAAATATTCCTTATCACAGTTGGAATAGGTTTGAAAAATAATGATAACAATAATAATAATTCTTATAACATTACTCTATAATCATTCTGGTTTGCCATGTCAACAGGATTGGATACATTGTCTGACTGCCTTTCTGCAAAGTGTTGTGCAGGGTGCATTTTCTAGATTAAGAAAGCAACCATAGATGTAACTGTAAAATCGGAAGGCACTTTTTTTTTTTAAATATCTGCTGTATTTCATTTTGCTTCTATAGTTAGTTCTCCTTTTTAATGTTTTAGTTGATTCCCATACTTAATTTGTACATATGAGGACAAAAAAAAAAAAAAAAAGTAAAAATTCAAATAACAGCCGACTGCATACCTGTGTTGAGGCCATTCGAAATACTGGTCCACTGGTAGGTGCTGCTGGCCTAGGAGAGATGCTGTTGTGCACCTGACTTTGCACTTGAACCTGTGCTTGAGCATGAGCTTGAGCTTGAGCTTGCGCCTGCGCATGGGCTTGAGCCTGAGCTAATGCTTGCTGTGGAACCATTACCAGCTGCCCAGTGTCTGTTCGGACGAGAATCATACCTGAAAAAAAGATAAGGGAAGGGGATGTAGGAAGGAAAAAAAACATCAGAATTTCTGTAATGGAGATTATCATTTTGAATTGGTCTTAGAAAATGAAACGGCAAAACAACAGTAACAAATAATGGGGTTAAAAACATATGTACCAGAGATTTTTTTTTTTATGTTTAAAACAGTTTCTAAAGAGTATTCATTCTTACTCTCACCAGTTTCTTTCAAAACCTTTTTTACAAATATTTTTTTTACATTTATTATCAATAAAGGTGCAGCCATATTAAAAGTCTTGCACTTTCTTTAAGTATCATGATCAGCATTTAATCAGTGCTAATTAAACAAAGTGATTTGCTAAAATAAATTACAGTATATATATTAGAGCACCGTGAAATTATATAGATTTAACTATTCATTTTGATGACATTTTATTGTTCCTGTAATTCAAAGCTTTCTACAGAGTTCACAGACAACATGCTTTTTATACAGTTAACACCCAACTTTTCCTTTAACAAGAATGCTTAAAAATAACCTTGTTTAAGGAACATCAAGGAATGAATGCAAACAACCTGAAGTAGTTTTTATATTAGTTGTAGCAGTAGTAGTTGTTTTGTCATATATGCAGAGTATAATGAAAATCTTATTTGGACGTCCACCAAACATTAATTACAGACATCACACACATCAACAGCTTGAGAATTTGACTTTAAGTTTTAATGAGCAGGAACACTGTACCTTAAGGCTGGAATACTGGAAATTCATCTGTAAAGTTCCTTTAGAACCTTTTATACTTAGTGTGTTCAAATTCGCCATGAGGGTCTGCTAGGGGGCGTATGACATAAATTTAGTCGGCAATCCTGGCATACAAACCCTTGTGTCGCAGACCACATGCCTCCAGAATCTTCTGAGCATATGGTTCTGTGCGCCCCCGTGTGCATCAACTTTGCATGTGCTAGACAAAAAATAGTCTCATTCAAGAAACAGTGTCCGCCACTATCTGCAAAAATGTCCACAAATTCATAGTGAGAAATCACTAAGACCCTGGACAAAGACGAAAGTTTGGGCAAGCAGAAAACTAATTATCTGCAAGATCAATAAATTAAGGCAAAGAAAAGTCTTTGGGAGGAAAAGCCATGAATTATGCTACTGCACAGTGTGATGGTCTGAACACTTGAACTATAAACAGACCAGGGTGTGCATTCCCTGTGCGTGACTGTGAGAGAAAAAGTATAAAACTTGCAGATACCCTGCGTATCAAAATTAAAGACAGCAAAAACAAAAATCATTCAGAGGTAGACAGTTTTCAATAATGGACAAAAATCCAAAATATTCTTGGAGTCAAAAACACATTGCTACATTCAAGTAACAGTCCCTTCAGGTGTTAATGAAACATTGGTTATGAGTCAACATATACCAAACTACTAGTCCCAATACTCAAACTGAAGATCAAAACAGAGAAGACATGCAAGAATGTCTAAACTTCCAAATAAAATAGCACACACAAGACGAATAATAATCTAACCAAATAATCTGCACAACAATGGACACTAGTGTATTTTCATATATAGATAGCCAAAACATTTATGAATCTAATATAGTTTGTTAGTAAGCATTTGTAATATGTAATATGCAAATAATATCCATCCATCCATCCATTATCCAACCCGCTGAATCCGAACACAGGGTCACGGGGGTCTGCTGGAGCCAATCCCAGCCAACACAGGGCACAAGGCAGGAACCAATCCTAGTTGCCAACCCACCGCAGGACACATACAAACACACCCACACACCAAGCACACACTAGGGCCAATTTAGAATCGCCAATCCACCTAACCTGCAAGTCTTTGGACTGTGGGAGGAAACCGGAGCGCCCAGAGGAAACCCACGCAGACACGGGGAGAACATGCAAACTCCACGCAGGGAGGACCCGGGAAGCGAACCCGGGTCTCCTAACTGCGAGGCAGCAGCGCTACCACTGCGCCACCGTGCTGCCCAATATGCAAATCCAAAGAAGGCATTTTCAGTCTAACAAAAGTGAGACTGCAATGGTTATGTTTGTTTAAAATAAAAAAAACGCAGCTGTTCTGTAGTGACAGAAGGACAAATTAAGCTGGTGTGCTTCTAGGAAAAGATCAAGAGGGCAGCCTGCAGTGGTTAGCAATTTAAAACACGCTTCTATGTAGATTTGAAGTAGTATTACTGAAAAACAGTATTTTACTTGACAAAACATTTCATGCAGTATAGAGAACCTTTCTTTTATTAAATGCTAAACAGGTCTAATAAATATTTCCAAAGATTTTTTAGGGGGGAAATTTTTGTTTGTCATCTGCAACTGAGTTTAAAGAAGGCAGAGATGTGATAGAAAAACTCCATTCTATCTTATTAGTGGTATGACACACAGAAAAACCGAACTTTACATGTCATAATGCAATCACTCATGTAAATGCAGCTTAGACTAGTAGTATTCAACACAAGCTAGACATCTTGGTAATTGTAGGCTAGTTCAGTATAGAGTACACTAACAGGATAAGTGGAATTTAGGAGACTGACTGAGTAGAGTATTGTATATTACTTGCATGGTACTTTTGTTTTCTGGTTTCAGACAGTAGTAACAACTGTGACTAACATCTTTAGATAAGGATATGAATGTTGTTGAAAATGTAGTGAAATAAAAATGGAAGTACACAGAGACTTTTACGAGAATCAAGTAAAGCCAGAAATATCCTTAAAACATACCCAGGTAAAGTAAGTAAGTAGATCTAAATCACTACTCTTGGATAACAAAACTTATTACAAAAAAAAAAAAGAGCATTACGACAAGCAATATATAGAACTAACTAGGATATTCCATACTGTGAATCTAATCAGTAACAAAAATATCTGCAGTAGTAATGTGCACAGACCTATTGGTGTGCAGTGACTCAAAAAGAGAAGGGGCACTTCACAGAACAGGGTGTGTTATATTTTATTCCTGGACAAAAATTAGTTCCCACTTTTATTTTTGCTTTTAATTTCATTGGAAATTTAGGGATAAGTTTACGGCCATTATTATATTCCCAAACATGGCAAAAATGTGTGTTTATAATTACAGATTATGTCAGATAAACAAAAATGACACATTTCAACAAAATGGAAAAGCAAATAAAACAATTCCCATCTAGTTATATGGACCTTAACAGTAACAGTTCATATCACAGTACAACAAATAAAAAACAAATCCCCTCCTCGAACCGCCATCTTATCGTGATGGAGGGGTTTGCATGTCCCAATGATCCTAGGAGCTCTGTTGTCCGGGGCTTTATGCCCCTGGCAGGGCCACCCAAGGCAAACTGGTCCTAGGTGAGGAATGAGACAAAGAGCGGTTCAGCAAACCTGTCATGATGAATGAAAACTTTGGACGACGTTTTCCTTCGCCCGGACGTGGGTCACCGGGGGCCCCCCTCTGGAGCCAGGCCTGGAGGTGGGGCTTGAGGGCGAGTGCCTGGTGGCCGGGCCTGCACCCATGGGACTCGGCCGGGCACAGCCCGAAGAGGCAACTTGAGTCCCCCTTCCCATGGGCTCACCACCTATGGGAGGGGCCAAGGAGATCGGGTGCAGTGTGAGTTGGGTGGTGGCTGAAGGCAGGGACCTTGGTGGTCCGGTCCTTGGCTACAGAAGCTGGCTCTTGGGATACGAAATATCACCTCCCTGAAGGGTAAGGAGCCTGAGCTAGGGCGCGAGGTCGAGAGGTTCCGGCTAGATATAGTCAGGCTCACCTCAAGACACAGCTTGGACTCTGGAACCAATCTCCTTGAGAGGGGCTGGACTCTCTACCACTCCGAAGTTGCCCCCAGTGAGAGGCGCTGAGCATACTAATTGCCCCCCAACTTGGAACCTGTTCATTGGGGTTTACCCCGGTGGATGAGAGGGTAGTCTCTCTCTGCCTTCAGGTGGGGGGACGGGTCCTAACTGTTGTTTGCGTGTATGCGCCAAACAGCAGTTTGGAGTGCCCACCCTTTTTCGAGTCCCTGGAGGGGGTTCTAGAGGGCATACCTTCTGGGGACTCCCTCGTTCTACTGGGAGACTTCAGTGCTCATGTGGGCAATGACAGTGAGACCTGGAAGGGCGTGATTGGGAGGAATGATCCCCCCGATCTGAATGCGAGCGATGTTTTGTTATTGGACTTCTGTGCTCATCACAGATTGTCCATAACGAACACCATGTTCAAGCATAGGGGTGTTCATATGTGCACTTGGCACCAGGACACCCTAGGCCTCAGTTCGATGATCGACTTTGTGATCATGTCGTTGGACCTGCAACAACATGTCTTGGACACTCGGGTGAAGAGAGAGGCAGAGTTGTCAACTGATCACCACCTGGTGTTGAGTAGGCTTCGATGGTGGGGGAGGATGCCGGTTAGGCCTGGTAGGCCCAAACATGTTGTGAGGGTGTGCTGGGAACATCTGGCAGAGTCCCCTATCAGAGGTAGCGTCAACTCCTACTACCTGGCAGAACTTTGACCACATCCTGAGGGAGGTGGGGGACATTGAGTCTGAACACACCATGTTCTGTGCCTCTATTGTTGAAGCGGCTGACTGGAGCTGTGGCCGTAAGGTGGTCGGTGCCTGTCGTGACGGCAATCCCCGAACCCGTTGGTGGACACCGGCGGTGAGGGATGCTGTCAAGCTGAAGGAGGAGTCCTACAGGACCCTTTTGTCCTGTGGGACTCTGGAGGCAGCTGATAGGTACTGGCAGGCCAAGCGGTATGCGGCTTCGGTGGTTGCTGAGGCAAAAACTCAGGCATGGGAGGAGTTTGGGGAGGCCATGGAGAACGACTTTCGGGCGGCTTCAAGAAGATTCTGGTCCACCATCCAGCGTCTCAGGAGGGGGAAGCAGTGCAGTGTTAACACTGTATACAGTGGGGATGGTGTGCTGTTGACCTCGACTCGGGAAGTTGTGGGTCGGTTGGGGAAGTACTTCGAAGACCTCCTCAATCCCACTAACATGCCTTCCAATGAGGAAGCAGAGCCTGGGGACTCGGAGGTGGGCTCCCCCATCTCTGGGACTGAGGTCACCAAGGTGGTTAAAAAACTCCTTGGTGGCAGGACTCTGGGGGTGGATGAGATATGCCCCGAGTTCCTCAAGGCTCTGGATGTTGTAGGACTGTCTTGGTTGACACAGCTCTGCAACATTGCATGGACATCAGGGACAGTGCCTCTGGATTGGCAGACTGGGGTGGTGGTCCCTCTCTTTAAGAAGGGGGACCGGAGGGTGTGTTCCAAGTACAGAAGTATGACACTCCTCAGCCTTCCTCGAAAAGTCTATTTGGGGACTCTGGAGAGGAGGGTCTGTCAGATAGTCGAACCTCGGATTCAGGAGGAACAATGTGGTTTTCGTCCTGGTCACGGAACAGTGGACCAGCTCTACACCCTTAGCAGGGTCCTGGAGGGTGCCTGTGTAGTTTGCCCAACCAGTCTACATGTGTTTAGTGGACTCGGAAAAGGCATTCGACCATGTCCCTTGGGGAACCCGGTGGGGGTGGGGGGTACTCCGAGAGCTGTTCGGTCCCCGTACGATCAGTGTCAGAGCATGGACCGCATTGCCAGCAGTAAGATGAACCCATTTCCTGTGACAGTTGGACTCCGCCAGGGCTGCCCTTTGTCATAAATTCTGTTCATAACTTTTATGGACAGAATTTCTAGGTACAGCCTGGGCGTTGAGGGGGTCCGGTATGGTGGACTCAGGATTGTGTCACTGCTTTTTGTAGATGATGTTGTCCTGTTTGCTTCATCAGGCCGTAATCTTCAACTGTCTCTGCATCGGTTCACAGCTGAGTGTTAAGCGGCTGGGATAGGAATCAGCACCTCCAAATCCGAGACCATGGTCCTCAGCCGGAAAAGGGTGGAGTGCCCTCTCAGGGTTGGGAGCGAGAGCCTGCTTCAAGTATCTCTGGGTCTTGTTCACGAGTGAGGGAAGAATGGAGCGCGAGATCGACAGGCGGATCGGTACGGTGTCCCCAGTGATGTGGGCTCTGCATTGGTCTGTCGTGGTGAAAAAGGAGCTGGGCCATAAGGCAAAGCTCGCAATTTACCAGTCGATCTATGTTCCTACCCTCACCTATGGCCATGAGCTGTGGGTAGTGACCGAAAGAATGAGATTGCGAATGCAAGCGGCCGAAATGAGTTTCCTCCGCAGGATGTCTGGGCTTTCCCTTAAAGATAGGACGTGAAGCTCAGTCATCCAGGAGGGGCTCAGAGTAGAGCCGCTGCTCCTCCGCATCGAGAGGAGTCAGATGAGGTGGCTCGAGCATCTGATCAGGATGCCTCCTGGACACCTCCCTGGTGAGGTGTTCCAGGCATGTCTAACTGGGAAGAGGCCCCAGGGAAGACCCAGGACACGCTGGAGGGACTGTCTCTCGGATGGCCTGGGAACGCCTCGGGATTCCCCTGGAAGAGCTAGAAGTAGTAGCTGGGGAGAGGGAAGTCTGTGTATCTCTACTCAAGCTGCTGCCCCTGCGACCCGATCTCGGATAAGCAGAAGAGGATGGATGGATGGACAAATAAAATAATATTTTCCTCTGGAAAAAATTGTGAAAGCAACTAAAACCAAAAATTTAGTAACATGACAATTATTTTTGTGCATTAGACTTTCAGCAAGAAATTATTATAGTATGATCTAGAACCCATGTACAAATCAAAATTATTTTAAATACGGTGTAAGTACAAAAGATCCTTCAGTAACATTAACAAAAGTAATATACTAGTACGTTTCTTTCTAGGTGTTGACAGTTTTTGGGTTTTACAGTAAAAACTATTATTTAGGTTTTGACTCCTGCATTCTTGTACAAGAAGAAATGGTAATACAAAGAAACCACAGTCCCAGGCAAACTAATAACCCATTACATTTTTTGGAATATGTCAAACCACTTAAATTAACACTTCAATCCTTCCATTCTTATTTGGATTGCTTAACTGTCGTAAACCAGAAATAAATGATACACATGGTAAATTCACGTCTAATAAAATAAAAATAAACTAAGTTATTTGCATTTATCTACATTCTTTTACATTTTTCCACTGAAGCTGTTTTTCTCAGTAAATCTGACAATCTGATAAATCTTATAAAACAAGGATATTTGTTGTTCAAGTAGTCTGTGAACTTGCATTTTCTTTTCGGCATAATGGGTATTCCTGAATTTATGTAACTGAAAGAATTATGAAAATATTAAATTATTTGAAGAAGTGACTTTTTACTTGATCAACTGATAACTAAAGATATTGCATTTATATGGCAGAATAAATGTGTCATTTTTTTTTTAATTAACTTAAACTTTAAATCAATGACTGATTCATTTACAATTACAAGTCCTTTTTGAAACAACGGGTGGTAATAACAATATTTTCCATTAAAATATTACAAAGCTGTACTTATCTCGCACTTAAATATGATGGACTATACCTGGATGTATGAAATTTATTATTTAACCAAGCTGCTCAAAGAAGAATCGAAAATGAGATCTCACATACAAAACGTGAAATTGTAATTTCGATTTTGTATAAATTCACTTACAGTTCATTGTGTAAGTGAGCTAATACCGCCTTGTAAATTTATATTCAATGTTACTTAGTCTTTTGAACATGAGCACATTATATGCGTATTACACTGCAGTTAATGCCTTTGTTGGGTCTTACTGTTATTAAATGTTCTGTTAATTCAATAAAACTGTTACACTTATCTTCTAAAGATGCTTCCCTGCTTTTCAGTAAAAGTTCTTTTGATGACATTATTTAAAAAATAAAATATCAGCCCACTGTATTCTGTCTCTTCTCTAGAGCCTGTGCCAGCAACAACAGTTACAATTTTAGACTGGGCACCAGTACAAGGTAGTCCAGTATCAAGACAGCGCAAGATAAAACACATTTGGTAACATGTATGGCTCCTGGCATCTCACAAAAAAGATAATTCTGACTGGAGTTTTACAGAAGTTGTCAAAGCACCTTTATGATGCATCTTTCACCTGTACCCACTAACTTGCAATTTTTACTATTAACATTAAAGTAACGTTATGCCACTGTCACAGACTTCAGTCTCAAGAGTACTTAACTGCCTGTATATTACAAGAACAGCAGATAAAGTCATTTAAAACAGTTTCCTTTAAAGATGTCTTTCCATTACTTTGTTAGTTTTCTCCAAATTTGCTGGTGTAAGGCAATGCTTTTACTTGCACCCACAGACACCTCCCATTGAACCCGCACTCATGGAAAACTCTATTGCAATGCACTCCATTTGAAAGGCTGAAAATGCTGTGCACTGTGAAAAACTTTAATTCACCAAATCTCTAACAGTGGGGAGTGGCTGGAAATGGTAAAAAGCAAACTACAATAAGTTGGTGTTATAATCAAAGTCAACATGTGCCACTTAAAAAACATCAATACAACTACCATCTGCGCCATCATAGAAAAAGCACAAAGGGTACACCAGTGTTTATTACAGATTTTTTGTGGGATTAATAGCAATAATTATGATAGATCATATTGTATTTCCATGTGGGTGAGTAAACAGTCAACCTTGCTTCAGCAAAGCATGTTGCTTACTTGTGCCTCTTCTCTATGTCTTACAATGAAAAGGCAGTATGCCCTTGTGTTCAGGTCCTAACAGGAGAAAAGAGTACTCGGGCCAATGAAGGGAATGAGGCAGGAGTCAATGGAACTAATTGAAATCAAACGATTTTCACAAAAAAAAATAAATAAAAAAAAATTAAAACTTACACAGATGTGACTCTTGCGCAGATGAGGAAAAAAACAAAAAAGAAAGAAGACAGCCGCACTTGAACAAGACCAAAGAAAGTTCAAAAAGACCAACAGCCAAATCCGAAAATGAATTCTGCCAAGTCCAAGGAAATCGCAAAAACCTCTTGAGACCTGACTCAAATAATACAACACTGTGCCAGCCCACCAAGTCCAAACACAGCCATCTACCTTTTAATAAACCAGTTACTTCATTTATCACCTAAAGTATATACAAGTGCCTTTCATTATATCTCCTCTCTTTTCATGTCTGCAGGCTGGTAAGTTAATTGAGGACCCAGGCAAGGTTATTATAGTTAACAAAAACTAAAATCAAAACTGAGACTATTATTAAAAAATAACATTTTCGTAAACGGAAATAAAATAACAAATCCGATATAAAAAACTAAAACTAAGCTAAACTATTAAAATAGCTGGAAATACTAACTGAAATAAAAATTTACTAAAAATATTTTTAGTTTTCATTTTTGAATGAATATTCTTGCCATTAGTCTTTAACCCTTGTAACTTTAAATTCTAAAACAGAAAGTAATCCACCACAAGCCGTCCACATATATTCATCCAGTGAACGGCAGCTGCTGAAGGAGGGTGGGTGTTCACATAGCATTTACGGTGACAGAGCAAGCAGAACACATGCACATAAAGCATATAAAATAGAAAGTGATTTACTGTGCCACTTTTCTTTGCACTTGTTATATATCAAGATGTAATTCAAATGCCTGAAACTGGAATGTGCTAGTCAATAAAACGTTTACAGCATTGATAGAAAACTAACGAGTGAGTAATGTTTCAGTTTATTTCTCAGTTGCCTGAGTTTTGTTGACAATAATTCACCTGCCACTTCACACAGGAGAAATCCTTTTGAAAATAAAACTGCACTGATTGAGACACTGACTAGGTCATCATACAAGATCAGCATATTGTTACTGACCAATCACTTTTGCTTTAAAAAAAGTCATTTAACAATGACACGATACAAACCTTGTAAATATCCCTACTACTGAACTACCGGTAGGCAGGTGAAGAGAGTGTACCAACTGGTGAAAAACTAAACATACTAATGTGTTTTTGCATTTGTTCTAAATTTATCAATTTAGATTTTTTTTAGTTTATATTCAAAGCTTAAAATACCTGATATTGTGAAAATAATCCAGTAGCAGAATTATGTTTTAAAATACAGGTAAATTTCTGTTACAACGAATACCTTTAAAATGACATTTTCATTACAACAAAGTATTTTTATGGTCCCAACAGTTTCCCCATATGACAGAGTCTATAGAAATCTTGTTACTACAAAATACATTCAGCAGATACTTTGATTACAATGAAGTGTCCAAAAGACCTTGAAATGCCTGAATGAATCATCCACAGAGCAGATAGCTCTGTGGTCACAGCTCAGTTGTGCACAGCGATCCTCAAACAGAAACATTGTAAAAAAAATGTCTTTCTTCGAACTTTGCTCCTACTGTTTTGTTTTTTTTTCCTGTGGTTTTCAGCGATACCTTTTGCTTATTGCTTGTCACATTTGAAAAACCATCCACTGGAATTTAACTCATTGTCACCCACCTACAGAAATAACAGACACAAAAAATCGGCAACAGTTCACATTAGAAAACAAACTTGAGATTTTTGCGGCTCTCGATTGCCAGTGAATTTGGAATTTAGCCATCAACACTGTCAACTTTCTTGAAAGACCGAGCAAAAAAAGAAGAAAAATCTTGGGTTGCGAACTGCTACATTTGAAGAAGTTGAAAAAGCAGTTTTTATGTGGTTCAATGATGCTTGTTCAAGAAACATTCCTATTAGTGTGCCACTCATTCAAGAAAATGTGAGGTTTCTAAACTCTCTTGGGACCTCCCTCAACTGGACTACACACCGAAGAGCATCCCGATGTGCAATCACCGTGTCGGTGGAAGGCTGTTTATCTATTGCCAGGGCAACAGACAAACAATCTTTCACAGACGAGGCAATCTCGCTTCGGGACGCACTTCTGCGTGTCATCCTGTGGGCGGGGTGGGGGATGGTTTAGGTAGAATTCCAAAAGAGATCAGAAACCTTATAATATAAAGAAGCATGATTCGGCTTCTAATTGATATCTGTGCTGCCCACAACATGCTTCCACATTTAGATAATATTCGCATTAAATTCCCCACACTCAATTGCAAGGCACTGCTTCAGCCATTGGATGTGGGCATCATTCGCACTCTCATCAGCATAACTTGTAGACAGGAGAAGAAAATTAACATGAAAGAAGCTATTGAAATGATTTCAAACGCCTGTACGCAAGTTAAAGAAAGCAATATAGCAACAAATATAGAATCTCATTAATATGCAATTTTCATTACAATGAAATATTTTTCAGGTCCCTGGAACCTTCTTGTAATGGAATTTTACGTATATTTGTCCCACTTTTCTCAATTTTTCTCTCAATTTCTCTTAAAATAGATAGTTGAAATGGCATATTCTTTTTCTTCTTAATACAAAATTGTATACCAGGGATTTTTCCTGCCTTGCATCCATACCTGCTGGGGTAGGCTCCAGGTTTCCTGCAATCTTGCTCTGGATAAACAGGTTTATATAATGTACATAATTTTCTTAATCTCAGGTGCTGTCTCTGTCGTTTTGTGCCCGTCCATACACCTATTACCTACTCTTGCTCTGCTCATTATGGGTTTACTGTTCTTATGCAAGGGCTATTCAAATCTCAATACCCCTAACCTTGACACTACATGCTTGTTTTTCTTTGTTTCCCTCAATACAGCTAGGTTGGGTCTGCACACTGATTCAAACCTAACAGCTCTGATCTTCCTAAGCCCTGGTGATTTTCATGATCACACCTGTCAGAACACAGTAGAATCTATTTTTTGAATTTCCAAGTAATGTCAGAAAACAAAATACAGAAAACAAAATTAATATAAAAACTCAAAACTATAATAATCTTGGATCCAGACTCTGGAGGAGGGATACCCTCATTTAATTGAATGTTTACACAAATTGTGCTGTGTGTAGTACAATATAACTGCCAAAGGCAGCGTTAGCTCTTTTGGTGGATATCGCCAATGGCAGGCTACCAAATGAGCCAGTTTTCAAGGATTACAGTGATTTTTTGAGTCATGATGAGGATGTGTTTGTAAGCCAAATGAGGCTTCCTAGAACCTGTTCCTTTGGATTTTTATGCTATACAGGAATCTATGTTACAGAGACCATTGCACAGAAATTCACACAATTCCCGTTTTGTTACACGCTTTAACAATCTTAGGTTGTTTACGGTCAGTGTGAGTAGGCTGATTATCAAAATGCAATCTGCAGTGACTGCTGACGTTTCCACTGTAACCAGCTTCATCAACTGCATAAATGTTGCAATAAAGGCATCGTAACAGTATGAATTTGCTTTTGTAAATAGAGAGTAATTTCATTCAATTAATATACAACTTAATATATGATGCTTAAATGTTTTGGACTAATGTTTTTACTAAGTGGCATAGCTCATCACTTGATTCCTTTATTTTATCAACCAAACCACAAACTCACAAAGCCAGCCAGATTACCAGATGTTTTGGAGGCTTGGTGCATGCAATATCTTACCAATCAAAAACAATTTGATAAAACCAAAATAACCAGTTCTTCATGTATAATGTTAACTTTGGTGTCACTTTTAAAGACAGTTTCTAAAATCTGGTTTATACTTGATGCATCCATGCCTACTGAAAGTGAAGCACACCAAAAACAACATTTTACCCAGCTCGTGCTAGGTTTTGGTCACACACAGTGCACAAAGATATTTGGGGATGCAGGTCCAGTAGTATGTATCCTAAATAATGAACCTAAAACAGAGGCTAGATATGTTGGTGTCAGAACAATGAGTGAAGGGCTGAATATGACCGAACAGGTAATAAAGCGAAAGCAAAACATACAAAAATATTTGAAGTACATGTCTTTTATTATGCACATTATCCACTCATGAGAATACTATAAAGTGCTCTACCTCTCTTTGCTGCTTTTGATTAATGGGTCTGCACACATACACCCAATAGTGAGCAATATAGCTAAACTGTGCAGCAAGTCTATAAAAGCAAGCAAGAGAAACAAAGTGTTAGCTGTAAAGCAACTGAGGCAGTGAGTGCAAGAATGTCAAACGTCAATTGAATCCTCTTATCATTTACCATGGGTAAAGTAATAATTCAAACTATGGATACAAATAAAGAGGGACGGTGCAAACTGTTCTACTACTGCTTCAATACCAGTTTCAAGTGAAAGGAATCACAATTACAAGGAACATTATGACAAAAATGCGCAGAAAAGATCTTTTCAAATAAACTGGAAGAATTTATTAAGTTAAATACAGAGGATATTGCACAAAGTAGCAATGACTGCATGGAAGGGACAAAATCACAGCCAAGTCAGAGAATGTATGCAGTAAGTATATAAAAGTGGTCCTTTGTTTTCAGGCAAAACTAATGTTAGGATTTGAAAGCTTAAAAAGCAAAGTAACAGACTTTTTTACTATACTAGTCAGCCGGCAATATCTATCTAATATCTGTCAAATGCTGATGCAGTACCAAGTCATTTAATTAAATGTACAGCTTGTAAACAAAAATGTACCGTGGTGCAGCAGGTAACTTTTTTCAACTGATAGGGCTTGCTTCCACTGAAGAAGTGACCTTTAAATATTCAGCGCCTAGTTTATCATATGTGTTGGGATGTTTCAAAAATGCTCCTGTCACAAATTTTCAAGTGTTCATCCTTAGGAAAGTGACATTAAATTTTCAAACTGTGAGGGCTATATGCCATTACAAACAGATATTTCCTTCTGCAGTCACAGAGAAGAATCTCATAAAAAATACGTTGCTTACCATTAACCAATATGTACTCTGGGCCCCTAAAATGTACACTGGAGTTTGTGAAAGTGCTCTTCACTATTAGTCAAAACACTGCAGAGCATGAAAATTATTTTTTAGGTCTTATCATCTTTATTAACATGAAGATCCTCTTAAAGGTCAAAAAGCGACAAACTAACATTGCTTTATACTGTACATAGATCACTGGTTGTGGTCAACACTGTAATAGAAATACTGCACATCAGAATAACCCTGAATGTCAAACTGATATTTTTGACAAAGAAACTAATGGGTGATGTGTAAATTATCTTGAAAAGAAAATCTGAGAATACAGTATTAATGAATTATTTTAATTCATTTTTAATGAAGCATTTTTATGCATATTGCAAAATGACTATACATCAACATGACATATTTCTTCAAAAATCAACTATTTGCTAAAATATCATTTTCCAAGATGCTGATTGTGTTTTTATTGTAGTAGAAGAGTGATAGGCACTCATGACAAACAAAGTTTTACAAATAAACGCTGCTACAAAAAGTTGCAAGTAACCCTCCACTTTGTATATAAAGTTGGGCTAGCAGAAAGTGTACATGGACTATTAGGTTTGCAAAGCTGGTACATCAGCAGGCTACCATATGTATGTATAATATGTCCACACCTACACATTTCATTTTACACATTATGGGCAGACTTAAGCAGATAAATACATTTCCATTTAATTAATATACACATCTCATAAAAAACACAAAGAGTGTCAAAAAAAGCATCTGGCTGTAAAACTTCCACCAAAATCTTAATGATATTAGACAAAACCTGGATGGCACTGAACTTCCATAAACATAATAACAAAACTGAGATTGTGATGTTCGTACCCTCAGAATTTTTGAGTGTCCCTAATGTTGTTCTTGGATCATTAGCCCTACATCATAAATCTTCAGTTAGGAAAATAGTAGTAATGCACCGATATGGAAATTCTGGGTGATACCGATAACCAATATATTTTTGCCTACCTTTGCCAATACTGATAACTAATGGCCGATATTTTTTTTTTATTATTTACTTCAGGTTTAGTTGCTTTAGTATTGCTAAAAATGTATTATGCATTATAGCAGTATAACCAAAATTCTATATCGCTGTATTTTTCAAAATTATACTGGTTTCATGGTATTCAACAGTATGTTTTTCCCATGCATGAGTGGATGTTAACCACATTTTCCACTGCAATTACTGCAAAAGACTGGCTAAGAATAACCTATTCCAATGTCATGAGAATTGTAAAAAAAAAAAAAAAAACATTTTAATGTGCACACAAGTATTAATACAGGTTTGCATGGCCCCATAAAGTGATAGTTTTCAAGGGTGTGGCACTAATGAAGAGAAGGAATCACATTGCATGGCAGGTGCAGTCAAAATATAGAACCTTTTCATTGAACACATTTTGCAAACAACTTAAACTAAAATTTTGACAACATATTTTCAACCATTCAAAGAGGCATTTAGACTTAGTAAAATATTCAGAGGTGCTTGTCAAAAGTTGTATTGCACTGAACATATCTTAGAAAAGGAATATCCATCCATCCATCCTCTTCAACTTATCCGAGTGAGATTGCGTGAGATCGACAGGCAGAGCGGTGCGCCATCCACAGTAATGCAGGCTCTGCATCAGTCTGTCATGGAGAAAAAGGAGCTGAGCCGTAACATGGCTCAGGGAACACACGTAACTTATGACAGAGTATGAGAAAAATCTTGTAAATTAAATATTCATTTTAAGATGAAGTTTAGTTTATGATGTTCTACTTTAATGACAAATTACAAGAATAAAGTCAGCATGTTGACTTTATTCTCGTCATAAGCATCGATATTAAAGTGAAAATGTCAAGAATAAAGTCAACATGTGGTCACACTATTACACAGTACCCAGGTACATTACACAGTACTGAAAAAAATAAAACAATTACAACTTGGTTATAAACAGTATTCACACATTTGAACATAATGGTCCACATCCGACCTTTTAAAACCAATGTATCACCAGACAACAGACACGGCTCCTTTTTTCGGCAAAAGTTCTTCTGTATCATCATGTTCAACTTTATCGTCTGCTTCAGCTTCAGTTTCGGAATGTTCTCTGTCCATTTTTACCACTCAATACCTCCACTAATGCATGTACTCTGTTGCATGCGTGTTTAGCGGTGCAGCAGTGAAAAAGGTCCCCCATTAAACAGTTTCCCGTTGCGCCACAATCCTAATGTTGTTTAGGCTATTTAAACCGGTGTTGCGGTATAATAAAAATCCATATCATGGATAACAAAAACATAAAACATAACAAAAATAAAAAACGTTTTTTGGTATGAACCGGTATACTGCCCAGCACTAATGCATTATCAAAGAAACAATAGTAGCATGTGAAACAGAAGTTTTTTTCATTAACTTGTTGACTCTTCTATGCTATAGATATGAGCAGCCAGTACTTTCTGTGGAGGTAAAAAGAGAAAGATACGGCCCATGTCTAAAAAATACTCCAGGTCATGTACAAAAACCTGCTTAACATACACATTCTGGGTAACTTAAGCACATCATGACACCATACCATTACAAAACACGGCACTGGGTATATTAACAAAAAAAAGAATGCATATTCTTTGTGCCATAATCAGACATATATACTTTAAGTAAAGCTAAAATAAAAAGGTACAATGATGCCTATAACTTTGGTCTGAGGTTGGCTTCTTAAAAAGCACAAATGGTAGATTTTTCTTAACAAAAAGAAGTATTTCTGCCTTTTAACCAGGAAGTCTGTTTCACTTTTCATTTACTATATTTGACACAGCTGAAAAAAGGCATTTACTGTCTACACTTGTACAAGGTGCCAATAGGTACTTGATTGCTGCCTTGCCCAAAGTTGGGTTTTCCAATACTGGAGGATGCAGATATTTCTGGATATAGGGGGTTCGCTGATATTGTTATTCAGCTGAAAAAAAATTTAAAAAAAGGTACATTATTATTAGGTTGACCTGATTTGTAGTAAAGAAAAACAGTCGCCATTAATAAAAACTTGTGATGTTGAATGCTTGATGTATAATGATTTGGGTCATACAAAGGGCATTCTATAAAGTGTGATGCGGATGCACTTTTAAGGGATGCAGCACAAGCTGTTGAAACACTTTGCAACACAGGTGTGCCTTGAAATATTGAGACTGCTATATATTTTACAGTGATTTTTTAAAAAATAATGCTTACATTAAAACTGGAGTAGATCTTGTCTTAAAATCTTTTACTGTTTAGACACAGGAGACATCTTTCACAAGATTAAAAACTAGCATGCAGGCGAACCTGTTCCTCCTTTTTGTTAAGTACCCACTAAATTAAATTCCTCCAATAGGGAGGAGGAGAAGGGGAGATTATGTCGTTAACGTGTTCCTTTTCTTCTCAGCTAATGTTTGCAGAGCAGTTTGCCCTGCACTCTTAAGTTATGCATGGTCCCAGCAAGCTGCCTCATAGTGCCGACTGTGAGTTTCCAGCAAATGTATTACTGGTTGGATATTAGGAAGCTGCAGTGTATGTCTAGTGTGTGTGTGTGTGTTTTTTTTTTTTTAAATAAATCGGTAACAGAGTTGTTTTTTTTGTTTTTTTTTTTTTATTTGGGACGTCTGGTCATCCTAATTAGTATAATTATTGTTAATAATTTTATTATTCTGTTATTTTAACTCGGCGGCAGTTAAATGTGGTTTTGCAGCAGCATACAAATTTTCTTTAAGAATTTCTTCATACACCTTCAACAATGAAGCTCCAAGTGCAAATTTTTTCTTTTGTTGTTCGCTGTTGCTCTGTGCATCTCCTTCACCTGCTGATAGCTCACCTAGTTATTCACAAGTGCTTCTTGTGCTTGTTTATTGGTATCTTGGTCGCAAAATCGATCTTTGTACCGTGGATCAAGGACAGTAGGATAGATAATATTGTGGCTCGGAGAATGCACCACTGAAGCGTTTTATGAAAGCCTCCAAAAGTGTGGTTTCTGTCATCTGAACTCTGGAATCTCTCTTGCCAAGCTTGCTAAGAAGACTTTAAAGCATTTCAAAAGATGGAATCACGTCCACAATTGTAGATAAATGTGCACTTATGGTATTTATTAAGTTGCTTAAATGATTCAAGTAGAGTAATGTTTTCAACAAGTCCCTCTGATGCACCTTGAGAGAGGCAGGAAGCTCGTATTCAGCACCATACACAGCAAGAGTGCGCTTCTGATCAACCAGACTTTTCAGCATATAATACACGCTGTTTCAACTAGTCGGCATATCCTGCTGAAGCATCTGGTTTGGAAACCAAGGTTTGTTTTTATTTCTCTCAGTCACGAAATAGCTAGCTATGAGTGCTTAAAATGGTTAATTATTCACCTCCCAATGGCAACACAGTCGGAGATGCTTCTCTGGCTCAACAAGCCTTCATTTACAGCAAGCTGCAAAGTGTGAGCCATGCAACTTAAACTTTTAATGCCACTTTCTTCCATAGCTTTTGCCATATTGCAAGCATTGTCATGAAGCACAACGTACACATTGCTTTTGAAAAGTTCCACTTCGTTAACATGGAATCGAAAGCTTGTGCAATGAAAGTTGCAGAATGAAAACCAGAGAACTCATCAGCATGCAACACCACTCTTTTTGCCTCAATTGTCATCAATCCAGTGTGCCTTAAGACTCAACGTGCTCATTGGCTGACCTCTGAGCTCTACATATTTGTAGTGAAGCTATTGCTGGTGACATTGTTTCTTAAAAGCTCGTAGATATGTGTAGTAATCACATCATATAATGCAGGCAGTGAGACATCTACAAAGTATTGCTGGCTTGGGAGAATGTACAGAGACTCTAAATAATGTAGTAGCTGACGAAATCCCTCATCCTCAACTAGGGAAAAAGGTTGGTTATCGAGTGTGATTATTTCCATTATTTTAGTAGTTATGCGTTTAGCTCTGATGCTGTCTTGAGGAAATGTCTTCACATTTTGAAGGGTTTGCTGTATGAGGCTACTGCTAGTGAGCTAAGTAGTTTCTGATTTAACTTTTGTTTTGGTAGCATTACCTGTTAGAAATTCCATGTATAATTCATTATGGTGGTTCTTCAGATGGGTAATTAAATTTGTGGTATCGAAAGATTCAATTCTGCAGCCTCCTCGCATTATCTAATTTTTGCAAGTAGAGAAGATAGCAATTCTGTTGTTTTCCTTTATAACAGAAAAATATGTCCACACAGCTGACAAACTGCTTTACTAACAGTATCTGTCCAATGATTAAACAATGCACTTTTTTTTTTGTGAGCGCAAGGGGCATGTTTTTCTACCTCACCAAGCAATGAAAACAACATTTAATTATTAAGTGAACTGACTATGATGACAAGCCCGAATTATATTGGTTGGCTGTATTGGTTAAAATATATGCATCTCACCAATTTTGATGTCGTCATTTTTAATGAACATCGGCCAATAATAATACAGTTGCCGATATATCGTGCATCTCTAGAAAATAGAGATAATTTTTGACAGCTCATTCAGATTCGACAAATGGATAAAATATGTGGTTAAATGTAGTTTTTTCTCAGCTTATACTTTTAGCTGAGGTAAGGGCCTTTCTTTCCTTTATAGAATTTGAAAAGGCCCTTCATGATTTTTATGACATTGCACTATGACTATTATAGGGAATTCCCAGGAATGAAACTGCTGGAATTCCCGACTGAACTGGAACTGCCAAGCTCGCATATATAGCATGTAAAAGTGTAAAAATCGATCAAGAAATAACAGAGTTATAGTTGAAAAAATTATCTCTGCCAAGAAACTTGCCATCACAGAATGATGACAAGAAACTGGATGCATCAGTAAAAGCTGAAAAGGTGGTGTTTCAGAGCAACGGCAAGCGCGGGCGTTGTTTAGAACAAGTGTAACAGTATCTGATGACTGTGCCGCCTACTTCAGTGGAGGCAGAGCATGCTTTCTCAGCAGCTGGCGTACTCTGCACAAAGGTTCGCCTGGACAACCGCACGCTTGACACGTTATGCTTTCTACACTCTTATTACCGCAACTAACTAGATACATGTACTTATATGACAGCATGAACTGCTTGTAGTTAAGGTTAGTCTTTTATTGGTGTCAACAAATTGCAGTAGTTTTATTAAAAAATAAGTGTCGCTCCTTCTAAAACCGTTCACATGTGAAATGCCTGTGCACTGTGTCATTCCCGGGAGCCCAGTATTCCCGGGAATAGATTCCCTAGACTATTACAACTCTCTGTATATAGGTATTGACCAGACATCTTTATGACGCCTGCAATTATTCCAGAACGCTACTGTTGACCTATTGACAGGCTCTCACAAGCATGACCACATCTTACCAATACTGACTTCACTCTATTTCCTTCTGGTCTGCTACAGAATTGATTTTAAAATTGTGTTATTTGTTTTTAAATGTTTAAAAGGAATGGCTACCTTTCAGACTTCCTTCATATTTACACACCAATGAGGGCACTGCGGTTTACTAGTCAGATGCTCTTAGTGAAGGCAAAAATCAAGGTTGAAGGAAATGAGGCGTTTGGACTTTTGTGGTGGCCACTTCCTCTTTTTGGAATAGTTTACCTATTAAAGTAGGTCTTCCAAGACAATAGTTAAAGTCTTCATTAAAGACTTACTTCTTGTTGCTTGCCTTTTGAACCCTAAGTAGTTAAATATTATGTTTAGGTATGTTGGTTTAAGAACATTCATGATCAAGATTGTGTATGTGGCTATTTTAGGTATATTTTTGCATACAATTTGTCATGATTGTAGTTTTGTTGTGTGTGTGTGTATCAACAATTTGGTTCAGTTTAGGCTGTTTTTAATGTACTTTATAAATAAAGTTTAACTTGCCTTAACTTAACGATGGAATCATTCCAGTCAGCTTCAGAATGTTAGGGTGTACCCCATGGGTGGCAAGCAGGGGCCTCGCCTGATCCCTTTGGGAAGTGAGCGAGGGCTACTGGGCCAAAAGAATTTAGTCCAGAAGAGGCAGAAGACAGGAGAGTGGAAAAAAAGTAAGTTAAAGGAAAGAGTGGCGACATTGAATGTTGGGACAATAACTGGGACAGGAAGAGAGTTGGCAGATTTCATGAAAAGGAAAGTTTTTGAGTGTTTTGTGTCCAGGAAACTAGATGGAAACAGAATAAGGCAAAGGAATTGGGAAGATGCTTTAAGTGGAGACAGCAGGCAAAGTAGTAATGGCTTAGGTAGTGTAGTATCCAAAAAACTAAAACACAGTCTCTGTCAGCGTGAATAATAGGAGTGAGACTGTATTAAATATAATTTGTGGATAAGCTCCTCAAGTGGGCTATGAGATGAGGAGCTTGGGGGGTGGGAGGTACAAGAGGGAGAAAAGGTGATTGTTGCAATACTATGTATTTTGATAATGCATCGATTCTCAAAAACATAGTATCAATTTTAAATTACTAGTTTACATACCAAGATTCAAAGCACACAGTGGTTTATTTTGCATTGTGTTTAAAAACTGTTAGGACTGACGCACGCAGGCTTTCCAATACTCAGGCACGAGCCTGAGTAATAATGCTACAACCAATGGCTGAATCCAGAGGAGTTAGACCGGCTCCAGAACAAAAGTGTGGGCTCATTTTGGCTTTCACAATAAAGGAGGCACTACGGAGATTGACAAGAGCCATGCAGTCTACAAAATATGTCATGCCAAAATCAAATATTTGGGGAACACAACTAATCTGAAAACATATTTAGCAAGGCACCATTCTGATGTACAGCTAAAGGAGCGGCAAACATTAAACGAGTGGATCCCTCTCAACTCACTATGGAACAAGCTCACACACCGAAGTTAGCACCAACCTCAACTCGTACAAACAAAATAACTCAGTCAATACGGTATTTCATTTGCAAAGATATGTGCCCTCTCAGTGTTGTAGAGAATGAAGGCTAGCGAAATATGCTGAAAACAATGGAGCCTAGATAGATAGATACTTTATTAAATATTAAAGGGAAATTCACATAATGTACTCCAGCAGCAGCCCACTGATAAAAAATAAACAATATTAAAGAGTGATAAAAATGCAGGTAAAACAGACAATAACTTTGTATAATGTTAACGTGGTACGTCTAGAAGCCCACTCAGAAGAACATCTATTGAATTCTGTGTTAGTGTCTCTGTCCTCCAGATCACAAACCCAACCTTTACACAATATTTAAGTTAAACCTAAGAGATACCCATTCAAACATCCAGTTTTCTGGAGCCTCGTCACACCTGCCATAAACTTCTCTACACTGAACGCACACCTGGGAACCCCTTACTGCGAGGGAGCAGCACTACCGCCACACTACCGTGCATGTTTAATACATGCTTTAATGCATTTCATCATGAAAATGAAATCAAGTATTTATCTTAGCATTGTAAATGTTCAAAGAGCAGGAATATCATCAAGTGAATACATTCTGTGCGACGATCCCTCCCGGTGCCTCCTCAGTGCAAGAGGAAGTCCGTTTAAGAAGCGCATAGTGATTAACAACTTGGTCGGGGAACACTTAACACAAAGCATTTAATGTACTACATTACCTTATGACGGGGTTTGAGAACATCTAGTAAATTAAACATTGATTTTAAGATGAAGTTTAGTTTACAACATTCTACTTTAATGACAAAATAAACTATGAGAAAAAATGGAAATGTCGACTTTAATCTAGACATAAAAAGCGAGAATAAAGTGGAAATGTCGAGAATAAAGTCAACATGTCAACTATTTTTTTTCATCATCACGCCTCCCACGTAATCACGCAGTACGTAGAAAACCAGGAAGAGCCCCAAAAAGCGCTGAAGAAAACATGCATTATATAATTGAGAAGGCAGCGAAACAATAAGAAGCGAGCGAGTGATATATACAACCATATTCATGAGTTCTGCTACTTCGGAAACAAAGCACAGTGTAAACCTACACTTTAAATTAAGTTCATAGACAGGCTGCCGCTGGCGTTTGTAATTTAGTGCCTGCCCATATAAGTCCGTCCGTCAGCGGCAATCCAATAGCAAACTGCCACGGGTAAATATTCACGGGTGAAGGACTGTGCTTATGGAGAGGAAGATGAGATAGTCAGGGTGGTGTTTGGCACAAACTCAGCGAAACTGCGAGAGAAAGTTTTAAGTACCGGGACTTCGGTAGCATTAGATACAGCCATGGACATAGCACGACATGGCAACAGCACAGCTGGGAACCTTCGATGCATGTACACCGAGCGGCTCA
>JANRMT010062806.1:19872904-19913378 GCA_026402145.1 Polypterus bichir lapradei
ATGCGAGGTTAAAATGAACCGAGAAGCACGCGTACATACTCAGTACATCCCCTCTCGGGAATCGAACCTCGGATGTAGGCGATAGAGAATTGCGCCACGGTGTGTGGCTTATTTATTTGAGAGTATGTAGATCGGGTAGGGCTGGGCAAAAAATCGATTTCATCGATTTATCGATTTTGTAGTTTAAAGCAATTTTTATTTTGCAAACTCGAGTTTTTTGCCACAATAGTTTTTTCGGACTTTTCCACGTTTCGTCCTTGTTGGTTACCGTAGCGCGATATGAGCCAGCCCCCGCCCCGCCTAACACAGTCAAAACAACATGGCAGCGTGTAGCAGAGAATTACTTCCAAAGAAAGGCACAGGTAATTCCGTAATTTGGAACTGGTTTGGTTTTGATGCAGCAGACGAAACACAGACGAAGCCTTGCTGCAAAATATGTTTCAAGGCTGTTGCTACTGGAAGCAGCAGTACAACAAATCTTTTCCAGCACCTGAGGAATAAACATCCCGAAGAATGGGAGAAGTGCAGCCGACTCCGTAGCAAAAACGGCTCCTCTAGCACACCTGCTAAAAAGCAAACTACACTTCCAGAGAGCTTTACAAACTGTGTACCTTATGATAAGAACGGAGCGCGATGGAAAGCGATTACAGAGGCGATCACGTTTTATATTGCCACAGACATGCTGCCAATTTATTCTGTCGAAAAGCGAGGCTTTAATCACATGCTGAAAGTATTAGATGAGAGGTACGTTGTCCCCAGTCGCAAGTATTTCGCCGATGTAGCGCTGCCTTACCTGTACAATACAACTCAGGAAAAGATCCGCAGTGAGCTGGAGGAGATGCAGTTTTACTCAGCCACAACGGACCTGTGGTCCAGCCGGACGATGCAGCCATATCTGAGTCTGACGGTTCACTACATCAACACTAGTTGGACTCTGCGCAGCATCTGCCTTCAGACAGCGTATTTACCCGACAACCACACTGGTGACATAATTGCCCATGGCTTAAAAGATGCTCTCAGCTCCTGGGGACTTTCGGAGGAACGACTCGTCTGCATGACAACTGATAGTGGCACCAACATCATAAAAGCCCTTAAGGACAACAACTGGCCCAGCTTGCAGTGTTTTGGCCACAGACTCCACAACGCTATAGGTAAGAGTTGGTGTAAGAATAAATAGGTGCACATACTTGCACATTGTAAAGTACTGTTTGCTTATAATTTAATAGCCAGAACATGGTATATATTTCAACTGGTTTACACACATAGACTGGGTTACATAAATAAACCTGACTTTTCCTTAATCTGCATTCATTATACATTATGTATTAAACTGTGTTACAGCTATTAAAATTGTGATAAAAGTACAAAACAATTTTGAAAACTCACATAATCAAATATATAGTTTAAGCTTGGAGTGACAAAAAATATACTAAATATCTTTTCACATTTATTACAGAGAATGGTGTGAAGGATCCAAGGATCGATCGGGCCATAGGGGTCTGCAAAAAAGCTGTATCAGCCTTCTCCTACAGCTGGAAAAAAAGGCGAGACATGACAGAGATGCAGGCTGAGCTTGGACTTCCCCAGCATCTTTTGATCTCAGAATCCCCAACACGTTGGGGGTCTCGTCAAAATATGATTGAGCGCTTTCTTGAGCAAGAGAAGGCAATAACTTGTGTCCTGGGTGCGGACAAGAAAACGCGTCATCTTGTTCCCACGTGGCAAGATTTGGAAGTATTAGAAGCCACCAACAAAGCAGTAAAACCTCTCCAGGACTTCACTGATGCACTGTCAGGGGAATCATATGTCAGTATGTCATGCATCAAACCAGTGCTGCATTTGTTTAAAACAAGTCTCCTCCTGCCAGAGGAGGAAGATTTGGAGCTAACAAAAACAATCAAAGCTAACATCATGCGTTACCTCGAAAGTAAATACTGTGATTTGGAGAAAGAGGAACTTTTGGACATGGCCACACTTTTAGACCCGAGGTTCCGTACAACCTACATTGATGCAAGCAAACTGGAAGTTGTCAAAAAAAGAGCGGTGTCTGAGATCTCTGCTCTCTGCAACTCTACCACAGAGGAAGCTGGTCCCTCAGCTGTTCAAGAGAACACCCCACCAAAAAAGAAAATGACTCTGGGTGCCTTCTTTAAAAACAGTGCACCATCCACCACACCACACCCACAATCTGAGAAAACAAAAATTGAGACTGAGCTTGCAACGTATTTCCTTATTCCAGACATAGAGCCAGACACAGATCCTCTTGAATGGTGGAAGCTGCATCAGCCCAACTTTCCAAGGCTAAGCTTACTGGCTAAAAAATATCTTTCTATTCCAGCCACTAGTGCCCCCTCAGAGAGGGTATTTAGTGTGGGTGGGGGAATAGTTACCTGCAACCGGGCCTGCCTTAAGCCAGAGGTTGTGGACAGGCTCATCTTTCTTGCAAAAAATGTTTAGAATGAGCATGCACAATGTTTCAGAGATCTAATAGGCACGTGTTTTGTTGTTATAGATAAAAGTTTACATTTGTTCATTCTTTGAGCAGGCTATATGTCTGCCACAGGCATGTTTCATTTTTTATATTCACACTATACTGAGAAGAGTTTATTTTTTTTAATTGTAATGTTATATGTTACAACATTTGTAATTATCTGATTTCTTGAACAGAAAATTTAAGCTACTGTGAAGCTGTTGCACTTTTGCTTAAACCTGGGTTAAAGCTTGAAATTGTTGAATGACAGAGCCTCATTTACTTTTTGTTTTGGGATTCTACGCATTTTAACTCTTGAGGACAATCATAGCAATAAAGTTACACTTTTGACACTATATCTGATGTCTGCAGCCATTTTTTAAGTGCATTGGGAAAAAAAAATCGAAAATCTAATCGAAACTCGAATTTTTCTTTAAAAAATGAGCCTGCCAAATTTCAGCCTTCTACCTACACGGGAAGTTGGAGAATTAGTGATGAGTCAGTCAGTCAGTCAGTCAGTCAGTCAGTGAGTGAGTGAGTGAGTCAGTGAGGGCTTTGCCGTTTATTAGTATAGATACTAATAAAGGGAAAGCCCTCACTCACTGACTGACTGACTCATCACTAATTCTCTAACTTCCTGTGTAGGTAGAAGGCTGAAATTTGGCAGGCTCATTCCTTACAGCTTCCTTACAAAAGTTGGGCAGGTTTCATTTCGAAATTCTACGCGTAATGGTCATAACTGGAAGGTATTTTTCTCCATTTACTGTAATGGAGTTGAGCTGGATGGCCGTGGGGGGCGGAGTTTCGTGTGACATCATCACGCCTCCTACGTAAGTACGTAGAGAACAAGGAAGACCTCCAAACAGCGCTGAACAAAAAAACGGCATTTCACAATTGAAAAGGCAGAAAAAGATTATGAAGCAAGTGATGCATACAAGCGTATTCATAAATACAAGCATATTCATAAGTACAGCTACTGCGGAAGACACACTCCCGCTGCTGTTTGTCATGCCTACGACGAATGACGGTATTCGCCACATACAAGTTTACTGAGAAGACACGAGGTATAAACGAGACTTTGGACCACTTTGTAACTGAGTTAAAATTGCTGTAGCAAGAAACGCTTAAGTGCCGGGTCTTAGCTACCATTAAATAAACACATCCTCCAAATGGGAACCTGATTGCAAGAAATAATGATGATCAAATCCTTGATGACAGCAACACTCACAAAACAATTACTATATATTGACAATCATGTTACGTTATTTTTTAAAATGTTCCCTTTTCTTTTTCATAACTTCTTTAACACACTACTTCTCCGCTGCGAAACGCGGGTATATATGTATATATATACCCTGATCTACATAATCTCAAATAGACAAGCCACACACCGTGGCGCAATGGTAGAGGCTTCGCCTCTAGCGCCGACATCCAAGGTTCGATTCCCGAGAGGGGGTGCAATGATTATGTACACGCGCTTCTCGATTCATTTTACCCTCGCATCCCTTTGGTTTGAGACGTATGAAAAAATATGCGGTTAACTCAGAAAGACAGATCACCAATTGAAGCTTTATGAATAATGGATACTTTATTCGCAATCAATGATTGTTTTGGTAAAGCCATACTCAGTGTATTCATTAGATGAACGGTAAAAAAGTAAGAGCGAGGGGAGGGTGACTTAAGGCACACAGGCGAAACCACAATAGCACGCGGGCTCGATGCGCGTCAACTCGATCTGAATTGCGCAATCACATTCGAAAAAATATCTTTTCAAGTTCTATTTAGTCGACACAAATATCTTTGGTTGGAATGTAAGGTGAATTTACTCTTTACATTTGTATGGTGAAGAAAAATTTATGCAATGATGACTAAATTTAACTATATAAAGTCAAAACTTGTATATATAAAGTCATTCCCAAATATATAAAGTCAAAACTTGATTATAACGTCACTGTCGGAATAAATAAAGTCAAAACTTGAATATATAAAGTCATTCCCAAATATATAAAGTCAAAACCTGAGTATATAAAGACGGCGTTGGAATATTTAAAGTTAAAACTTGAATATATAAAGTCAGCGTCGGAATATATAAAGTCAAAACATGAATATATAAAGTCAGCGTCGGAATATAAAAAGTCAGCGCTGGAATATCCATCCATTTCCCAACCCGTTGAATCCGACCACAGGGTCACAGGGGTCTGCTGGAGCCAATCCCAGCCAACACTAGGCGCAAGGCAGGAACCAATCCTGGGCAGGGCACATGCATCATTTTCAAAACATTAACCGAACAGTGTTTTTTTAATTTATTTTTCTGAATACGTTTTTGTTAACTTACTTCAGTTCAGAGTCGTTTCAATCAATATATTTTGACTTTGAGTTTATATATTCAGGAATGAGTTTATATACTCCGATGTTGACTTTATATAATCAGGAATGACTTTATAAATTCCGACGCCGACATTATATATTCAGGTTTTGACTTTATATATTCCAGCGCTGACTTTATATATTCCGACCCTGACTTAATATATTCAGGTTTTGACTTTATATATTCCAGCGATGACTTTATATATTCAACTTTTGACTTTATATATTCAGAAACAAGTTTGACTTTATATATACAGACGCTGACTTTATATATTCAAGTTTTGACTTTATATATTCGGGAATTACTTTATATATTCATGTTTTGACTTTATATATTCCATCGCTGACTTTATATATTCAACTTTTGACTTTATATATTCAGAAAAAAGTTTTGACTTTATATATACCGACGCTGACTTTATATATTCAACTTTTGACTTTATATATTCCGACAGTGACTTTATTTATTCAAGTTTTGACTTTATATATTCTGACGCCAACTTTATATATTCAGAAAATCAATGTATTTGCCTGTTTGGCACCCCATAGTATATGTGTGTGTGTATATGCTTTAGTTGCCTCACATTTTTATGCAATTGTTTTGTTCACCCCACTGAATTAAAGCTGAAAGTCTGCACTTCAACTGCATCTGAGTTGCTTCATTTAAAATTCATTGTGATAATGTACAGAACCAAAATTAGAAAAAAGATGTCTCTGTCCAAATATTTATGGACTGAACTGTATGTCAAGAGTGTTTTGGAGGTGAAAAGAGTGTCAGGCAGAGTAATCATTATGAAGCTGGAAATTGGAGGAGTGATGATGAATGTTGTTAGTGCATATGCACCACAAGTTGCACAGAATTCACCAAGCTCCATATGCGCAAAGCATACAATTATTCAACTCAAAATCATATATCGAGCACATCTGTCTCGTCTAAAACTCTCCAAAATGTTTCCAGGGCAAGATCCAACCTGCTAACGCTGCAATCAAGTTCGAGCCTCACTGGGTCACATGTTTTGGTCCTGCACCAAATTAACATCATTCTGGACCAAAATTTTTAATTACCTTTCAGACAGCCTTGGTTTCACAATCCCTCCTAACCTATTAACAGCCGTGTTTGGGGTTCTTCCAGATGGGTTTAAAGCGGAGAAAGACAAACAAACTGTGATTGCATTCACTACACTTTTGGCACGCAGACTTATTCTGCTAAACTGGAAGAACCCAAACTCTCCTCTTTTAAGTCAGTGGGAAACCGATGTTTTATACTATTTGAAATTGAAAAAAATCAAATACTCGGAGGATCTGTACAGATTTTTTTCAAAACATGGCAGGATCTAATCAGTGATATTTTAAAATAAGCACAGAGGAAGCAATTATTTCTGCATTTCTTTGTCTTCTTCATTCATCTCTATTGGCTTATCAAACTTATTAATTTAGGTATGTCTACAAGCCTTAAATTTTAAGCCGTTTGCCTTGCCTCTCTCAGGGGTGGGGGTCGACTTGTTCTTAAAATTTTTTGTAAAAACTGATTGATTTGTATGGAATGATTGTAATATAATTAATAAAATTCAAAGAAAAAAAACTGGTGATTGGAGCAGATTTCAATTGGCATGTTGGTGAAGCGAACAGTGGAGACAAGGAGGTGATGGGTAGGTATGGTGTCAAGGGGAGGAATGATGAAGGTCAGAGGATAGTGGATTTTGCCAAATTTATGGACATGGCTGTGGTGAACACGTATTTTAAGAAGATGGAGGAAAATAGGGTTACGTACAAGAGTGGTGGAAGAAGCACACAGGTAGATTACATCCTATGCAGAAGAGTTGATCTGAAGGAGACTGAAGACTGCAAAGTGGTGGCAGGGGAAAGTGTAGTTAAGCAGCATAGGATGGTGGTCTGTAGGATGACGTTGGAGATCAAGAAGAAGAAGAGAGAGAGGGCAGAGCCAAGGATTAAATGGTGGAAGTTGAAAAAGGAAGACTGCAAGGTTGACTTTAGGGAGGAGGTGAGACAGGCACTGGCTGGCATTGAAGAGTTACCAGACAACTGGGAAACTACAGCAGATGTAGTAAGGGTAACGGCAAGAAGAGTGCTTGGCGTGACATCTGGAAAGAAGAAGGAGGAAAAGGAAACCTTGTGGTGGAATGAGGAAATACAGGAGAATATACGGAGGAAGAGGATGGCAAAGAAGAAGTGGGATAGTCAGAGAGATGCAGAAGGTAGAAAAGAGTACAAGGAGATAAGGCGCAAGGTGAAGAGAGAGGTGGCAAAGGCTAAAGAAAAAGCGTATGATGAGTTGTATGAGAGGCTGGACACCAAGGAAGGAGAAAAGGACCTGTACCGATTGTCTAGACAGAGGGACCGAGCAGGGAAAGATGTGCAGCAGGTTAGGGTGATAAAGGATAAAGATGGAAATTTACTCCTAAGTGAGGAGAGTGTGTTGAGCAGATGGAAAGAGTACTTTGAGAGGCTAATGAATAAAGAGAATGAGAGAGAGAAGAGGTTGTTTGATGTGGAGATAGTGAATCAGGAAGTGCAACGGATTAGCAATCGAGGAAGTAAGGACAGCTATGAAGAGGATGAAAAATGGAAAGGCCATTGGTCCAGATGACATACCTATGGAAGCATGGAGGTGTTTAGGAGAGATGGCAGTGGAGTTTTTAACCAGATTGTTTAATGGAATATTTAATGGGATGCCTGAGGAGTGGAGAAGAAATATACTGGTGCCAATATTTAAGAATAAGGGGGATGTGCAGGCCTGCAGTAACTACAGGGGATTAAAATTGATTAATCAACAGCATGAAGTTATGGGAAAGAGTAGTGGAAGCTAGGTTAAGAAGTGAGGTGGTGATTAGTGAGCAGCAGTATGGTTTTATGCCAAGAAAGAGCACCACAGATGCAATGTTTGCTCTGAGGATGTTGATGGAGAAGTTTAGAGAAGGCCAGAAGGAGATGCATTGTGTCTTTGTGGACCTGGAGAAAGCATATGACAAGGTAGCTTAAGAGGTGTTGTGGTATTGTATGAGGAAGTCGGGAGTGGCAGAGAAGTACTTAAGAGTTGTACAGGATGTGTACGAGGGAATTGTGACAGTGGTGAGGTCTGCAGTAGGAGCGACAGATGCATTCAACGTGGAGGTGGGATTACATCAGGGATCAGCTCTGAGCCCTTTCGTATTTGCAATAGTGATGGACAGGTTGACAGACGAGATTAGACAGGAGTCCCCTTGGGCTATGATGTTTGCTGATGACATTGTGATCTGTAGCGATAGTAGGGAGCAGGTTGAGGAGACCCTGGAGAGGTGGAGATATGCTCTAGAGAGGAAAGGAATGAAGGTCAGTAGGAACAAGACAGAATACATGTGTGTAAATGAGAGGGAGGTCAGTGGAATGGTGAGGATGCAGTGAGTAGAGTTGGCAAAGGTGGATTAGTTTAAATACTTGGGATCAACATAAAGAGTAATGGGGATTGTGAAAGAGAGGTGAAAAAGAGAGTGCAGGCAGGGTGGAATGGGTGGAGAAGAGTGTCAGGAGTGATTTGTGACAGACGGGTATCAGCAAGAGTGAAAGGGAAGGATTACAGGATGGTAGTGAGACTAGCTATGTTATATGGGTTGGAGACAGTGGCACTGACCAGAAAGCAGGAGACAGAGCTGGAGGTAGCAGAGTTAAAGATGCTAAGATTTGCACTGGGTGTGACAAGGATGGATAGGATTAGAAATGAGTACATTAGAGTCTCAGCTCAAGTTGGACGGTTGGGAGACAAAGTCAGAGAGGCGAGATTGCGTTGGTTTGGACATGTGCAGAGGAGAGATGCTGGGTATATTGGGAGAAGGATGCTAAGGATAGAGCTGCCAGGGAAGAGGAAAAGAGGAAGGCCTAAGCAAAGGTTTATGGATGTGGTGAGAGAGGACATGCAGGTGATGGGTGTAACAGAACAAGATGCAGAGGACAGAAAGCTATGGAAGAAGATGATCCGCTGTGGCAACCCCTAACAGGAGCAGCCGAAAGAACTACTACTTGAGATTGAAAAACTAAAAACTGGCCTACACACTACAATAGAATGTGTACCTTTAATATAGAATGTAATATACAGTCATATGAAAAAGTTTGGGATCCCCTCTTAATTCTTTGGATCATTGGATTAGCTTTCAAAGTAGCAACTTCCTTTTAATATATGACATGCCTTATGGAAACCGTAGTATTTCAGCAGTGCCATTAACTTTATTGGATTAACAGAAAATATGCAATATGCATCATAACAAAATTAGACAGGTGCATAAATTTGGGCACCCCAACAGAGATATTACATCAATACTTAGTTGAGCCTCCTTTTGCCAATATAACAGCCTCTAGACACTTCCTATAGCCTTTAATGAGTGTCTGGATTCTGGATGGAGGTATTTTTGACTATTCGTCCATACAAAATCTCTCCAGTTCAGTTAAATTTGATGGCTGCCGAGCATGGACAGCCTGCTTCAAATCATCCCATAGATTTTCAATGATATTCAAGTCAGGGGACTGTGACGGCCATACCAGAACATTATACTTCTCCCTCTGCATGAATGTCTTTGTAGATTTCGAACTGTGTTTTGGGTCATTGTCTTGTTGGAATATCCAACACCTGCATAACTTCAACTTTGTGACTGATGCTTGAACATTATCCTGAAGAATTTGTTGATATTAAGTTGAATTCATCCGAACCTCAACTTTAACAAGGGCCCCAGTCCCTGAACTAGCCACACAGCCCCACAGCATGATGGAACCTCCACCAAATTTGACAGTAGGTAGCAGGTGTATTTCTTGGAATGCGGTGTTCTTCTGCTGCCATGCAAAGTGCTTTTTGTTATGACCAAATGGCTTAATTTTTGTCTCATCAGTCCAAAGCACTTTGTTCCAAAATTAATCTGGCTTGTCTAAATGAGCATTTGCATACAACAAGCGACTCTGTTTTTGGCATGAGTACAGAAAGGGCTTCTTTCTGATCACCCTGCCATACAGATGTTATTTGTGCAAATTGCACTGAATTGTAGAACGATGTACAGATAAACCATCTGCAATAAGATGTTCTTGCAGGTCTTTGGAGGTGATCTGTGGGTTGTCTGTAACCATTCTCACAATCCTGTGCATATGCCACTCCTGTATTATTCTTGGCCTGCCAGACCTGGGTTTAACAGCAATTGTGCCTGTGGCCTTCCATTTCTTAATTACATTCCTTACAGTTGAAACTGACAGTTTAAACCTCTGAGATAGATTTTTGTAGCCTTCCCCTAAACCATGATACTGAACAATCTTTGTTTACAGATCTTTTGAGAGTTGCTTGGAGGATCCTGTGCTGTCACTCTTCAGAGGAGAGTCAAAGGAAAGCACAACTTTCAATTGACCACCTTAAATACCTTTTCTCATGATTGGACACACCTGTCTATGAAGTTCAAGGCTTAACAAGCTAATCCAACCAATTCGGTGTTGCAAGTAATCAGTATTGAGCAGTTACCTGCGTTCAAATCAGCAAAATTACAAGGGTACCCAAATTTTTGCACAGCCAGTTTTTCACATTTGATTTAATTTCATACAACTAAATACTGCTTCACTAAAAATCTTTGTTTGAAAACACCCCAGTACTCAGATGATTCTAGGAAATGAAAGACATACCACTATTATCTTTTGTGTTGAAAGTAGAGTAAATTATTATGCAGGCTGTGAGGGGTTCCCAAACTTTTTCATATGACTTTATGTATACTCTCTGTATATATGAATATATGTAACAATGTCTGTTTATGATTTTTTTTATTTTCTTAATTTGTTTACCTAAAGAATCTTGCTAGCAACTTTATTTTTTTACTAATATACTGTAGACAACTGTCAATTCCTTTGTTCAGATTACAGTGCTATGATGTTATGCATTTTCTTATCAACAACTTGAAAAATATTGTTCAAGGTTGCTTTATTTAGTTGCTTTATTTAGTCATTTTACACAAGAAAACATGGCATTTGCCTTTTCAGTTGCATCTAAATAACAAAACAGAAAGAAATTAAATAAAACAAATAGAGACAAGACAGGTTAAGAAAAGGTTTGATAGCCCATGTTTTTTACACAAAAATTGTTACAGGATACATTCTAGAGCGATTTGTGTGGGTTTCCAAAGCGACTACCCTTCCTGATTTACTGAAGTTAAGTTCTACATGTAATGGATGTCTGTCGTCAGTTGAGATTATTTCTAGTTTCGTTAGCATTGTCCTCTGACACAGACTTGCCAGATCATACACATCAGTCTGAATAACTTTAGTTGCATGTTTAGTAATCTGCTGGAGCTTTTTTAAATTTTGTTTTGTTAGATCGCTAAACCAGGCAATGTAACTGAAAGTGATAAACTGATTCATACTGCGATGATAGGAGAACATGAGGTCCTTGTCTACTTTAAATAGTTATGAGTTTACGGAAGAGAAATAAATGCTAATTGCATTTAGAGAATATTTTTTTGTATTTGCATTCCAGTTAAGATTGTTATCTAAGTTAGTTCTTAAGTATTTATATTCATTCACTATTTCTACCTCTGCCACAAAACAACAATGGGTGAACATACAGATTTCTGTCTATTAAAATCAAATATCATTTCTTTAGTCTTTTTTACATTCAGAGAGAGAAAGTTATACAGCGATAATACTTTAGAAAAACGGAGATATTAAAGACAGAGTAGATATTCGTGTATATCCAAAGGCAAAGCATGATTCGTCATGTATGTCAAATACATCACCACATGCCGACCCTGTACTCTTTCCTTTGCTTTTCCCAGATGGTGAAACAGAATGGTCGTACAATATGAATCAAACGCATTCAGAAAAACAAATGACACCCACACAATATTTCGGGTAAAAGTTGCAGCTGATCGTCTCTTCTATATTAAATCATATCACACTACATTTAGAACGGAACATATGCAAGGTCTCATTGATCACGTTCACAATTCAAATATCAATAGGTCAGACAAATTCAAAATAGGTAAAGCAGTAATATTACCATCATTAGTGCTGGGCGGTATACCGGTTCATACCGAAAACCGTTTTTTATTTTTGTTATGATATGGATTTTTCTTACTTGGTGATGACATCTTTACCAACTGAACCATCATTTAGGCAAACTGCATTAATATGGACCTTGCTTCAAGCTAAGCTACATACATACTGTAAATAATAAAACTGCAACTTGCATTTATACCGTTGAATACCGTGAAACCAGAATAATTTAGAAAAATACTGTGATATAGAATTTTGGTCATACCGCCCACCCCTAACCATCAGTATGTCAAGGTAGTCCAAGAGCATTGGAACAGTTGCATCATGATGCGATGACAATATCCAGAACTATCGGTCAGCCAGATTTCTTTATTACAATGACGTACAATGGCCAGAAATCCGCAGCACCTTTAGAACAATGCCAACGGCTACATCAGCTCTGGATATTCCCACTTTCGTGAGCGGATTGTTTTATCAGAAAGTCTTATTTTTATCGAATGAACTTGAAACGGTGTTCAGGCAAAAAGGAGATCTTGATGTGTCATTCGGATTAAAACGTTTACAGGTTCCCATCAGAATAACTTTGGCAAAGACAATTAACAAATCACAAGGACAAACATTTGAAAAAGTAGGTTTATTTATAAGAGACAAAGAAACGATATTCACTCACAGCCAGTTATACGTTGTATTATCACACTGCGAGACCAAACAAAGAATCACAATTCAATGCGATCATAAAGAAACGCTCGTTCCTAATATTGTGTTTTAGAAAATTTTAAAATAAAAAGTGAACATAATGCATATGTAACAATTCCCATGAAAAAACAAACACTTTACATTGTATTTCCACAAGACCAAACCCGGGGTTGGTGAGCTAAGTAAGCAGGGGGCAGAGCTCCCTAGTATTGTTAATAATTAAACATGTGAGGAAACAGTGTCGCAGCACTAACAAGGAGCTGGCGCCCTGTTCAGGGATTGTTTCTGCCTCACGCTGTATTCTTGCTGGGGCTGGCAGACACTGGAAGGATAGATGGATAGAGTATTTAAACATGTACTATTTCAGAATCCGAGTTCTAAGCTTACAGATGGCTTAACGTCTACTATTGAGCTGACTGTGTGGTGATTGGGTACTTGGAGAAAGAAAAGTAAGGTCAGGAATTGGAGGTTAGTACGTTTGAAAGAGACAGTACTGCTGCAATAAATTATTTCATCGAAGGTCGCGCATGGCACAGCAAGCATCTTGCGGGAGGCAAGAAGAACATCTCTGGACGGGGCATCAGTTTGTCACTATCACTGCGCCACAGTGTTCCCATGTTTAATACATGCTTTAATTCCTAGCATCATGAAAATATCAAGTATACATCTCAGTATTTCAAATATTCAGAAAGCTGTAATATCACGAATGTAATGGATTCTGTGTCCTGCCAGAGGAAAAGAAAGCCCGTTTAAGAAGCACGTAGTGATTCACACACATAAAGCACATGGAAGAACACATACAAAACAAAGCATTTAACATGCTACTTTAGTTACGATGGTATGTGAGAAACTAGTAAATTAAACGATTTTAATATGAAGTTTAAGATGTTCTACTTTAATGACAAAAACTATGTGATTAAAGTGGAAATTTCGAGATTAAAGTTGACATTTCAAACTTTTTCCCCCCACTGTGTCCTTTTATATGACTCTCAGACGGTGGGTTATGACTCGTCTTTTCACTGCGACTTTGATATCTGATAACTTCTTTTTTATTTCGGGCACTGTGCAACTTTGTGAACTTGAGCTTTCGAGTTTGTCCGACACTCTGTCACTCGATCAACTTCCTTTTGTTGTTTATACCACTGTTTCAACCAACAAATAGTACATTTTTCCTTGCCTCCACTTGGTATTGGCTGAAATTCCTCTATTTTCCCCCATGCTTTTGCCATTGCCTTTTCACAGAGCGCTCAGCTTAAGGGCTATTTATATTGATTTGCATATTCAAAGAGGTTTAATTCTGGGAGGAGTTAGGGAGATGACAGGCGTGCACGTGTGTTACTTTTCACGTTGACCAGGATTTATGTAACAGAAGAACATGGAAGTTGGCAATGCACAGATTTATGCATCTGGATTTCTTGTGCATACGAACATTTCTGCTTTTGTCTGTACGCCATGGTTTATTGTGAATTCTATGCACGGTGTTATGCATGAGGCCCCAGGTGCTTACATTTGTGGATAAATGACAGGAAAGGCTTTATTCAGGCATGCCTTCAAAACAACCTGTTGGCATTGAGGTAACATTTGAAAGTAGTTTTAAAGACCTGACCCCAAGATGCTACTACTTTAGTATTTCTCCAACAGTGATGTAGAATCTTAGTATCTTTGAATCCTGTATGTCACTTACTGTGTTAAACAGTCTCATGGCTTACTACAGAAGACAGAAAAAGAGCAAGATCCCACAGAAAATCATCTGGTACAATGGAGAACAGTGGTTGTGAGTTTCAAAACATTGATGAAGAAATGAAGGTTTTGGCAGAATAGATACTAAAGCTTCACAGTCACTACAGGTACCTGAAAGTCCTTCGGTTACAGCACAATACAGTGGAACCTCAGTTCACGAACGTCTCGGTACACGTACAAATCGGTTTACGACCAAAAGGTTCACCAAACTTTTGCCTCGGTTCATGACCACACACTCGGTATACGAACAAGCCAGTTTCCCTTTGGGTTTGTACATGTTCAGTCTCTCCCTGTGCATTTCCTGTGCAGTGAGCAAGAGAGAGTGAGCGCGACACACACACACACACACACACACAGGCACAGTAGAGAGAGAGACACACACACAGGCGAAGAGAGAGAGGCGTGCACACACACACACAGGCGTGCGAGAGAGAGGTGCACACACACACACAGGCACACGAGAGAGAGGCACACACACACACAGGCGCACGAGAGAGAGGGGCACACACACACACACGCACACACACAGGCGCACGAGAGAGAGGCACAGACACACACACAGGCGCACGAGAGAGAGGCACATACACACACACAGGCGCACGAGAGAGAGGCTCACACACACACACAGGCGCACGAGAGAGAGGCACACACACAAGCGCACGAGAGAGAGGCACACACACACACACACAGGCACGCGAGAGAGAGGCGCGCACACACACACAGGCGCGCGAGAGAGAGATTGGCACACACACAGGCGCACACTAGAGAGAGGCACACACACACAGGCGCACACTAGAGAGGCACACACACAGGAGCGCGTTAGAGAGAGGCACACACAGGCGCTCACACATAAGGTAGAAAAGGCTTGTTTTTGTTTTCAGTTCTGTTTACAGCGATCAGTTCATAGCATGCATTGTGGCAGTGTTACTTTTCTTGGTGGTTTATTAAATTACAGATTTTTCAAATGTTCATTTTTTTCCATGTGCTTCAAACTCATGTAAAAAAAAAAAAAAAAAAAAAGTGTTTTTAGCGAGCAGTTCCTAGCATTATAGCACGAACTATTGCAGTGTTAGTTTTCTCTGTTGTTCAAGGTTTTCTCAGTGTTATTCAATGTTTTTACATTTAGTTTACTATTACACTGTGCATTATATGGTATAATTAACTATATTTGTGCTTAAAAACTAAAAAAATATATATTTACATACAGTTCGTACGGTCTGGAACGGATTAATTGTATTTACCAAATCGGTTTACGACCAGAGTTTTGGAACGAATTATGGTCGTGAACCGAGGTTCCACTGTATAGCAGGGCATACTGAGCCAGTTTCTCCCTCCAGCAATAACCTGCTGACTTTGCCCATACCAGGGCAGCAGTTGAAGCTGGCAATTATCTGTTTGACCCCTGTACTCACTCAGAAGGAAGTTTGGGAGCACCAAAGGAAAAAGGGGCCCCCATTTCAAGCGCCAATGCTGCATTTGAGCAACTGTTTCAAACCTCTCAACCTTGTGCCAGCTACCTGCAAAAGTGCTGTTGTCATTATGGGTGACTCAACTATACAAAACTTGTACTTGTGCAGCTTCTGGCTAGAAGACTTTGGTGCCCTGCTTTCCTGGAGCTCTGTCTGTCCTTGCAAAGCATAAAAATGTTAGCGCAGGGGTTTTCGACATGGTAACAAACAACATTCGTAATAGGGCGTCACAGGTACTAAAAGAGTACTCCAGATCACTGTTGCACATCGCTTGAGAGGGGACCTGGAAGTCAGTTGAGTGGATCATCATCTCTGGACCACTTCCAAAGCTCCAACGCTCAGATGAAGACTTTAGTCATCTGTTTTCCCATAACACCTTGGTGAAGATTTCCTACATTGAGTACAGCTTATGTTATTTCTCAGTTTTTGTGATTTGGTAATAATTTCACCAATGACAAAACCTGATTTGACAAATTTTTATTTGAATGGGGCAAGCACTTATGCATGTTACTTGAAGATAATGTAGTGTTATTTTATGCTGATATAAAAATGTTCACCATGACAACCACAATTTCCACTCTGGTTTTCCTGGTGTTTTGGTTATTTAAGCCACCATTTACTAAGAAGCACATAAGCACCTGTAGCTTTTTTCTGTTATTTGCCAGGTATTGACATTGTTAGATAGCAATAAAGGGAGCACAGTCCACAGGAAAAAGGTGAATTAATAATTTTTTTAAAAATGAAAAAGCTAACCATTTAAAACTATGTCAGGTATACAGATGTATTTTTTTTATAAATGTAAATTTCCCACTACTGCACCTAAATGGAAGTCTGAGCACATTGAATTCAAACCTTGGTCCTCTGTAAAAGGCTTGGTCGGGCTCAGGCATAATGTTTGAACACAATGATGCCCATAGGAGTACTTGGGTCAAAGGCTAATGATAAGCTTTTTAGTCTATCATCTCATTTGAAACTACATGTATGTATACTTTGGTAAACAGAGAGGTACTGTTTAGTGAACTGAATACCACATTATGGTGAGCTAGCTCAGACCGTGGGAGTGCCAGTCATAGTGGGCCTGAGATACCTAAAAGTTAAACGAGAATTTGGCTAGGACAACAAAATATAACTCTGCCTAGGATGAGTTCAACTAGAAGCCAGGAACAGTGTCCTTGAACTGGCAGACTGTGATGGTTGTCCCCATTTTCAAAAAAGGAACTTGTGTTCCAAGATTTTTCAGGTAAGAAAGACAAAACGTTTGAGGTAAGGAAGTTAAACTTACTAATCACAGCACCCAAGACTGGTGATATGTTACATGTTTATTAGTATATACAAATTTCACTGTACTATGCACACTCCACAGTAATGACTGTTTAGAACAGATATGTTTATACAATTTCCCACATCAGTGATTGCTGCAGGCAAAATATATACACTTTGTTAAATGTCTTTTTGGGAAAATGTACAACTTTTTAATATATTTATGCTTCTGTTAGTAGTCAATTAATGCTGATAAAGGAACACACACAGGTAATAGAAGTATAGAGACAAGATTAAAGAGTAAACTTGGTAAGCTGATTTGGGATTTCTATTATGTAAAATGAAGTTATGCATCATACTATATCCTTGTAGTGTGTACACTGTAGAGTGGCGACTGGTTGCATGTTGATAAATTCCAAATGAACTGGAAAGACCTGGCCTTTCTATCCAAAGCAATGATTTCCAGACAATCTACAATCCCTATAAACATGTGCTGGGTCTTCTATAGGTTCTTTAATTTTGCCAAGCTTCTGAGCCGGTTATGGAGAGTGGGCATAGCAACCCTGTGTAGGAACCATATTTTGGTCATTTATGTTTTGGGTCACTAGCAAAACCTCATAACTACATTTAAGGATGAGGATGCAGATACAGTAAATTGACCAACCAAACATTATGTGTTTAATCATAGATCACCACAGACTGAATATAACATCAACATAATTGCTGGTACCGAACCAAATCATGAGTCAATCTCATGATCAACTACATCTTCTCTTGTTAACAAAACTCCAAGAGGTAACAAATTTCACACTCTACTTCTTCTCAACTGCCTCTGCAAGTAGAAGTTCATACCAGTTTATTTTTAAACCTTTCTCAGATATTCTCAAAAATCTGCCTTACTGTGCTTAAATTATATACATATGGCAACACTAATCAAAAGGCACGTAACAGAGTGGCCAGTCCATTGTAGCACCCACTCATGTACATAGCCACTTACTCAGTCATACTCACACTGTACCAATTTGGAATCACCTGTAAATATAAGAAGAAGTCCACAAGCATGTTTTCACATGCACATTAATTCTGTGTCCCTACTAATTTAATTGCAAACTTAATAACTGTTTAAAAAGAGAAGAACACAGCATAAGGCATCATCTTTATTACCAATTGCTGCCACATGTCATTTTAAAGTAATATACAGAAGGATAAGACAGGTACACCTGTCACACTTTCTTTATCTAATACATTCATCTGGAGACAACCATGAATTAATTGTAATTAAAAGTAGGTGGGAACAAGTAGATGGTTCAATGACTGTGACACTTATAAACTAATCCAATGCCTCAAGAGATTGAAGCAAGAGGTGGTGATTTAAAAAGCAAAGAGCAATAGTATTCTTCATCTCATGGCCCAAATGACACTAAAATTGTAACTGTGATAGATAAACCTCCTATAGCTGAAAAGTCTCCGAAAAAGACACCAATTAAACATATAAATATGTGTTGCATATGTGAAGGACCCAATACACATGTTAAAAATTCACATAACCAGTTGCAATGCAAAACCATTTTCTAAAACCAGATGATATGTAGGTATTTGAAGACATCCTTGAGCTAGTGGCAAAAGTGAAGTATACATTTCCACCAGCTGCATATTTTCTCTGTCACTCTCTCTTTCAACAATACAATCAGAGTCAATGTGAGGCTGAAAGAATTAGCAGCCGAGTTTGAGAAAAGATGAATGACAAAAATGCATTCAAATTAAACAGTGTGCTATCACACCCAGTTAATAGGAGGTGAATAATAAAGAGCAGTACAAGATGCAGAGTATGGTTCTCAATAAACCTCAAACAGTAAATGTACCTAATGACACTGACACCTCTGCAGCAGAAACATGTACTGGGCTGAACAGCATATAGTACGTAAAGGCCACTGTACTTCTCTAAACACCATTTGCTGCTGTTATACTATATGGTAATACAATGGTAATAACGACAGCAAGAAACTGTAGAAACCAGCAGACAAAAGCACTTTAAAATGTGTGAGGACAAGCACCCGCAGTGTTACTGCAGAGAGACAGCACTTCTAGATGATACAGAGCCACTAGATTAACAACGAACTCCCTTTTGTGGGAGCGCTGTCCAGGGTCTTTACATCCAGCAGCATAGGCTATTTAAAAAAGACTGCCACAAAGGTCAAGAGTTCAGAGAGTTCCAGCAGCAGAAGGTGATGGCAAAGTAGAGTCTGCATGAGGGAGCTATCGGTGTTGATAACAGGAGCTGGGTTTAGTTGTCAAACTGCTGCATAGGGTGGAATGAATGAGGAGGCAGAAGCACTTATGATTCATGTGCAGGAAAGGACATCACAAAGGGGTGGCTAAAGCCGGCAGGTCTGTCAATCATCCCAAGTGTGCATGTTGAAGGGATAAGGTGAGGTAAGGAAAAATCTGTCCCAGTTTTGAGCAGCATCTTTGTTGTTAAGAGTGGTGCTCCCCGTAGCTCCTAACAGCGGGAAAGTCTGCAGAGGCAAACTAGGATTATAGTAATCCTCCTGTTCCGTATTCTGATGTTAAACAATAAATACGTCCGGCTGTCTGACAGCTCAAACTTGTATGTCCTGCATGGTCTCTATCTGTGTAGATAGATTTATGTACCCGTCTCTTCTGTCACCATGCCCTTTTAAGATATATTGACTAACCATTAAGCTTCAGTTAACTTGTGTTTCTGAGTACTTGAATTGATAACAGCAATTTTAGCTTCTCTCTCAATATCAAGTCTTTTATTCAGCTTCTTCTTCCCCCTCTCTGTCATCCCATAGTAATTTGACCTATTTGTCTAATACAGGGGTAGGCAATGTCAGTCCTGGAGAGCCGCAGTGGCTGCAGGTTTTTGTTCCAACCCAGTTTCTTAATGAGCAGTCAATTACTGCTGATGAAGCACTTATTCCTTAAGTGACGTTTTGATGCTTAATTTTAGTGGTCTCATTTGCTAAGGTTCCCCACCCTTAATTGCTTATTTCAATCTTAAATAGCTGAATTCAGTGTTTTAATGGCTCCTTATTAGCAATAAGATGTAAATGAAAAAGCAGTCAGCAGATCACCATCTAGCTTGTTTCGATTTACATCTCTGTGTGTTCATCATGCACTGTTTCATTCATTAAAACACTTAATAGAAAAAGTGACAGGCTTCAAATTATTATGATGATATCCTTGGAAAAGACTAACAAGCCATAAAATTAAATAAGGTCTGAGACTGGAAAGAATTGGTTTATAATTAAGCAATTGGGTTGGAATGAAAACCTGTAGCCACTGCGGCTCTCCAGGACCGACATTGCTCACGCCTGGTCTACTACACAAGGAAAAACTGAACACTGCAACAAAGACCTTTTTTTTTAAAAAAAAAAAAAAAAAAATCAAGGAAATTATTCCGGCAGAAAAATGAAAAAAAAAAATAATGCATAATAAAAATGACATACAGCTTGTAAACTTGTAGGTCTTATTTATTTTATATACATACACACACAGTACCCTCCAAAAGGTTTGGAACAGGAAGTTCAATAAATTTGTTTTTGCCATGCACTGAAGACATTGGTGTGAAAAATCAAAAGAATATAAGAAGAGATAGAGTTTCAGCTTTTATTCCCTGGTATTTACAGCTAGATATGTAAAACAACATAGAGCAATGCACATTTTATATCAAACAACTCAGGTTTCAAGATAGCAACACTTGGTCATATTGGAACATAACAAGCAACAGATGTTTCTCATAACCCAAGTGTGTCATATGAGATTGACTGCTTAATCATTAAGTAGCCCAGGATATCTACGCTCAGTTTAAGCTTTGGTTGTCACCTGTGAAGACTGTAGTTAAGCAGGGTAGACCAACATGAAGACCAGAGAGCTGTCTATGTGAGAAAAGCATGCAATTCTGAAGTTGAGAAAAGGAGGAAAATCCATCAGATGTATGTCAGAAACATTGGGCATAGCCAGTACCACAATTTGGAATATCTGGAAAAAGAAGGAAAATACTGGTGTACTGAGCAACAGGCATCAAAACTGGTCATTTAAGCAAAACAACAACTGATGAGAGACAAATGGTGAAAGCAGTAAAGAAAACCCCCAGCACAACAGTCTGTAACGTGAACAACCTCCAAAGAACAGGGGTGGAAATATCACAGTTTACTGTTCGAAACAAACTTGGAAAACAACAACATACAGACCATACTGCAAGATGTAAACTACTCATCAGCAGTAAAAATTGGAAAGGCAGATTGTAATTTGCAAAAAAGTACAGAGATAAGCCACAACAGTTTTAGAACAAAGTTTTATGGACTGATGAGACAAATATTAACCTCTACCAAAGTGGGCAAAAGTATGGAGAAAGAAGGGATCTGCTCATGATCCTAAATATACAAGCTAATCTGTGAAGTATGGTGGAGATTGTGTCATGGCCTTTGCTTACATGGCTGCTTCTGGAACAGGCTCAGTTATTTTTGTTGATGATGTAACTCATGATTGTAGTAGCAGGATGAACTCAGAAATCTACAGAAACATATTGTCATCCAAGTTACGGAGAACCGCATCCAACTTATTTGGGAGGAACTTTATTATGCAGCAAGACAATGATCCAAAATGTACTGCCACATCAACAAAGCATTTCATCAGGGGAATAAATGGAAGGTTTTGGACTGTCCAAGTCAATCACAAGATATTAACCAAATTGAACTTGCGCTTCACCTCCTGAAAAAAAAGACTGAAGGTAGAAACTCTGCAAAACAGACAACTAAAAGATGCTATGGTAAAAGCCTGGAAAGATAAAATACCATATAATAAGATTCCTTTATTGCCATTGCAGAACACATACTAGGAGATGCCAGTACACTACCTGAAACAGTGCTATACTTTACAAAAATATACATCTAACACCTAATTTTCTTATATACTGTATACAGCTCACACAATTGTCAGCATATGCAAAAAAAGTTTTTTTAAATACTGCAGAAGATAAATAAATAATAACAATGGATATGATTTTCCAAAATTATGTCTATAAAGTGTGTGATTTCAGTACAGAATTTAGGGTAGTGAGTGATTGCTTTGGGGTAAAAAATGTTCATCATTCTTGTGGTCCACACTGAATCTCTCTCTCTTCATTGGGGTTAGAAGTTCAAACAGGTCTTGTGCTGGGTGATACAAGTCCTTTATGATGCTGGCCGTCTTCTGCAGACAATGAGAGGTATGCTGTAGATGTCTTCCAAGGTAGGCAAAGGTATGTTGCTAATTTTCTCTGCCATTTTTATGATTCTCTGCAGAGCCATTCTGTCAGCTGCTGAGCTGTTGCAATACCACACGAGTATCCCATGAGTCAGGACACTGTCAATGGAACAAAGACAGAAAGACACCAGAAGCTTTTGCGACAGATCAGCCTTCCTCCAAATTCTCAGGAAGTCAAGTCACTGTTGTGCTTTTTTAACCGGTTAGTTTGTGTTTATTGTCCATGTGAGATCTTCTAAGATGTAGGTACCCAAGAACCTAAAAATGGAGACTCTCTCCACTTGTCACTGTTTACATACAGTGGCCAATGCTCATCCTGCTTTTTCCTGAAATCAATGATCAGTTCTTTAGTTTCCTTGGTGTTAAGTATATTCTCTATTCACCAGTCTTGTCAGTCTTCATACCTCCTTCCTGAAGGCTGACTCTTCTCCATTAGTGATCAGCTCCACTATTGTTATATCATCAGCAAATTTAATAACAGCACTGGTGTTGTGGACTGGTATGCAGTCACATGTATACAGAGAGTAAAAGGAAAGGGCTCAACACACAGCCTTGCAATGCTCCTATGCTGAGTGACAAAGTGAGGGAGTGGTGGGGGCCCATCGTAACTGACTGTGGCTGGATTGTTAAAAGTGCCTGTATCCACAGGCAGATGTTATGCTGGAGGCCTAGCTTGAACGTCTTGGAAAACAGTCTGCAGGGTATGATGGTATTAAAAGCAGAACTGTAATCCATAAACAGCAGCCATGCATACTGTATATTCCTCGCTGTTTCAGGTGGACAAGTACAGTGTGGAGGACAGTGGAAATGGCATTGTCTATTGACCTAATGGACCTATAGGAGTATTGGTGGGGGTCTAGAGTGGGTGGGAGATGTACTTGAAGACCATGATTACTGCTGTTAATGCTACTGTATAATAAGTGCCTAGCTGTTGGTATCTGGACCTGGAATGGTGCTCATGACAATGAAGAAACAAGAAATTTGTTGGAGTCTATAGATCACAGGCTTGATGCAGTTATTGCGAGCAAAGGATATGCAACCAAATATTAAGTCTCAAAGCCTTTAATTTGGCTGAAAACATTCTGTTCCAATACTTTTGCTCACTTAAAAAACTGGGTGGTTTGATACAAAATGTGCCACGTTCTATGTTGTTCAACATGTCTAGATGTAAATACCAGGGAATAAAAGCTGAAACTCTGATATCTCTTCTCATATTCATCTTTTAATTTTTCACACAAATGTCTTCAGTGCACAGAAAAAACAAATTAAATGACCTTACTGTTCCAAAACATTTGGAGGGGACTGTGTGCATAAAAGTGTGTGTGTGTGTATAAAATAAATAAGACCTACAAGTTTACAAGCAGTATGCCTGATGTCTGGAACCCATGGCCACCTCCAAGTGGTGGGTTTCCACTTTTACTTTACTTTTTTTTTTTTTTTTTTTTAAATTTTACTTTATTATTTGTTACTTAGTATTGCCTAATCTTAATTTTTATATTTTTCTTTTTTCTTTCTTCATCTTGTAACACATTTTGAGCTACATCATTTCTATAAAAATGTGCTATATAAATAAAATGTTGTAGCAGTGAAGCTTTGCCAGGCCTTTACTGTAACTGTCTTCAGTTGCCGTTTGTTCATTCGTTTCTTCCATTAGTTTTGTCTTCAGTATGTGAAATGCATGTCCAATTGGATTGAGATAGGTTGAATGACTTGGCCTTTCAAGAATTTTAACTTTTTTGGCCTTGAAAAGCTCTTGGTTTGCTGCCACAGTATGTTTCGACTCTTTGTCCATTTGTGCTGTGAAGTGTTGTCCTATCAGTTTTGCAGCATTTGGCTGAATCTGAGCAGATAGTATAGCCCTATACTTTTCAGAATTCATCCTGCTACTTCTGCCAACAGTCATATCATCAATAAACGTTAGTGATTGACTTCATTCGCAGCCATGCATGATCATGCCACAAAACAGCCTCCATGATGATGTGGTATTCATTGGATCATGAGCTGTTCCCTCTCTTCTGCATATTCTTCTCTTTCAAACATTCTCTTATGTATTAATCTTAGTTTCCTTTGTCCAAAGAAAATGGGTCCAGAACTGGACAGACTTTTTAAAAAAAATGCTTTCTAGCCAGGTCTAATCTGTCCTTCCTATGCTTGAGATTTGCCAGTGGTTTGAATCCTTTGTCTATAATTTCATAAAGTCTTCTCTTGATTGTAGACTTTGGCAATGATAGGTCTGCCTACCAAAGAGTGTTCTTGGTTTGGCTAAATGTTGTGAAGTGGATCTCCTTCAGCAAGGACAGAATTCCAAAATCATCTAGAAGACATTCTGGTGTTGCTGAGTTCACCCATGCGTTCCTTCTCTTTAAGAATATATCAGATGGTTGATTTGACCACTCCTGGAGTTTGCTATCTTTTTAGAGGTATTGTTTTCTCAGCCTAATTATGTCCAGTTTTTACTTGCATAGACAGCTCTTTGGACCTAGCAGTTCACAGTGACAGTTTCCAAGTGCAAATTCCACACTTGGAATCAATTCCAGATCTTTAACCCACTTAACAATTAATGAAATGAGAGAACTACTCGAACCTAGCTATGGAACAGCTTGTCAGTCAAATGGCCTAATACTTTTGAACCTCTGGAAATGGGAGGGTGGGGGCTATGCAGAAAAATGGCAGTTATTCCTAAACAGCTCATATGATATTTTTGGTAAAACCCTTAAATTAAAGCCAAAAGTCTACACTTCAATCACATGACTGCTTAATTTCAAATCCATTATGGTGGCATACAGAGATAAAATCATTAAAATTGTGTCACTGTCCAAATAGTTATGAATCAAACTGTATGGATAATGTTCTCAGAAAACAAAAAAAAAATCTAGAGTGTGATAAAGATTTGTCTTGGAAAAATACAACCACTTACAAGCTATATAATTAAAAACCAAGTTTAATTATCTGCTAGGCCTGGCTTCCAATTAAAAAACTGCTTCACAAAACATGCAGTATAAAGTAACATAACCTAAAAATACACTCATTAATAAGTGCTGTAGCCAAAAAATATTACTATCATTAATATTACTTTCATTTTTACCTAATTTCTTATTTAGTGTTACCTTTATCTTTTGTTTTTTCCTTCTTAGTAAAAACACTACTCATTTAGGGCAACTTTATTCATTTATTCTGAATTTCAAAAAGATATAATGTGAAAGAACTCTCAAAATGCTGCCTTTCACATTTTTTGTATAATTTTATTTTTAATCATTTAATAAAAAGACTTGATTCTGAATCAGTTGATGTTATTTAAATACATGTTTTCTTGCTATTACTGGATTTCATATTAATCAACCTAAATAATGTAATTTCTATGAATGCTCAGATCGAAATCTGATTTTCAACAAAAAAAAAAAAAAAAGACTCAATCTGTGATCAGTAAAAAGACAGATCATAAAAAAAGATATTTTCAGCCCCTGCTTTTCTAAGCTTTACAGTAGTTTAGTTGCAGTGTTCCTTCACAGAAAGTAGTATGGTAGTTGAGCAGTAGCTTATGTTTTTTTTTTTTTTTTTTTTGTTTTTTTGCAGTACATTTCCAGCAGTGTAAATAAATAACAGTGAGTAGAAGCTTTTTTATCAATGAATTAGAAGTGATTGGTATATTAGCCTTTATGTTAAAGAAAGTGGTGTAATAAACAGAAAAAAAACAATAATTGGAGAAGTTGCCTTGTGCAACTAGGCAAACGGCAAGGAAAGCCAGTTCAAAAGAATTAAGATATTTTTACTTTGTCCTTTAAATTAAAATAAACACTGCTTGAGTTTGGACAACAAAGTTGGTTAAAAGGCAACAGCTTACACTTTTAATTAAAAAAAGAAAATATAAAGACGAATATGAAATTGCTGCTTAGTAAACTAGATTTTTTTCCCCAAAGTTTTGAACTGTGTTTATATGTGTTACTGTGTCATATACCATAAGTTTTGGTAAGAAACAAGTACTACATAATTAAAATGGTAATCCATTTTTTATAAATACAACTCAAGAATGACAAATGTCTAGCTGATATATTGAAAGAGAAAATAACCTGTATTAATATAGTAAATGTATATTTTAACAGCAAAAAGCTGCAGTGCAATTAATGATTTAAAATGATTAAAACCTGTACGTGCAAGTATATTTGCATTTAAGCAGTTTAATTGCCAATATCAATTAATTGTGTGAGAAATATACATAAATTATTTTTTTCATTTTATTTGTATATATTTATTTAAAATATGTATTTTAAGGAAATTTCATTTATTTTAGTATTTTATGGTAACTGAACAATAAGCCTACAGAATTTAATTTTGCTAATAAAAATGAACAATTAACACCTGTGGCCTATAGTTTAATTATAAAAATAAACTTTAATATAGGACATAACACTTCTGTTTGTCTGGTTATGCAGGAGATTAGTGTAAAATGTTTTTTAAAGAGATAAAGAGAAAAGAAAAAAACTCTGAAATGGTATCGGAATGGGCCAATCAAATAACAAGAAATTGGTGATAGGCATCAGCTTTAAAAACCTGATGGGAGCATCCCTAGTAATTTTACATATATTTTCTTCATAAGTACATCTGAACTACAAGTTCAAATTTCATCTAGAAACATCTTCATTTACTTTATACATTTGAATTATACATTGTACAACTTAAAAAGTGAATTTAAATATATTATATTACAGAAGCAAACTTCAAAAATACAGTATTTGAATGCATAACATTCTAAACTGACCTGAACATTTTTAAAGTTACCAGTCAGAATTGTGTTACTTCTAACATAATTATACAGCCATTCTACTGTATTTTTCAATTCTTACATTTGCTCATCATGTACAAGAACAGTCTGTTTATATTTTTAATTGAAAACATACTGTTGCCATCATATCCAATGAGAAATAATACATTCTCTTTTCAAAGCAGTCTTAAAAGCCTCCCATTTCCTTCATCTAGACCAGGGGTTCTTAACCTGAGGTCTGTGGACTTCTAGGGGGTCCATGGATGGATTTCAGGGGGTCCGTAAGGGTCAGATAAAAATTAATATTTATATTCACTATGCTGTCCAGTACTGTTGATTTAGAGTAGATCTAGTAGCAGTAGTGGTTGTAATGGTAGTAGAAAACATAGTAGTAGTAGATCCGTTTTAATCTGAACAACAGGGTTGTATTTCATAATTATAATGAGTGGCCATTACTTTTTGCATAAAAAGGAGTTTTTTGGTTTTTTTTAAGATTGCTTTCTTTAAAGTTTAATAATACTTTATGTATGTCATATATGTACGAGATAATCAAATCTCGATAATAAAGTACATTGTATTCATTGTATGCAAAGTTGTGTTTATGTGAATATTTCTAGGGAAGGGGGTCCATAGCTTTCATCAGATTCTTAAAGAGGTCCATGACTCAAAAAGGTTAAGAATCACTGGTCTAGACAGTCAATTCATGGTTCTCCCACAATCTGAACTTCTACTGATGGATGCATTTGAATGTTGATTTATACTTCAAGAGTACTCTAATTTTGGATTTTCAGTACGCACAAGGCGACATGATCAAAGAAATCAGAAAAATATATACTTTACAGTGTGCAATGTTCTACTTGTTATACACTATAATAATACTGCTCAGAAGGAAAAAGCTAAGAAATCACCTGACATACGTCAAAACACTTTACAAACAGTTAATACTCTCTTTACACTGCCAGATACATAGAAACACTGCCGATGCTACTCCAGTTGAATGGTCTGTTCATTCACTCATTCATTCATTCATTATCCAACCCGCTATATCCTAACACAGGGTCATGGGGGTCTGCTGGAGCCAATCCCAGCTAGCACAGGGCGCAAGGCAGGAATAAATCCTGGCCAGGGCACCAGCCCACCACAGTGTTCATTCGTATATAATCAAATTTGTTAATTCTCATAATGTCCTTGGGTTAAATTTGAACTGTTTTTATGTGTGAGGTGAGGCCCCTAGATTTAATCTGTTCAGGATGAAACATTATGACTTTTTCTGTTTCCCTAAATTAACAAAAAGAAAAAAGGTAAACATCCCATTATTTTTAAAGAATTAAAAAAAAATTTCAACCCACCATTGATGTTAATCAACTATTTTACTGCATTTAGGGTAATTTGAATGTCCACTACCACTTAATACATTCTTAAAGGTATCTTTTCAGCTCAGAAATATTTTTGCTCAGCCGTTAGACATTTTGAACACTACCATGTCCTTTGGGTCAGTTTTGACATGCCATTGACTTTTGTGGATTTTCACCTGCATTTTAAGTAAATTGTTTTTTTCATAATGTAGTGTTGCATGTTAAGGGTACACAACTTTTTAAATAAAAATGGTACAGCTTAGGCTCCATGGGTGTGCATAAGCATTTGGCCCCAGAGTGATAATTCCATATGAATGCACTATTAGTTCAGCCAGTTTCGTCATTGACACTATGCAAAATGTAATAAAGTCATCTATGCCTAAAGAGTTTAAAGACTGAAAAGAAGAAAAAGCAAGAACAAAAAGAACCATGGAAGTAGGATCAACAAGCAAGTGAGGAATCGGCTGACAGCCAATGCGGTTTGAGGGTGGTGAAGTGACTGAGGAAACCCTGTTGCGGAGCATGGTTAGAGACGCTTCTGGAGTGGAACTTCATCAATTCTGCCAAACAGCAGACAGCAGAAACTATTGGGGCACCCACAGATTCCTCAGACGTCCATATAGGTGAAGGTTAAACAGTCAGTGACAGACAGAAGTTGCTTTTGTGAGTCACTGTCTCTGGATTCTTGCATCTGGTGATTAAACCTATAAAATGGGTGAGCAGAGCAAAAGGAGAGGGAGAAGACTATGGCACTATAAAGAGCCATTTTAAAAGACCAATTCTGGCTTGTTTTCACACTTGATTTTATGGGATTATTTATTTAATTACTTATTGTGATTTTACTTTTCTCACCAACACTGTTTTTTATTGTGGATTATTTATTTAAAGAAGAGAAGCCCTGCACTTTAATATGGACACTGCTTTGTTGTTAGAAATAAACTGGAACAATGCACTTTTAAACCATCCTTGCTTTTTTGTGTCCCTCATTCACCCTAGTCCATCTCAGTCTATGACCATCAATGCAACAGGTTCAAGGAGATAATGCCAGCAGCAAGCAATCCAAATATCACAAACAAACCATAAAAACAATCTAAATGTCATCCTTCAACTCAGAAATAAAAAGGCCTTAACTTTACAGGAAACAAAACAGCTTCGATATATCACATTTTTGTACAGCTACTACACATTTTTAACACTGCCATGTCTTACACTAGCAAACTACTCAAACAACCTGTAAGATACAACAGTTTATTTCAAAATCAATCCAAAGAAATTGAAGTAAAAATAAAAATACAAAGGAAAAAAAATTTCAACCTCCACCCATGAGAAAAAAAAAGCACAAGCAGGGAAACCTTATCTAACTTTCTAAATATGATAGAACAATTAATAGCGTAAGGGAGTTAATCACAAGTCTGGCAGTATAAAATTAAATTAAGGAATTCTTGCCATGTTTTAATAAAGTTTTCTAGATATCCTCTTAAACATAATTTGAACTTTTCTAAATTGATATAATACAGAAAATCACTAGCCCACTGAGGTTAAGTAGATGGGTTGAGATTCTTCTTGTCAGGCCTAGTGATACTGGAGATAGATGATACTCACTGCTAGCTGGATCTTGCCAAAGGTACAATTTACACAATTTTAAATGAGCTATATATGGTCTTTGAAAGATTTTGAGTTGAATTATGGAATGTTTGAGCCCACCAAACCGGACCCACTCAACACCCTGGCTGCGCCTAGAAATTCTGTCCATAAAAGTTATGAAAACAATCGGTGACAAAGGGCAGCACTGGCAGAGTCCAACTCTCACTGGAAACGGATTCGACTTACTGCCAGCAATGCGGACCAAGCTCTGGCACCGGTTGTAAAGGGACTGAACAGCTCTTATCAGGGGGTCCGGTACCCCATATTCTCTGAGCACCTCCCACAGGATTCCCTGAGGGACACGGTTGAAGCATTTTCCAAGTCCACAAAACACATGTAGACTAGTTGGGCAAACTCCCATGCAACCTCCTGGACCCTGCTAAGGGTGTGTAGCTGGTCTGCTGTTCCGCAACTAGGATGAAAACCACACTGTTCCTCCTGAATCTGAGGTTCGACTATCTGACGGCCCTCCTCTCCAGGACCCCTGAATAGTCTTTTCCAAGGAGGCTGAGGAATGTGATCCCTCTGTAGTTAGAACACACCCTCAGGTCCCCTTTCTTAAAGAGGGGAACCACCACCCTGGTCTGACAATCCAGAGGCACTGTCCCTGATGTCCATGCGATGTTGCAGAAGCGTGTCAACCAAGATAGTCCTACAACATCCAGAGCCTTGAGGAACTCCGGGCATATCTGCTTCTTGCAGATGATGTTGTCCTGTTTGCTTCATCAGACCGTGATCTTCAGCTCTCACTGGATCGGTTCGCAGCCTAGTATGAAGCGGCTGGGATGGGAATCAGCACCTCCAAATCCGAGACCAAGGGTGGAGTGCCCTTCTCAGGGTTGGGAGCGAGATCCTGTCCCAAGTGGAGGAGTTCAAGTATCTCGGGGTCTTGCTCACGAATGAGAGAAGAACGGAGTGGGAGATTGACAAGTGGATCGGTGTGGCATCCACAGTGATGCGGGCTCTGCATCAGTCTGTCATGGCGAAAAAGAAGCTGAGCCATAAGGCAAAGCTCTCAATTTACCAGTCGATCTATGTTCCTACCCTTACATACGGTCATGAGCTGTGGGTAGTGATCGAATGAACGAGATCACGAATACAAGTGGCTGAAATGTGTTTCCTCTGCAGGAGGTCTGTGCTTTCCCTTAAAGATAGAGTGAGAAGCTCAGTCATCCGGGAGGAGCTCAGAGTAGAGCCACTGCTACTCCGCATCGAGAGGAGTCACATGAGGCAGCTCGTGCATCTGATCAGGATGCCTACTGGATGCCTCCCTGGTGAGGTGTTCCGGGCACGTCTAACCGTAACTGGGAGGAGGCCACAGGGAAGACCGAGGACACGCTTGAGGGACTATGTCTCTCAGCTGGCCTGGGAACACCTTAGGATTCCCCCGAAGAACTAGTAGAAGTGGCCGGTGAGAGGGATGTCTGGGCATCTCTGCTCAAGCCGCTGCCCCTGCGACCCGATCTCGGATAAGCAGAAGAGGATGAATGGATGGATTATGGAATGCTTGCAGCATATAAAACTAGAGTACATTCTATGTATGACCATGTTCTACACCTTTCTTGAATGCTAATTAAAAGATTTTATTTACTAACCCGTGCAACACTGGGTGCTGCTTCTAATTATTTATACAATGCAAATACATTGTCTATTTAAAGATCTAAGTGTCTTAATCACTTGCAGTTTCCATAGGATAAATGCTGAGTAGGTCAAAGAAGGTAGAAAAAGGTGATTTTCATGTATAGGAGCAAACGATAAGAGCTTCTCTACCTTGAAATGTATCCTGCATTGTTTCCATACTTATTGTAAACTAGGCTGACCCGCCTTTTAAGGCGACCGACTTTTAAGTTGACCACTTCTTAAGGCAATTCAATATGTAGATCAATTTGATATTTTATACAAACTCATTAATTTGGTTATATTGCATTTTATGGGTATTACTTTAATACTCGTAGTTTGTTATTTTTGTGATGAAATTTAAACTTTTTTTCTATATTGAGGTCGCCCTTTTGAACCCCCCTGATATTTACTACGCGGTGGGGCATTTGTACTCCATCAACATTAATTATTTCCAGAGACATAAGTTTGTCTATTTTTTCAGCGCATCGCGCACAAAAGCAAGGGAACGATGGGAGCACCAGAAATCTGCTCACATCATGTCGCTTCGTACCGCAAACTGCAAGTAGTAAGTCTGTGATAAGCGGAATACCGCTACGCTTTCCACTCACGGGACGGAAGGACAATCCCGACCGCTTTTATATAGTAAGAAAGAAGAAGAAGATATTGCACAGTCTGGAGTAGAAAATCATCTTTTACCTGGAAAAACGAAACTACAAATTCCATCGTGCATTGCAAAATGGACGGGACGTGTGTGAAACTCCGTGCTACTCGCACAGTCTGGAGTAGAAAATCATCTTTTACCTGGAAAAACGAAACTACAAATCCCATCGTGCATTGCAAAATGGACGGGGCGTGTGTGAAACTCCGTGCCTGCGTAGCACTCACGAGACGGAAGGACAATCCCGGCCGCTTTTATATAGAAGGATAGTAGAAGACTGGAATCCTGGTAAACTGACAATATGTAGTATTTATGGGAGTACAAAGCAGATTTAGAACATGATTTGTTTTCCACTGCAAACCAGGCCAGTTAATATTCATGCATTTCTACTCATTTTTAAGACTTTATTGTGCATATGTTTGCCTCCCAATAGTAAAAATGAAAGATAGTGCCATGCCACCCATTTGTTAATCATTTTCATTTATTTTGGTTTATACAATTTTTACAGCAAAGAAACACCTTAATGTAAAGCAAAAAATTTGCAAGTAGCATCTTATTAATATCAAGTATTTCCTGATAAGCCAAAATGCATTGCTGCATTAAGTGTGAATCTGACATGAACTGGAAAAAAGGTCCACACGCAAAAGAAAAGGAGGCATATGTCTGTAAAATAAGGAGGATGTAAGGTATTAGAGCTCAACATAGTTATCTTTGCTTGTGTTTTTCAATTTACTAATGGTTTGTGAGAATAGCATTGTAATTGTCTCTCTCTCTCTCATGGCAATATATTTTTTATAGATTAACACAGTTTGCATATGAATATTTCATATACCATTTTAAATATGAAATACTCTAATCTGATAAATCATCCAATAGCCCTACTGTAAAACATAAGGGCTAATATCGCAAAGATGCAAACCTAAATTGAAACAACTTAATAATGTTTGTGTTATGTGCTGAAACTCAGTATTTTAATTTTTACTATGGAAACGGACAAGATACTTGTCACAATTTGAACTGATGAGGTATATGTTTAGTCAAGGGTTTCCTTATCAGATGTAACAAATTAACATCTTGCCTATAGGAATATCCATGCTTCCATGTTAACTTTTTTCAACAAAAATATAATAAACTGGTAAATATTATAGAACTGAATCATAACAACGACACCACTTTTATACGACACATTTTCATATATTAAAGCAGCTTAAAAGTGCTTTACAATAATAATAGTTAAGCAGATTTATAAAACAAAATAGTAAAAACTGTATAAGTTATCTATAGCTGGTTGAATAAAACTTTGTGCCACTGACCCCTTTAAATACCAAAATGTCTTGCTAAAAATGACTGTGTGCCCAAAGGCCATGTTAAATTTCAAAGCAACAATAATGAAGACTTATTATATACACTTCTGCCCTTCCACATATTCAACAAAGGTGGTATAACAGTATGCAGTCAGTATGTATAATGGTCCTTAAGTAGTGAATGAGTGCAAAAAACAATCATAAAAAGAAGTGCATGAAATTTCATTAGAAAAATCAAACAAAATATAGGACCGCAAAACACTGGAGATATATTTTTCAAAAAATACATACAAATCATACACCACATCCATCACTAAAGGTGTTACAAATTATGAAATTTTTAAAAAATTAAGCAGTTTTAAAAACCATTCCATAGCCGAGCTTAAAATCTGTAGAATGCCAAAATAAATTCACTGACAGATGTCATTAATAGCCTGATTGAGTTTCATCACTGGGTAGAAAGTAATTGATAACTTTCAGGCTGGCTGTAACATACAACTACTGGACCTCCAGTATAAAGCTTTTTCTTCTATACACATTTTTCTTATTTACAGGTATACTGTGTAGTCATTAGAATTACTAAAACTTACAGCAGTAATAAAAAATACATGCTTTTATCTCTGTAAGGAGGACAGACATAAAAAAATTTAAACTTTACTAATAAAATTACCTAGAAAATAATCCTAACATCTAGCCGTAACTTACTTTTTAAAATTTATTTAGGAACCCATACTTTCCATCTATCCATTTTAAAAACCCCTGATGCTTGCTGGGATAGTTCCCAGCTTCCCTGCAACTTCTTACTTTCCATACTAACAAAACCCATCATGAAGCATGTTAGTCATTTAAACGAACTGAGAAAATTTACGTTTATTCTTATTTTGTTTTTGTGATTGCTTAAAATGGTAATAAACATGCCATCTTATTTTTCTTGCATGGACAAGTCAATAAAATTGCATTACTTATAATTTCTTATCCAACTTTAAACCTCTCTCCACATTAAATTTGCTTTTTTATCAAGTCATACATTATTATAAAGCTAAACACCTCTATTATACACTGGCACAGGTAAATGAAATTAACTGCAGTCCTTTGTAGCAGACTGGCAACCAAAAAATGATTGTGGTGGCAGGAAATGCAGCATTAAAGCTAATTAAAAGCTGAGGATTCACTCAATAAAATGAGTGTTCATTCCATGCCAAAATCTTGATCAACAACTAAATTCTAATTTAAAAAAAGGTATTGCACTTAACACATCGATATATCCTTATTATTTACAATTAAAAAATATCATTCTGAACTAAGTAAATGAATAGAGTAATTGCTAACAATTTATTAATACTATTTTCAAGAAATGCTCATTTAGCTATGAAGCTTCTTCAGTGTGTATCCCTCTTCACAGTTTTGTGATGTTTGCTGTCAAATTCAAATCCAACTTAAGACTCATCTACCCCCTCTGCCTTTAAATTACTTTCCCTTCATATAAAAGTTTCAACAGTGACAAGACTGTTAATGCCACTTTGCAGAAAACAATACCATGGAGCACATGCCTTGAAAGTACACACCCATTTATGCAATTATGGCCTTCTTTCCTAACCCCCCATGTGCTTTTTTGTGTTTTTTCAAATTCAACTGTCTGTGATTACAAGTCATTTTAGTAATTGCTGTAAAAACACCTTAAATAAAAGTCTAAGCTATTTCAAGTGTCTGTCAATGTTGCATTTTTTTGCTTTTATTAAGTAGTGAGAAATCAAGCAAAATGACACATTTTACTGGCTAACTAAAAAGATAACAATATGCAAGCTTTCCAGGCAACTCCTGTCCCTACTTCAGGCAAGATGTAATCAATGTAATGACCAATGTAATGATAACTGATTACATCTTACCTGAAGAAGGGGCCCGAGTTGCCTCAAAAGCTTTCATATTGTAATCTTTTTAGTTAGCCAATGAAATGTGTCATTTTGCTTGGCTTCTCACTACATTCATAATGGCTAACACGGCACAACACCCTAGTGCTACTTTTATTAAGTGGAAGTGTTGATTTTACTACAGTGATCGGCTTGTTTATTTAATAACGTACTGTAGTTTGCTGTGCTCTATAACCACTGGTAATGATGCATGCTAGTAATAGCACTACGAAAAAATACATACTAGCTGAATAAATTTTAAGAAGAATTCAAAACTAACACATAAGAGCAGTATGTGCTGCTGCCTCACCACACTATGACCTTGGGATCCAATCTCAGCTCAGTCACTTTGAACATGGAGTTTAAACATTATCCTGTATGTGCTTTGGAAGTACTTTTTAAATTCAAAGAGGTTCAAGTTAGGTTAATAGGTGAATCTAAATCTATCCAGGATAACTGCTATTGCCATGCTAATCAGATGCTGCCCCTAATATGTGAATCAATAAATTAATTGACCAAAACAATTATTACAATTTTATAGCCTGTCTGATGGGTTAAGGAAGAGGGTGAACAGATCATAGAATACTCATTTACCAGGGTACTTGGTAAATTTCATTTTAAACCAAGTCGTGCGAAATAATGTAAATGATGGCAACCTTGCAAATCAAAACGAAAACATATTTTCTTTTACATACCTTGTGGTATTGTAAAACCAGGTGGCAGCTGAATAGTAGTCTGCTGAGGAGGTCGTACAATCAACTGTGGCGTCACTATCCTTTGCGGTGCCGGTCCAGGTCCGGGTCGGACCTGCTGTGGCTGGGTAGGAGATACCCCAACTGTTGCAGGGGCAACAGATTTAACAACTCCTACAGATGTTGCTGACGGGGGCGCCACAATGTTCACTGCAGGTTTCGTCATTGTGTTCAGTGGCGCCGGGCTTGCCGTTGCAGCGGGCACAGAGTTTGTCGAAGTTTGTGCCAGAGTTGTAGGAGTGCTGCTAACAGCTGTCGAGGTGGTAGTGCTGATCAGGTTATTCACCACACATGGCTGACTGGGCGCGACAATCTTGCCCTGTGTAGGAGAGTCCGCTTTAGTGTTTGCACCGTCCGTGCTCTTGTGATTACCCAGCTGCGTGACGGGAGCAGAAGGGGTACCTGCCCTAGAACCCTGTTGTATATGCGCAGCAACAGGACTGCCATTCCCGTTCTGTGCAACATTCGTAATATGAACTGGAGGTCTCTGCAGAGCGATTGTAGGAGTTCCTGCCCCGTCCAGATGCAGTGCATGCTGCGATGGCGAGAAACTCGTAGGTGCGGCGCTGAAGGTGGTCGTGCAAACACCGGAGGCCACGGTCAAGTTGGAGTTGCCAGCACTGGACACAGATGTGCCGACACTGTTCAGGAGTGGTACGTTGGCGGCATTACCACTGGTGAAGTGAGTCCCAGCAGAAGCACTAGAGTTCACAACGACTCCACCACTGCCATTTAAACTCTGTATCGCGGCGGGAGCGCTCCTGGCGACTGAAGCGGCATGATTTTTGAGCGGATCGACAGCCGTGGACGTGCCCAATACCGTACCTCTACTCCCAGGATTAATGCTTACCAGCGGAGGTGGCAAAGTTACTAGTCCAGAAGCAGTCAATGTTGTGCTGATGCTGGCTGATCCATGTGATTGTAAGCCGCTACTATTCGCGTTTACTCCGCTCCCAGAAGTGATGGAAGATCCTTCAAAAGATGGAATGGAACTGAGAGAAGACGGTATCACAGTTTTCCCGGAGGTAAGTGCTTTCGAGCCGGACTCCTGGTTTAACCCAGCTTTATGTTGCCCTTGTTGTTGTTGTTGCTGTTGCTGCTGCTGCTGCTGCTGCTCCTGTAGTATAGTGCCCACTTGGGCAGGCAGCATTCTTCCTAAGTGGTGATTGGCAGGGCTGGCGACTCCGCCACCCCTCATTTCGGTATGTGGTGCTACCTGGTTGCTTTGGACGGCCAGTTGAGACTCCAAGGAACCCACGAGGTCACTCACTGCTTTTTCATCCACCTCGGAGAAGAGCATATCTTCCAGAGGGTCGGAGGCACCCGCCATCTTCACATAGATCGCTGCCCAAATTTGCTGTAAACGATGCGCAGGCGCGCCGAGGAGCATTATGGTCTCTACTTGTGACGTCAGTAGTTCTTCCGGGACAGGAAACTGTTCGATATTGCTGGGAGAGAAAACAAGTGAGTAACAGCACAGTCTGTCAAGGAAGAGGACACGACTTTCAACTCCTCTTAGTATGGCCTTTTGGTAAAATGTAGAAACGGTATTCTTTAGCTGTTAGTGTGTTACTAATGGAAGATCGCAATTTCAATGAAAAATACTTTTGTTTTAAACGAGTACTTAGGTAAACTATATAAACTTTTAATATTATGTAATTCAGAAAGTTATTGCACATTTTAAGTTACCAGAGCAAAATATTTATTTTAAATTTTACTGTTAAGATAATCTTAGCTTCAGTTGCTTTAGTTTGTGCAGTATATTAGCATTGAACTTTTCATATTATGTAGTTCAGAAAATTGCTGCACTCATCGAGTTACCAGGGCAAAATATTTATTTTAAATTTTACAGTTTGTTAAGATATTCTTAGTTTCAGATACTTTAGTTAGTACTGTACTGTATTGAATATTTCCAAGGATTTTATGTGAATCATGTATGCCCACGAGTTAAAAATACTGCAGCGAAATTGGGGATCAACTAATTAGTACTGTAAATTAAATATTTCTTTGCCAAGTGATTAGAATTAAAGATATTATGAAGTGTTTGCAGAAAACTATGGAAGCTTATTCCCATGATATTATAAATCATATTAAATAGTAACAAAAAACAAAGATAAAGGTGATTCCCTTCCACTGCAGGAAGTTGAGAATTAACACAAGTCTATCATAGGACTGCCATTTTTCAGGAAGTACTGGATTTTAAATGCCCTGGGCAGGAAAAGGTTGGTTCAGGGGCAGAGCTTAAGTTGGAGGTAGAAGTGACATCATGGCTGTTCTTGCTGTTGATCTTCTGTCCAGAGGATGTGAAAACGGAAGAACATACAGATGCCAGCACTACCCCCCTGGTCTGGAGTGGTAATACTAGTGTTAAATGGGCACTGAAACTGTCCACTAAGCACACATGTGTGACAGAGCTACATCTCAGCCCAGATTTATATGGTTGAATAACTTGAACCAAGAGGACATAGAAACAAGAGAGGGCATCAGTACTGGCATGAAGAAAATGTAGCACCTAAAATTGAAATGTCTGAAAGCACGAAGAAAATGTTGCACCTAAAATTTAAATGTCTGAAGGTCCGAAAATCATCTAGTGACATGAGGGTTCAACTCTTTGTGTGTGGTAATTCATTGTAACAGGGCATGATCCATCTTTAGAGTGAAATTACAGCCCAGAAGGTAGTAGAGTGTTGTGCCGTGTTAGCCATAGATTGATACAGGAGAAATTAGGGTAAAATGACACATTTTATTGGCTAACTAAATAGATTACAAATGCAAGCTTTCAAGGCAGCTAACAACCCTTCATCAGGCAAGGTGTAATACCTTACCTTTAGAACTGCCCACTTGATTACCAGAGCTTCCATTTTCATTGCCTGCTTCACATAGTGAAAGGAAAATGGCTGAATTGGCCATACATGTTCTTCCCACATCCTGGAACAGATGACCATGTCATACAGGTAGGCAGCACTACAGAAACATTGGGGCCAAAGGACTTTATCCACAAGACAATGGAATGTGGCAGGAGCCCTGTGCTAACCAAATGGAAGGGCATGGTATTGCTTGTGTTCCCTGGGTCTGTTAAATTCTGTCTTTTACTTGGCAGATTTCGTTAAATGATTTTTCCAGTACCCTTTTGTCATATCTAGAGTGGTCAAGTAACAAGCCCCTCCAAGTCACTCAAGGAGTTCATCCACTCACAGCATCAGATAGGCATCAAAACAGGACACTTGATTAAACCGCCAGAGGTCAATGCAAAAGTACCAACTTTGTCTTGCTGTGGCACAAGTACAGTTGGACTAGACCAGGAATTAAAACTTTCCTGTATAACACCAGGGTCCAGCATACATTTACCCATCTCTTCCTTTTTTTCCTCCAGGAGCCTGCATGGATGTTCTCTGACAACTCTGGTTCAGTAATAATGTCATTTGCAATCAGTGAGGTCCATCCTGATCCCTCATGTACTACCTTTTGATAATATAACTTCAAGCTCTTTATGCTGTTTTTCGGTCAAATAACTACTAAAATGTAATTTCAAATTATTGGCAAAAAGTACCTTCATTGCCAAAGTTAAGCTCTGGGTCCTAGTCCTTCCATAGCTTTAATAGGTTACTATGGTATACACCAGATAATCAACAATACCTTTTCTTGCCTTAATTTCATATGGTCCTTGCCTGTGAGTTAGCAATTTGTGATTTGGGGACCAAAACCATGATACGACGTCCAGGACTGAACTCACATAGGGTCACTGTATCATATAGACAGGACTGAGCTGCTTGCACATGCGCCATATGTTCTTTTAGGTGTGGCCTGATCTTACCAAATCTGTTACACAACTGGGCAATATACTGTGCTCTAATATATAAGTGAAAGAGAGTGACTCATTACCCAACCCAGTTTTACTATATTACAGTAGAGTCTCGCTCATCCGACATAAACGGGCAGGCAGAACGTCGGATAAGCGAAAATGTCGGATAATGGGAGGTGTTAAGAAAAAGCCTATTAAACGTCAAACTATGTTATAATTTTACACATTATGAACCTCGGTTCACGAACGTCTCTGGACACGTACAAATCGGGTTATGACCAAAAAGTTCGACAAACTTTTGCATCTGTTCACGACCACACACTAGGTATACGAATGAACCAGTTTCCCTTTCGGTTTGTGCGCGCTGATGATTTCCGTACATGTTCAGTCTC
>JANRMT010062806.1:19922183-19951409 GCA_026402145.1 Polypterus bichir lapradei
TATCTATCTATCTATCTATCTATCTATCTATCTATCTATCTATCTATACTGAATGCTCTGATGAAACTTGCAGCATAGTAGACTCTAATCCATAGCCTCTTAAAATATTTCACTGTTATACAATTGCCAGTACCTGGTAAATGAAGTTCATTTCAGTACATCAAAATTTTTCTACAGTTAATTGTGTAATGGTTCACCACTAAATATATGCGTTTAGAGCATAAGAAAAATATGTACACGTATGCATTTTAATATGCAAAGTATGAGACAAAATCTTAGTGTACATTATAAGCATTTTGTTACATAGTATATCTGTATGTTTCTCAGTATACAGTATATTGTCTTTCACTATATACTGTATGTGTTTCATTTAAGATAATAAATATTTCAGTATATAGTTGTGTATGTGTTACAGTGTGGGCAGTATGTAATGTTAAGAAAGAATAAAGTCCTTAATGGTGCAGCATAAAAGCTGACTGCAACCCAACGTTTTCAAACCTTAAACATTATTCACAGAGCGCACAGCTCTGACTGAACCAACAGTGCGCCCTCATATTGTCAAGTGTGATGTTTGGTAGTTGCTGATTATCAGGAAATATGAATTACAAATTTTAGTGAAAAGGAAGATGAATTTATCACATTGTGAAAAAGTGTACACTTTAAATGTTGAATAGTATTATATGTCATACTCTCAATTAAAGATCTTTCCACACTAGTGTTTCTGAATATTAAAATATGGTGTTTATCACATTTTGTGCTAAAACTATACTATGATCACTTCATCTTACTTTGTTTATTATCTCTATATTATGGATCCTGTCTTGACAAAAGTATAGAAATGCTTTGTTTCTTATTAATGCTTTCTGACATGAATCAGAATTTTTGACACAATTTATTTTCCTTTATTGCTGTAATTCTTTACTTCCAAGTAAATGGAATTTGGTGAAGAGGTTAAAATTTTGCTATCAAGTTAAGAATCTGATTCTTTTGTCTTCAGAACAATGATATCTGTATGTGAATCTATGTGTGTGAATCTATGGAAATATATGTTATCACAATAACTTCTGAAAAAACTGACCTACCTTTTTAAACAAGTTGCATCATGTTTGTGTTGTTACAGGCTCCAGGCCTATTGATTTTGGTCCAGTTTGGTTCCAGTACTTATTTCCATAATCTTCAAAAATTGTTTGACCTATGTCCAATAATAACTGCCATATAATTATTCAGTTTATCCGGGATTTCTGCACTCTGTCTCTGAGTCTGTTTTTGAGGTACAAAATATGTTTAAATATACATGTATACACACATAGTGGAACATGGAAGTGTGCATACAAGCTCACAAACACACACACTGAGTAACTCAAACACTCAAAGAGAGCTGACAGCTGGTTTGCTGGACCAGGGCACATGCTGAATGATGAAGAGAAGGAAACAAACATAAACATACACACACACCCCAATAGATCTGTAAAGGTCAACATGCACAGAGCATTAAGCCTCCCCATACCAATGTATCTGTCTGTGCAGTATGTTCATTTGACCCAATGTGCTTAGTTTTAAATTGAATATTATGTAAGTTGCTCATTTGATTCAATTTACTGTTTATTTTACATTTAATTGTGTACATAATAAGTATTCTAAAAGTTAATGTGCTTAATTGTATATTTTGTACAGTACAATTCATTGCATTATATTGTAAAATATTCCATTGAGTGATTTCTTGCAGTATCATTGAAGTGAAATTAACATCAAAGTACTGTATGGACCATGCAACACTTTTTTTTGGTGTACAATTTAAGTCAATCTTTTTAAACAGTTTTTATTATTATTGAGGTTTGTAAAATTAGTTGATCTTGACACCAAAAGAGGTTTGGGGCAGCCACCCTTATACTTGAATAAGGCTGCAAGAATTGACATTTGGCAACACAAGTTGAGGTTGTCTTGCTTTTATAGCAGGTCAGCGGAAGTGACGTCATCGGGACCCAGAACCTGAAGTGATGTTCTTGGATCTGGAACCAGAAGTGACGTTCATGTGGCCAGAATTGAAAGTGACATCCTCGGGGCCGGAACTGGAATTTATGTCATTGGGCCTGTACCAGAAGTGATTTTGTCTGAATCAGGCAGAATTTCCCGTGTCTGGTCTGCAGAGATAAAAAAGAAAGGTTTACTGAACCCTGCCACCCCCTGGTCTGGAGTGGAATTACCTTCTTTTGGTCCTTCTAGCTGCTTTCCATGCGCACATGTGTGACAGGTTCTTTGTTACTGTATATTATCCTGCTGCTACAGGTAGGCACGACCTATCCAAAACGGTCCACCCCAAATCATAGCTGAAACAACCTCCCAATATGATAAAATCTGCCTAGCCTAACCATTTTATGTACCATATTCATTGGAGGTGTTGCTATGGGGTTTTTCGGAATAATCTAGGTCTATTACTTCAGGTTGGGAAAGATTTATCTGGAACTAATTCAGAAGCTGTATGTTATATATTATTTTTATTATAATTGGATTATTCTTTATTTAGCAGTTGCTTTTATGCTGCGTGACATAATCATTTTTTTTCATGTTACTTCATGTAGTTTGTAGTAGTGGCCAAGAAAAATTGTTTTAGCTGACAAAATACATTAGAAAGATTTGGGTTGAATAGGATCCAATAATTACCATTGGTGGACAACAACAAACAATATGCAAACATCCATGGAAAAAAAATCTCACATAACGTATGTCACATAATCCATATGTCAATTATCCATTTTTATGCTCAAAACATGCTAAACATATTTTTTCCTAAAATATTACTAATACTTTCTCATGGAAATATTAGAATACAAGATAAACAGGGAAGGAATTCCCATTCCCAATACTGGGCTTGTGAATTGATAGGATTGTTGACCAGTGAATGAGGGTGAGAGGCAGATATCAAACCATCACTTCTGATCTTTTTTTAAAACATCTGGCTTTTGTTTTTGAAGTGGAAGCTTGTGCCAGAAGCTGATAGCTGAAGCTGATATTGAAATAGAGGAAGTATTGCTACAATGTGTTTCAGAAACACATGATTATATGTATGCATTTTCTTGCCTTTGTTAATTTGCCTGGTGTAAAAGATGTCAAACATGTTACCAAAATCAAACTCAAAAAGGAACAGCAATAGAATTAAAGGCCAGAAAAAACTATAAATAATGATAAATCACATAATCTAAGATGAAGAGGGGTCCGTCATATTGGTATTTAGAGCGTCACATCAATTTTTGAAAAATTTTATAGAACTTTCTTGTAGAACTGTACTGTGGGTTTTGAATTAATCAAAATTAAACAAAAACAAATAGTACAATAACGAAAACAACTCTAGTTATGATTTCACAAACAAAAAATGTCAGTTGACTTATATTTTCCTCTAAATGTGAGTTACTACATAAAAATAATGGTCTACTAACAGTTTATTGTCATGTGTACTGTACATTTTACAATGAAATTCTTACTTGCATGCCTCAAGTACAGTGACAATAATACAATCCCAATGATATACACACACAAGAAAGTATATATATCATGTAACATCTACTCTATATATATATTCTTTTCATGCAACACTTATTTTTCTTCAAAGCCATACATCTTATATTATATATTTATATATCATTTTTTTTCATCTTCATTAGTAGAATACAACAATGAAACTCTTATGTCAATACAACCAATTTAATGTGCATATGTCAAAAAAAATATCTTGTATACATTCTCTCTGCTAAGAACAGTAGTAGTTCAGTTGTTTGTTAGCAGTTGAAAAATAAAGCCTATGTAATGGCACATGCTTACAAATTGTAAAACTGCATAAACATTCAATTGCTGGCAAAATCACGACTGGTGATCATGCAGGAGAAGTCATATTCCTTCTGCATAATAAGTTAGACACTGATGATAAAGTAGATTACCGTCCATCTTGCATAGACGAAAATTTGCAATAGTTTTAGCATTTGCTTTAACTATAAATAAATCTCAGTGCCAGAGTTTTGAACGTGTTGGAATAGCGAGGGAGGGGAGCTATATACAGTATATGCCTGTAATACGGTTTGCATATTTATAGACAGAAATCACAAAGGGAGAAAATGAATCATGTATTTTAAAATATTTTTTATTCCTGAGCTTTCGACATCTACCAGATATCATCATCAGAGGAAAATGATTAGATATAAAAGAATCAAGACAGTATATGCAAATAGAGAAGGAGGAGTAGGTGGGAGTAAAGGGGTGGGATTAGTAAGGTTTCTGTTAATGGCATTTTTATTTAATACCCATAATTCACCCAACTCTCTGGCTTCAAGATTCCAGACTGCAGACTCTGTCTTCAGACTCCAAGGTCAGGCTGTTTCTAATGAGATTGCATGTAGTTTGTGTGAGGAACTTACAGACTTGGGTGTGACTTCTGAGCCTAATGTGATGTAGGAGACCTTGCGGGATAACACTGTTCTCGGTGCTGATTAAAGTCCTTGCTAGCGTCATCCTCAATAGCATCTGTGATCACTTGCTCACATATCAGTGACCGGAGCAGTCTGGTTTTATGCCCAAGTCTACCATCAACAACAACAACAACAACAACATTTATTTATATAGCACATATTCATACAAACAGTAGCTCAAAGTGCTTTACATAATAAAGAATAGAAAAATAAACACAATATGAAAACAAAATAAATCAGCATTAATTAACATCGAATAAGAGTAAGGTCCAATGGCCAGGGGGGACAGAAAAAACAAAATAAAAACTCCAGACGGCTGGAGAAAAAAAAAAATAAAATCTGTAGGGATTCCAGACCATGAGACCGCCCAGTCCCCTCTGGGCAAAATCATCGACCATATCCTGGCACTGAGGGTTCTCATGGAGCGCAAACACGAATATCAGCCTTTGTCAATTATCATAAAGTGTTCCAGCCAGTTGATCAAGCTGCCCTGTGGGACATCCTGAGACTTCCCTTGGTCCCCCCCAAGTTTACTGGATGTCATGGCCAGGCTGTGCACTGGTGCTATGCAGAGTGGATACAGAACCTCTGCGTATTTCCCAGTTGATTCTAGGGTTCATCAGGGGTGTGTTCATGTTCCTACTCTGTTCAATGCTTGTAATAACTGGGTGTTGGGCAGGCTCATGGGGTCCTGCGGCTGTGGGACATCTGTTGGTGAAGAAAGATTCACTGATTTTGACTTTGCCAACAATGCTGTGATCTTCGCTGAGTTAATGGATGTTCTGACCGGGGCTCTTGAGAGGCTGAATGAGGAGTCTGAGTGTCAGGGCTTGTGAGTGTCCTGGATAAAAACCAAGGCCTCCTGGAGGAGGTACAGGCATTCTCGGATGACAGCCCCGGGCTTGGTGAAGATGTCCACCCAGGTTGTTTACTCACTACTTCCAGGAGTGACAAGATGTCTGCTTTGAGCTCTTGTCATTGTTTGGGCTTTAAAACTGGTGGGAAATTAAGGGTCATTTTCTGGGCAAAGTAGGTACAAGGCTTTCTGCAGGAGTGATCAGAATCCCTGTCTTTCCATGGTTTCAGCAAATTCACATGGTAGACTCATCCCACTGGTTGATGGTCCATTTGTTTCACCACATAATCAATCAGTCCTCTCCTTTCCTTAATTTCGTAAGGGCCTTGCCAACATGCCAACAATTTGGAATCAGAAGTGGGAATAAGAACCTTCAATCAATCTTTGGGATAGAACTAATAAAGTGTTGAGCTAGGATCGTGAAAGCGAGACTCTGTTGTTTGCTCTTGCTCCATGTGTTCTTTTAAAATAGATCTAATTTCTTCAAATCTAATGTGTAACTGTGTAATATAGAATATTTGTGGGCAGGATTGCCTCTTCCTCCCATCCCTCTTTTAGAATATCCAGTAATCCCCAGGGTTGTTATGCATACAATAACTCAAATGGAGAGAAGCTTGTGGAGGCTTGTGGGACCACCCAGTATGCAAACAACATGAGTGGCAGTAGCTATCCCAGTTCCTTTCATCCTCACTGAATGCATTGTGCAACATCTGTTTGAGCATTTGATTGAACCACTCTACTAAACCATCAGTGTGAGGATGATATACTGAAGTTTGTAAGTGCTTAATTCTGAGTAACTTGGCAACCTCCCAGAATGTCTCAGGGTGAAAGGTGTCCCTTGATCCATTAGGACTTCTTTAAGGATGCTGACATGTGCAAAGACCCCTACCAGTTCCCATGCAATGTTGGAATTGGCTACTCTCAGGGGGATAGCCTCTGGACATCATGTAGTATAATCAACCATCACTAAGATATATTTATGGCCACGAGTGGAGGGTTCAAGGGGTCCTCCAATATCTACCCCATGTGCTCACGGTCCTCCTGAGGAATCTGCCTCAGTTGAAATTCTGGACAGGAAGTGCAAAATCAGCAGACCTCCTCATTGTTCCCCAGCCAATAAAAATGACGCTTAATGCACTTTATAGTCTTCTCAGCTCACAAATGGACACATAAGAGATGAACATGTGTTAATTCGCAAAACAGCAATGACCTTACCTCACCCTCATGCTCAGAAACCCGATATTATAAATAATTGGTAGTGTGGGCCTGGTGTTTGCTGAAATTGAAAATGTACTGTAAGTCAGAGAGGGGATCCAGAGTAATCTGTGTGTGGAGCAGCAGACCATAATGACACAGCACCAGCTCTGTGGAGACATCCGTGCCAGCCAGTGTTACATCACCTATGTCATATTGTATAACCACGTGACCCCACTCATCAGCAAGCTGAAACATGACATGGAGACAGCATGAGACTGGTTCGTACCATCTATAATAAGGCTCAGTGTTTCAGTTGGGGTGGTTCATGCTTTTCCGCATTTACTTTGCGACTCACCCCAATATCAACCCTACATAAAGCAGCCACCCTGATTTTCTGAGTTGCCCCTGGTATATGATTATACATGAGATGGACCTGAACCACCAAGTTTCCCCATGGATACAGGTTAGTCTGTTCAATCCGGGCTCCCATTGTCACAGCAGTATGTAACAGTGTGCAACAATGGACATGTTGCTACTGGAATCACTGAGTGCTGTCACCTTATGATAATTTATAACCGCCACCAAAGAGCAAGGAAAGGACAGGGAATTGGCCGTGAAACAATATGTCTCGCCTCTCCTCCAACTGCAGTCAATTAACTTACCGAAGCGAGGACAAGTCATGGTGTTGTGGTTCACTTCCCCAGACTTGCAACAGCTGGGAAAGGACATGTGCTCCTCCTTTGGTTTTGCCCATGAGGCTTAGGGAGAGTGACACTTTCCGTCCAAGAAATTGTAGCAATCTACAGGCCATTCCTAGCGTTCAACTTGTAAGACCACCCAGTACGAATCAAGGGCTGCAATGAGGTCATCTATGGATTTATATTGCAGCTCCCAGATTCATTGGGTGAGGTAATTGTTGAGGGTGTTTACTAGGAGATTGCAGGTGACTATTTCAACCATACTTTTGTGCTCCAGAGTTCAAATACTTGGAAGCAGGTTGGCTGCTCTGAGCCTTTTCTTCACTCCCTCCAAGCCCTAGCCTGCTGTTTCTGACCAATGTCGTACCTCAGCAGCACCTCATCTTATATTTGATCTTTATCTGCAGTGGCCTGCTCATCAGGTTCAGAATAAGCCCATTGAGCCGGTCCCTTCAAGAACACCGCCGGTATGTGTGCCCATTCCACATGCCCCCAGCAATGATGGGTAGCTCTTTGCTCGAATATCAAAATACAGGTCTCAATATCGTCACAAGTAATGTGTAATAGCAACAATACCTGGGAAGGATTCGTCAGTCGTTCCTACTGGAGAGCAACTTCGTACTTCTGCCTCAGCAAGCTGAGTCCATTGTTCTCCCACCTGGACCTTAAGTGTCTGGGGTTCTGTTGTCATGGCAAACTCCATCATTCCAGCAACAAATCCTGCTGCCTACACCACTTTGAAAGAAAGAGGGGGCAATGATAAAAAGTTGTGGGCCAGGATGGCCACCCCATATAATTGGATACAGCAAAAGTAAAAAAAAAAGAAACATGCAATGTTTTGCAGATGCAAATTCAAAGAGAACTGCCAAAGATAGTGGAACTTCCGGCTTTCAGTCCTCCTAGCAGGAGGAAGAGTCCTTCAGCTGTCCCCTATGCAAACAAGCATGACTATACTGTATATATATTGTGATAAAATAAATCGTAAAAACTCAAAAAAGAGTTGGGGAATGACCCCATATATTGTCCGACCTACAAAGATGAAAAAATGCGGACAAATGAATCAAAAATTGATCACAGAAGACATCGTACAGTTAGTTCAAGGCTTTTATATACAAAATGGAGGAAGGAAATGACAGTGTGGAAATGACATGGTGGAACTGACGTCATCTGGAATGGCCGGAAGTGAAGTCATTACGGCCACGCCAGAATTGATGTTATTAGAGCTGGTCGGAAAGTGACGTCATTATGGTAGCGGCAGAAGTGATGTCATCAGAGATGACCGGAAGTGCTGTCATTATGGTAGCGCCGGAAGTGATGTCATCAAAAATGGCCAGAAGTGATGTCATTATGCAGGAACCGGAATTGATGTCACGAAGGTTGGGTTTTTTTGTTGTTGCAGCCATTTTGTGGACCCGGAAGTAAGGTAAGTGTGTTCTTATTTTTCTTCTTTTTTTCTGTCAGCAAAGAGAAAGAGACGTCAGCGCACATAACCAACCCTCTACTTCGCGAAGTACCACTCACCTTTGGACTTGATGGTTGCTTCCTAATCGCACTTGTGTGACATGATGCCCCCCCCCCCCCCTTCAGCTCAGACCCATCGGGTCTGGTGTGCTGAACCGAGAGATAATAAATGTGAGAGAGGGCATCAGCATTGGCTTGCTGGGAACCACCGCGATAAATGACCTGGAATCTGTAAGGCTGAATGTTTAAAAACCACCTAATGACACAAGGATTCGATTCTTGATGTACGGCCATCCATTGCAGTGCTGCATAGTCCATAATCAAGGTGAATTCTCACCCCAAATGGTAGTAACGTAATTGAGTCACACCCCATTTGATCACCAAAGCCTCCCGCTCCACCACTACAGTTTCCAGCTTAGGTACATAACGGGTGTTCAGCACCATCGATGCATTGGCTCAACATGGCGCCCAGTCCTGTGTCCGATGCATCAGTCTGGTGAATAAAAGGAAAAGAAACGCTAGGCGTTTTCAATATAGGTGCAGACGTAAGGGCCATTAAGTCACCAAATGCAGATTCAGTCTTATCATCCCAAACCACTTTTATGGGTGCCCGTTTCTTTGTCAGGAGTAGTTTTGTTTATACCGCTGTTATTTTCAGACCAGTCTTGCCCAAATATCACTGGAAATGGAGGACTGGGCAATATTGTGACCAATAAGTTTTTCATATCAGTATCCACCATTATGATACAAGAGGCGGTTGGGTAATAACGGGTTTCTCCGTGTATACATCTCAGACTGGTCTTTGTTTTTACATATTGTCGTGGTAAAACGTAGTGGCGAGCAACAATAGAAATGTTACTCCCGAAATCGAACATAGCGTTTACCTTATAGCCATTTATAATCACTACTCCCGTATACGAGAGAGATAAAGGGTTAATCACAGCACAGTACCTCTCTCCCTTGCCGATCAAGCAGTCCATTGGTTCAATGGTTGGACACGCGGGGAATATATGTCCCACCCCTCGACACTTGAAACAGTGGGGAGAGGGTTGGACTGTTTTTCTTTTTTCCGGACTGGAGATTCTGTGAATTGTCGGGTGGACTCAGGAAAAGGTACACAAATCTGTCAGGATTGATGCAAGGACTGTTCCAATACGCCAGATTTACAGACTGTCAATGATGTTCGACCATGTTGATTAGGTCGTCAATGGAGGTGTACTGCTGTTTGTGGATCTGCTGTGCTATTGGTTCCAGAAGGGCGTTAACAAACGTTTCACAGGCCAATATTTCAGCCATCTTTTGGGTGCTGTTAATATCTGGCTGTAGCCAGCACCCGACTTTTCCCCAGACCTCAAAGGCCTGGGTTTGGATGGGTCAGTCGGGGTTAAACTTCCACTCCCGCCATTCTCTTGCCTGCTGTGCCGCAGAGACGCCGTAGCATTTGTACACCTCCATTTTTATGGTATCATAATCAGCGGTCTGCTCCTCCAACAGATCATAATAAGCCCTCTGCGCTACTCCCTTCAGATAGGGTGCCAGCAAGTAAGCCCACTCAGATGTTGGCCATGTGTTCCGCTTAGCGGTTCGCTCAAAAACTAAAAAATAGGTCTCATTATCATCCTCCTCAGTTAAGTAGGTAAACTGGGTGGGTAGTGACCGAGCATTCTCCGTCGTAACAGCTGCCGCTGCCTGGGCTTCCGACCTGGTCAGTTGGGTCCTGGTTTCTCCCGCCTGTATCTTGAGGGATTGTAGCTCTCTCATGATGGTAGACAGAACAATGTGAAAGTCTTGTTCATCTGAAATTTCTGGAACAAAAATCCTGCGGGCTACGGTCAATTGTGATAAAATAATCACTCACAAAAACTCAAAAAATGCGGTCAAATGAATCAAAGATCGATCACAGAAGACATTGTGCAGTTAGTTCAAGGCGTTTATATACAAAATGGAGGAAGCAAATGACATAGTGGAAGGGATCTGGAATGGCTGGAAGTGACGTCATTATAGCTGTGCCAGAAGTGATGTCATCAGAGCCATACATTAGTGGATGTTGAAGTGACTCCCCACTCACTATGAAAAAAGCTATAAATGTCTAAAGAATTATTATTTTTATTATTAAGTGTAGTGTATATATTATACTGAATATTGTATATCCTATAAATGGGTATACTGTATATACAATTATATAAAATATATGCAATATATATTTGTTAGCATGTGTTTATATATAATATTTGTTATAACGATTGGCTGTTCAGTAACCCAACCACCTGCAGAGAGAAAATGTCCCTGAATCTACTGGTGTAAATGGTAATGGATCCATACCATTTCCCACAAGGAAAGAGTATGAACTGTTTAGGATAGCTGAGGTCTTTAATAATCCTGTTTGCCTTTCTAAAGAAACAAGTGCTGTATGTGTTCTGAACAGAAGGCAGCTGCACAAATTCCCAGTATATGCCCTCATAATGTTACAGACGCAGGAGATTTAAACTGCATATTAAACCCTGCTTAAGCTAAGTCGGTGACAACTGCAGCTGAAATGTCTTGATAATTTCACATTTTATTAAAAATCACAACCTGTTGGACTCATGGAGGTTTCTTCACACATACTCAAGTAAATATTCTGTTTTTTGTCAGTTATTCAGAAATTGACTACTTTTAATTTATGATAAGTTACTGGCCTCTCTCAACTTTGATAGAATTATTATCTATAACTATGTAATATACAACTCACAAATGACAACTCCTCCCATTAATGTTAGTTGTTAAAGATTTTATTACATTTATTTCTACACAGATTGTTAGTTTGAAAATGGCCAATGGATCTCCAAAGATATCTGTGAGAATACTCTTGTGGAATACTTAAAGTGTATTTTGACCAACAAATCATCTTCATTTTACAATAGAATAAATTAGCAAGTAGATAACCATCACAACTAATTACTATAATCTCTTGGCTTGTTAAAGTATTTGTTTAAATTAAGAGATAAAAACATATCAAGGGAAGTTTATCAAGTACTGAATGAAAGTTCATAGTTTAAGTATCAGTCCATCTATACACAATGAATGGCAGATGAAACATGAAAAGAACTATACAAAAATAAACTGACCTGACTTAACTTAACAAAAATAGTTGACCGTGAGTTTGGCACAAACATATGTGTGTCTACTGCACTTCTGTCCACACATTCTCACGCATTAGCTGCAAGTACTTAAACCCACCAATACACCAATATCCCAATTAACTCAGACTGACCTTCACAGCAGACCTGAGGCCTCATATATAAACGGTGTGTATGCACAAAAATGTTGCATACTCCCATTTCCACGCTCAAATCACTATGTATAAAACTTAAACTTGGCATAAAGCCACACACATTTTCACACTAGCTCAAACCCTGGCGTACGCAAGTTCTCTGCTCGGTTTTGCAGACTGGCGGCACCCAGCATCAAAGCAGTGGTTTTGTTCCAGTGTGGTTTCCCTTTCTTTTTTAGATCCACTTCCCTGACGCGGCTTTATCATATACACTGAAATTAACCTCATATTGTTTATTAGTTTAAGGCATCTGATTGTAATTAACCTGTAACAATATCATGGTCCACGGAATAGCCAAACTATTCCAAATATCATAGCTGCTTTAGTGTTGTTAGTCTCACTGCACCTTGTTCTGCTTCTTTCAGATGCTCCTGTTAGGGGTTGCCACAACGGATCATATTTTTCCATATTACTCTCACTGCACAACTCTGAGTATTTATATCACTGTATCTGAGTGGGGAATCACAGCTATACATCAGCTGATCAGAAAGAGAATTATCGGTATACAACATCTGCCTCAGCCATGCTGCCTATTTGAACTGCTCATGCAACAAACACTTCAGAGCCTTTCCTGTACGGACCTCGTGCTTTAGAAACAGTTTCATCCCAAGAACTGTAAACACACTCAATCAGTCCATCAAGTGCTCCTTGTAGAACTGTTTGTACTTATAAGTACAATTACCTCACTTTAAAATTGAGATACAGTTATAATATTGCACAACCTGAGCCACTTTATAAAGCGTGTATTTACAATGATGACGATGAAATGCAGCAAAATATATTTATTATATTATACAGATAAAACTTTAACTTCATTTAAATAATCTGTATTGTTAATAATTAAACATGTGAGGACACGGTGTCGCTGCGTTAGCAAGGAGCTGGTGCTCCGTTCACAGATTCTTCCTGCTTTGCGCTGTATTCTTGCTGGGGCTGGCGCAACACTGTAAGGATAGATGGATAGAATAATTAAACAAGTACTATGAAGATATTTCAATGTTCCTTAAAAGTTTTGAAGAATCAGCGTTCTAAGCTTACAGATGGCTTAATGTCTATTACACAGCTGATTGTGTGGCAATCGGGTATTTGGAGAAAGAGAAGTTAGGACAGGAATTTGGGGTTAGTACGTTTGAAAGAGACAGTACCACTGCAATAAATTATTTCATTGTAGGTCGCGCAGCGTGCAGCAAGCATCTTGCATGAGGCATGAACAATCACTGCGCCACCATGTTCCCATGTTTAATACATGCTTAATTCCTATCATCATGAAAATGATATCAAGTATACATCTCAGTATTTTAATTATTCAGAGAGCTGTAATATCACGAATGTAATGGATTATGTGTCCTGTTGGAGGAAGAGAAAGCCCGTTTAAGAATCATGTAGTGATTCACACACATAGAGCACATAGAAGAACAAATACAAAACAAAGCATTTAATGTGCTACTTTAGTTAGGATGGGATTTGAGAAACTAATAAATTAAACATTTTTTAAGATGAAGTTTATGATGTTCTACTTTAATGACAAAATAAACTACGTGATTAAAGTGGAAATTTCAAGATTAAAGTTGACATTTCGAGCTTTTTTCCCAATGTGTCCCTATTTTTTTCTTTTCTCTGTACCTTAATAAGCTTTCATTTGACATTCAGACAGTGGGCTATGACTCACCTTTTCACGGCGACTTTGATATCTGACAACTTCTTTTTTATTTTGGGCACAGTGCAACTTTGTGAACTTGAGCATTCGAGTTTCTCTGACACTCTATGTCACTCGATCAACTTCCTTTTGTTGTTTATACCACTGTTTAAACCAACAAATAGTACGTTTTTCCTTGCCTCGGTTTTGGAGGAAATTCTTCTATTTTCCCCTGTGCTTTTGCCATTGCCTTTTCACAGAATGCTGAGCTTAAGGGCTAGTTATATTGATTTGCATATTCAAAAAGGCGTAATTCTGGGAGGAGTTGGGAAGTGCACATGCGTTTCTTTTTACACTGACTGGGATTTATGGAGCGGAAGAACGTGGAATTTGGTGAACACACACATTTATGCATTTGGATTTTTTTGTGCATATGCACATTTACACTTTTGTCCTTACACCATGTTTTAGTGTGAATTCTACGCATGGCTTTATGCATGAGGCCCCTTGTCTGGTACCAGTACCTAAAATAGTACAGCCAAAATGACTACCAGACTGTGGCTCTGACGTCATACATAAAGAAGACCATCAAAAGACTAATATTAGCTCACCTACTACTCTTGATCAGAGCAGCACTGGACCCCAAAAACTTTACCTACCAGAATCGTATTGGAGTTGATCGGTCATCTACCTGCTGAACCAAACCAACTTCTGTCTGGAGAAACAGATTAGCAGGATGATAATAATGTTTTTTTGATTTTACTAGTGCATTCAACACAATACAGCCCAAACTGCTGAGGGAGAAGCTCTATTTAATGCAGGTTCACACTCTGTTTTGGATAATGGAATATCTAAAAGGTAGTGCAAAGTATGTGTGGCTCAAAAACTATGTATCAGACTTGATCATAAGTAGCAAAGTGGATCCACATGGAACTTTACCCACTCCCTTCCATTTTACCTTGTATACCTCTGACTTTAACAACGTTACTGAGTCATGTCATATACAAAAGTTTTCCAGTAGCACAGTCGTTGTTCAATGTATCAGCAGTGAGCAGAAAAATGTAGAACTTTGTTGAGTGGTGAAAAAGAAACCAAGTGCAACTCAACATAGACAAAGTAAAGACAAAGACGATGAACGTGATGTTCAGGAGGGTCACACCCCCTACCCTTTGTTTCCATTGATGGAAAAGACATGGAAGTACTAAGACCATATAAATACTCCAGGGTACATTTGAATGACAAGCTCAATAGGAGTACCAAAACTGAGGCTGTATGTAAAAAGGGTCAGAGTCACCTCTGTTTCCTGAGGAAGTATTTTGGTATATGCAGATCTTGTTCTACCGAAAGATAGAGAATTGCAGGCTACAAGGGAAGACAGGAAAATTAGGAGATAAACAGTTATCAAAATAAACTTATTTATGCTTTGTACTCCTTTAATTGATCATTTTTTTAAAGATTGTTTGCATTGTGTTTATTGGTATCTGTTGGGAGGTCAGGTGCTTTTAGGTGTTACTAGCCTCACTCTGGCCTGCCAGGTGTTATTTGTTAGCCACGTTCCCCTGCTGCTTATGTTTGGTTTTTGGTTAAACAACTACTGTTATGTGTTTACTTTTAGCAGAATCTTTTTAAATCATTTAGGAAAAGGCAGAAGACTTACCTTTGTTTTTTATTTTTTTTGTGGGTGCTTTTGGTGGGTGTGTGTGGTGCTGTGGTGAGGCTGGTGTGGGTACTTGTGTTCTGTCACACTTCTACATATCTATGTTATTTTCTATACTTTTCTATTTATTTCCTCTTTTATTTTGACAATGGCAAAGCTTAATATCATTTCTTGGAATGTCAGGGCTTTTAACTCAGGTCACTGGCAACAAAATATGCTTGACTTTCTCCATCGTCACCAAGTAGTTGTGGCGTTAATACAGAAGTTTCATCCACTGGCTCCAGATGTGTATCACTGTATTAATAAATACTGCCATGTTGCAGCTTTCTCCTCTGCCTCCATAAAAAGATGTGGTCCTCTCATTCTTGTTAAGCACTCTCGTCAAATAGTAGATCTGCAGATCGGGCAGAGACAAGGGAGGCCAATTTTGTTTCCTGCAGGCTGAGATTGACATATGTAAATTATTTTTCATTTCTGTATATGGATACACTCCATGCTGTACTTCCTTTTTACCATGTCAAACCCATGCACTGCTGGCCCACTCTGATTGTGAATTCATACTTGGTATTGATACTGTAATGAGCCGGGTTCAAGATAGGTCCCTTCCCACCATATGCAATCATTCTCTTCTTTCCATGCTTTCGTTATGTAAGCTAGTACTGGATCTGAGCTTGTCAGACTCTTTCAGATTACTAAAACCCTCTGCCAATGATTTATCATACTTTTCTTCATAGCACAAATCACAGTCTTGTGCTGATATCTTCATCTTGCGTTCTCTTGCCTCCCTGGTTCTTAATTCATTATTATTCTCTTCTCCGTTGTCGGACCACAACATCTGTTCCTTACAGCTGAATATGCCTTCATAGTGCCCTGTGCCACTAGGTGTAAATTTAATATTTTCTTTTTGCATAACAGACTTTTTGTGGATAGTTTGCTTCTGAGTTAAAGCAGTTTTTAACAGTTAATGCTGGTGTTGTCTGGAAAGCCACTAATCTTCATCTGTAACTTTACAATCTTATTTTCATCACATCTTGCTCATTCAGTGCTTCATAAAATTGCTGAACTTGAATCTTTCAGCTCTAGAAAAAGGTCATCTCTCACTGGTTAATAAAGAGCACAACCTTTATTTGCATTGCCTCCACCAGAATAGAATAGAACTCCCTTCTGACACAGATGACTGAATTCCAAATTCACCAAACACTAGTTTGCAATTATGTACATGGAGCTAGGCTCAGAACACTTCTCATGTCAAATGACTCTTTTGTGTCAATCCCTTCCATCCACACTAATCTTGCCACCACATTTAAAAATCCTTGTGTGATTAATAGGGAATTTTTAAATTATTATTGTGGAACTCTTTACCAGTCCCTCTTGCTCCTCATCCTCCTCCATCACTTTTCTTGCTAGTCCCCCCATTCCTCAGATTTCCAACAATCATGCCTCTTTCTTAGAAGCTCCCATCTCTTTACTTCAATTAGGGAGGCGCTTAGTTTTATGAATATTGGGAGAGCTCCTGGTTTAGACAGGTTACCATCAGAGCTGTTTTGTGCTTTTTGGGACCAGATGTCCACCCTTCTCTTTGCCATGCTAATGGAGGCCATTTCTCCCAGGCATTTAAACTCAGTTATTAATATAGATGTCATTACTCTGCTTCTAAAACAAGATAAAGTGTTAACTCTTTGTCAGAGATATACACATCTGTCCCTAATGAATAATAATGCAAAATTGTTGGCCAAGATCTTGGGACTCTGCCTTCAGATTGATTTTATTCACTCATGTCTGGCTTCCAATAATGTAAGCAGACTACTACATAACATTAATGCAGACTCATCCTTAACTGGCCTTGCAGCTCTTCTTTCTCTTGATGCAGAAAATGCCTTTGACCATATGAACTGACAATTTTTGTGGGAGGTTATGGATAGAATAGGTTTTGGGCCAGCATACATTAATTTAATCAAAACCCTATACTCTTTCCCCTCTGCAGTTGTCCTAATTCCACAATTTCTCCTCCATTCCATATTTGAAGATGGGCTATGCAGTACTGTCATATTTCCCTCTTCTGTTCAATTAATCTTTTCCCCTAGCCATAGCCATATGTAATTCTAAGTTGCTTGCTCCTATTACAGTCCATAATTCTAAACACTTGAATTCTCTATATGCAGATAACATTCTACACTATTTAGGTAATGGTACTTCTTCTTGAACCTTTAACTGGTTCTAAAGTAAATAGGGCAAAATCCTCACTTTTCTCTCTTAGTGAACACTGTTGATAAGCCTCCATTCCCTCTACAACACTAGTGTCCTGCAGGCTCAAATATTTATCAACAGATATCTTGCAGAGATACCCTTTGATAATTATGGCCACATGATCACTGATGTCAAGACCTGTTAAGGGCTCTGTTTTCAGTTTTGGCTTGCAATTATTAAAATAACTATTGTCCCTTGTTTTATCTTCATCAGTTTCACGTTGCTTCTTCCACCCAACATTAGATATTGGTCTGAAGTAAAATAATTGCTTTTGAACTTCTTATGAAATGTCAAGTTTGTTAATGCCAAAAACATCACGGTTGTCTTTAGGGCTGGAGCTCTCTCATACAATTGATTTATGACATCATGCTGAGAAACTTGTAGCCCCTGCTATAAAACTGCATATGTGTATTCCCATTTTTCACAACCCTGCGCTGCCAATTGGTGGCAAGGCATGTGTTTAGGACACATGACATCTCTTTATCTGACCATATCCCATTGCACCAGTTTTTCTTTTTTATTGCTCTTTTTCTCCCTTAATAAGCCTGTCTCCACTCTTTATTCTATACTCTGTAAATCTATCTACAAAACTCCTTTTAATCTCACAATGATCCCGTAACCTTGCTCTACTGCCTTATCATTTCTTCTGGCAAAATATTTTAGGAGTGTGAGATTTTGTTCCAGAAACCCTAACTACAAATTTACCCAATCCATGTAACTTTTTTCAAGGGTCTTTCTCCTAACTCACTTTGTCATTCATGTTCTCTCAGTTTACCAGGAACATTCCTCTGTATGTTCTGGCATTGTCCTCCTGTTTTCTTTCTGGTTACAGATGAGTGAGTTTCTCTTTTCCTTTCTTCCTTTCTGTCATTAATCGTCATTCCTATTCCTAAAATTGTACTTCTGTTGGATCTTTCAAAGGTTTCTCTCACCTCTCAGCAATATGCACTGCTCTGTTTTGGTCCCACAGTGGCTAAATTACTTCTTGCCTCTCGATGGAACTCTGCTGTGTTTCTTTCTTTTGATCATCTTCCTTTTTTAATCAAATTCTTTTAGAACTGTCTACCTCTTGGATTAATGGAGTATCCTTAAACTTCATTGAGAATTGGTCAACCTCAGTTTCAAAAATGTAAACTTTATTATTTGATGCCCATTGACAGCAGAGTTACACATTTAGGTTCATTTGGCAGCATGCCTGATATTTTTGTTACCTAATTATTTTCTTTCTCTTTATCTGTGCATTTTGTTGATTTTGACTCAGTCTCTTGGTTGAATCAGATATCCAGAAGAATTTTATAAAAAGCTACCTGTCTTTATTAGTAATTATATTTACAAAATGTAGAGAAAATAACACATCACCAAAAACAATATGCCCAGAATCAATTAGTGTCTTTCCGAAGAAGAACAAAACTTTTTTAGAGTGTGTGTATTACACACCAATTTCTGTACTGAACAACAACTTCAAGATCCTGGTGAAATATTACATATTGCAAAAAATGCTCTCCCCTGTAATACAACAAGATCAAACCAGATATGTTAAAGATAGACATCTTTTCTTGAACTTTTAACAATTGTTCAGTTTAATGTATACCCCTGCAGTATTTCGGGTCTGCAGGAAAAGCACTCATGAGAGATTAATAGGGATATTTGTTCATCGTGGTATGCAGATTTGGATTTTCATACCAATACCGATATAATGTATGTGCAATTTGCAGTTTACATGAATAATTCTCATTTTGGTTTTATTTGTTTGTTTATATTTTTACCAATTCTTTGGTGACATTGATTACTGTCTTTTTTATGCTTGTTTATCACTTGGACCACATTTTGTGTATTTGTTTTTAATGAGCACCACGATTTTGGGGAGTTTGGTTAATAAAGTGCTATGTAAGCTAATACATGGGACACGTGTGATTTTTTTACATCATGATGACTGACCATTAGTAATTAACAGGCTAATTCACATTTTAACATTTTCAGTATGTTGATCATAGTTGTTTGGACAGCAAAACAGACATTAACAGCTTCAGTTTTTGTGATATCTAACTATTGAAATGGCAAAAAGTAAAAGATTGGTTAAGATTATTATCATTAATAAAAACTTTAAATAAAACAACTAAAAAAAGTACAATGAAGCTATCATGCTGTGCAGGAAAGCACAAATGGTTTTTATAAGGTAACCAGGAAATTAGACATAGTCAAAAGACAGAAGCAGGTGGAATGCTGGGAAATCAAGAATTACAGCAACCAGAAGCAAATAACAAGATGAAAATTACAATCAGCAGATCGTTAACCAAAGGAAAAGCAAGGATTAGTTTTTATCACCAGAATTCGTGAACTCATATATGGGTATGACCTTGCAGTGAAAGTTTACCCTGTTGCATCATGATCAACAGTTCATACTCTCGAAGGACATGCCCCCCGAAACAAAAATGATGGCAGAAAGTTTAAAAATATTTCACAACAAAAAAGCTAAGGTCTAAAGTGAAAAATCGGGAGTGGTGTCCCCTAGATTTTGTCGTATACTCAGATATGGGGATGGATATTTGAGGAGTAAACCACAAGACAATGATTATATTTTTATATTATGTACATTAAAAAACCAAACAAACCAAATCAAATTAATAACATACTGAACAATTATTATAAAAGTAAAGTTGAATAAATCAGGTAAATCAGATTAAATACGTTTTGTATTTAATACTTGTATGTAAAATTTGGTTGACCTAAATGAAAGTGTACTCAGGTTATCAAATTTACACACACACACACACAGACAGACACACAGGCATAGTTCCGAAAATGGTATTTTCAGACTCAGGGAGGTCTGAAATGTTGCGATTCATCAAAATCTCAAAATTGAATTTTTAAAGAATTACAATACTTTCCCTATACTTCATATACGAGAAAGTCAGGGAGGTCTAAAACGTTGAGCTTCTCGACATCGAATCTTTGGATGATTACAATACTTTTCCCATTCTTTGTATACAAGAAAGTAAAAACTAATGTCATCATTGAAAATCCTAGGTATAGAAAACCCATTAAATCAAACTGCAAATTCTTACCCAAAGAGCCAAAGGAAGTTGGGAAAAACAAATGTGACAAAATATCCAACAGAAACTAAATGCTATGTGAAAACAAAAACTAATCTGAAATGTAAACCACATACTCAAAAATTAATTGAAATAAATTAAAATGAGTGGAATGTAAAACATTTTGGTTTTGTTTTTTTAACTAAACCAATTTCTGGTAGCCTTCTGTTGACTGTGCCTCGTTTTTCAGTAACTGACTATGCAATATGTTGCTGTGTAGCCTAATAGTATAATGGTTGTCAGGTTGACAGAAAGAACATGTTTTTTAAAATGGACACACAGCAAAGAATTGGTTGAAAACAGGAAAAAAATGTCTGATAAAATTGAAGGTATAGCAGAGACAGTAACATGAGTGAGTGCACAATCAGTGTAGGCAGTCAGATTTGTACTTTTGCTTTTGCAAAGATGTCTATAAAAAGGATGAAGACTTGCCTTCCAAAGAAGGTAAAATGACAGATCAAAAACCTTTGTGTCTGCACAAAAGCTACAGTCTGTCTGTTTAGCTTCTTCAGTCAAGCTCAAAAAGAGAGCATACAGGTATATCTCTATATTGAATCAAGAATGTCTAATGAGTTGTATGAATTGCTTGCTGTGAAGTACTCAATGCAAAGTTTAAAAGTAAGCATCCTGCTTCTTACACAAATGGACAGTGCTACATTGTAAATGAGACACATTTTACAAAATATTTGGTGTCAAAGATGAGACAATAGATTTGCAAAAAGTTTTGGGGCAGCCACCCATATAATTTTGTCTGGCTGTGAAAGATTTAAATTGGAGTACATTGTGTACAGATACGAGTCCAAAACAGAACTGACTTAAGGAGGCAAAGATGGTGGTTTTAAGGGAGAGCAGAGAAAGTGAGGTCGTCAAGGCTGGAACCAGACAGTGGGTCATCACAGCCAGAACTGGAAGTGGGGTCATCAGGTCCAGAACAGGAAGTGAGGTCATCAGGGCCAGAAACAGAAAGTGACATCATCAGGGCCTGGAGAAAATGGAAGTAATGTCATTGGACCCAGGCGGAATATCCTGTAATTAGTCTGCAGTGGAAAGAGAGAAAGGATTAGTACACTCTGCCACCCCCTGGTCTGTCGTGGAATTACCTTCATTCAGGCCCTTTAGCGGCCTCCAATGCGCATGTGTGTAACATTGGAAAATAATTATGATGGCCACACCTTTTATGAGAAAATCTATGTGATTCTACAATCTTTGTATGATGAAGGCAGAGCGTGCACTTTTAAATCTTTACAGAATGATCTGTAAGCTTAATCAAAACCTTAGGTAAGCCAGCAAAAATAAAAACTAAAAAACAAATGGTCAAAACTTTATAAACCTACACTAAAAATGAATTAACAAGTGAAAACAGTATAGAAGTAGAAGTTACTTTAAAATAGAACAATAAAAAATGATGCTTTTGCCATGTTTGCTGGCAACTCAATAGATTATCATACACAGAAAGTCATTCACTAACAAAGACTAAGTTAAGAAAATGTTTTACCAAAGTAGCAAAGCACCTCTTTGTTAATTTAAAAAATAAAAACAAAAGAGACACCATCATCTTTGAAAACAGTCAGAGACAGAACTTTGTGAATGGCTGGTAATTTCTACAGTTAACAAGGCTTAAACGTATACCCATATTTGATTATACAGGGTGAGTCAAAATTATGTTAACACCAGTGGTATTGCTATGTATATACTTATATATTTTTGTGGGCAATTTATGTGCCACATATGGTATATGTGTTGAACATGATGGCAAACAGGCAAAGACATTCCTGTAAATCATCTTTCATATATGAAGTATGTTTTTTGAATAAATTGTTTCTACCATTCAAATGTTAACATAATTTTGACCCTATATATGAAGTGTCATGTAACATTGACAACATAGTATAGGTCACCATTCTCTAAACAGAAAAGGTCCTCAAAAGGAATTTATTGAGCTACTGCCACTTAAAGGCCAAACTTGGGAAGATGATCCATTTCAGACTATGAGAGACTTGTTTGATGGCCAAAAATACCCAATCTCTTTTAAAACTGGTGGAACACCCAGCATGATAGCGGCACTGAAGGACTCTGCAAAGACAACAGATCACAGTTTCACTTCCTAGTTCTTCAAGAGGTATTTTCTGTGCAAACACTTCCAGAGTGTAGTAAGATGATGGCAATAACTATACATAATAAACAAGGTAATGGGAAAAGGAATGGAAACATTGACAGTTACGTGAAATACCCAATAATATCAACAGTGCATTTTGTGACTTTCGTGTGTACAGCAAATGGCAGTAGCTATCCAAAGGACAGGTGCTGAAAATATATATATTTTTTTGCCCTGTGGAGCACATGGAGATGTTTCTGGCTAGAGGAGTTGTATTTCTTGTTTAATATCAGTTCTTACTTTAAAGATTTAAAACTGAATCTGCAATTCAAAAGAAACACCACACTTTCAACTTTATAAGAGGTTTTGACATTTCAACACAAACCTGAATGGGATATGAACTGTGGTTCACTGGATCTTTTTTCCTTGTTGAAGCAGTTTAAGGGAGACACAAGCACTAACAGTAACACAAAAAGCATGAAACAAGTAATTGTAATGATGAAATAATCATTACCCTAATGTTTTCAGGATTCCAGACACATTATTCTTCACTTTCAAACCATTATCAACTTGGAGACTTTTTCAGGAACTAGTCAACCAGACATTGAAATGGAGCTGACATAACTGCAGGAGAAGACATTTGTCTAAATTCAGAGTTTTAGAGGAGAACCTTGAAGGTCTGAATAAATAGGGAGCAACTATTGCACAGAACCACAAATATGCAGAAAGAAAAAAATGCAAACTCTTCCAAAGTTGGAATAGCTTGTTTTGACATGTGGAGTTCTTTACCAGATACTTACAATAACCTAAAGTGATATACACTTGGAATACTTTCAGCTTATGTTGACAAACAGGTTTTTTCATTCATGAACATCCATAAAACCAAACTTTGAATCAGACTGAAAAATAAGAAGTTAAAGTCCTTCTTGAAAATCAACCTGTCATCATAAAGACCACATGTCAAGAAGGTGTACAAAGTGATATGAATATTGAAATTGCACTAAATAAGTACGCTAACTTAGGCTGTGTGGTCTAAATTTTCAGTTGGTAGCCTGGTTTAAATGTTAAGTTGTCCTGACAGTTGTTTCTTTTTTTATTTATTGCATTATTTAATGTAAAACAATATCATGTAGTGTGAAGCCAACACCAGCAAAGACAGACACAGGAGGCACAAGTGCAAGCACACGTTTTATTTTTTATTTTTTTCTCCTCCGGGAAACACCTTCCCCTGTTTCCCACTAGTACAACACAATCACAAGCACAATTCACAACCCAATTCTCTTCTTCTCTCTTTCTCCTCCGTGCAAGCTTCATCTCCTGGAATAGTGTTTTCTGGCTCTTTTTATATGGCACCCGGAAGTGCTCCGGAAGTGCACCGCTGCATCCCAGGGGGGCTGCCATCTGGGAGAGGTAATATTCTGGCCAATTTTCTCCCCTGCTCCTTCCAGCGTCGAGGTGTCCTGGCCAGGAAGGGGTCCAGGCCATCTACCACACTAGATACAATAACATGAATTAGCATTAATAATTTTGTCTCTGTTTTATGTTTTAAACTGTCACAGCAGATCAACAACAGCAACACTTTTATTTCTTACTGTATATAGCCCAAAATCACACAAGGAATGCCTCAATGGGCCTTAACAGGCCCTGCTTTTTGATAGCCCCCAAGCCTTGACACTCAAAGAAGACAAAAACAAATTCCCAAAAGAACCCTAATAGGAAAAATAAACACAGTTGATATGGAGAGTTACCTGAAAATGGACAGTTAAGCAACACAATCAGTACATCTGTTTAACAGTTGATTCACTATAGCCTACCTCACTCCAAACTGAACAAAAATACATATTGGCTATGTTTGAGAATTAAATTACATACTGTACACATCACCTAATTACATTACTACATTAAAAATATAGACATTAATAAACTTTAAAAATGTATTGAAGACATTTTAATATTGCATCACATTATAGCTTTTTAAAAGCAGGACCACTACATGGAAAACCTTTAACAGACACTGTCACTAACTAGAAAAATTAAAGGAACTAACTGGAAGCACTACTTTGTCATTGTACATTTGTTTCTTGTCATCGTACAGTTTGTGCAAGCGCCTCATTAAATAACGTACTCCTGATGAACCCATTTGAAATACCACCATACTGACATGGAGCCCAAAATCAAACATATGAACACAACCAAATAAATGAGGAAATCAGCTGAAATGAAAAAGAAAAGTTACCAATGCATAAACACACAAGCAAGTAGAGCAAACCACTACAAGAAGGGTCCAGAAATGGGGACAGAGTTAGTCGAAAGCAATCAAAAAAGCTGACAGCTTTCCTATATTACCAAGATCTCCTTATAAGAGAAAGAATAATAAGTGCCAAAGCCTGTGCACCACACACCAGTGAAGTACAAGAATGGGGGCTGTAATGCAACTACAAGTGCTTCCATTAATGAGCTTCAGAAGACACTGACTGAAAACCAGAAAAACAGTGGGGGAAAAAAAAAAGATAAATCCATCAATAAAAGCATAGTACACTTTACCATGTGACACCCCGTGTAGTGGGAATTGGGGGACACCAGTCTACACTTTTGGTGCCAAATATGTGGGACAGAGTGTGAAAGTGTGAGACAGAGAGACACAGGCACAAAAGGGATGGGGTTTTTGCAAAAATAAAGTGAGGTTTTAAGTTACAGGTGCACATAAAGAAAAACAAAAATAACGTCCTGCGGAAAATATTTATCAATACACAGTCCAATACCGCAAAGGACACACAAAACAATTATGAAACGAAGCCCAAATATGACGATTATATACAGATATTTAAAGTGCTAACTGAAAGTCCCAAACGAAAAAGAAAAATGCACACAAATTAGTGAAACCCCTATACAGTATACACAAAAAACAAAAATAATGTTGTCTTCCTCCACAGTGATCCAAGTCAGGAAGCTGCTCCTACAAACCGTGTATAGTACAGGGTTTAGTAAGAAAAATATTAAAAATACAGAAAAAGAAAAACTGTAAATACAAAAATAAACGGTACACCGTTAACCAGAACCCAATAAATACCTCCACCAAAGCTAATCCAGATATTTATACAAAAAGAAAAATATTAAAATCAATCAATGCACAGGCTGCAGTGCTTGGTAAGCTCACGAGAATGTTCTACCAAGTACCATGTCTGTCTGTCCGTCTGTCTGTCTGTCTCTCTCATATCTAACCAGAAGACCCTCTAGAAGACGCTCTAGAAGCCGGAAATTCCGTTTTGTATTCGCGGGCGCCCTCGCGCCGACCAATCAAGCTGCTGAATGTCATCCTTCCACGGACAGGCGATGACGATATGCGATATGTCACCTGCCCAGCAAAATTCCTATACAAATGCGAGTGGTCGACGCGCGCGCCCCATAGCTGTTCTGTACTGACATATGGGATGCGAGCTGCACTTCCCTCTTAAAACTGAAAGAAAGCCGCATTTTTCTCACGCGGGATATCGCCCAGACAACTACAAGCATGAGATACCGATTTATATGCCGGGCAAGCCAATACTAAGACGCTTCGCTCTGTCTTTTGCTTTTCCACTATGAGGTCGTGGGAGTCGAACAACGCCATTCCGGCCGGACAATGACGAAGCCGTCTTTCCATTCTCGCACGAAAACTTGCCACTCCCCAGAAGATGCGCATATCGTCAGCGATGACGTAATTCTGCACATTGTAAATGGACAAAAGGCAACCTTATTTGTAATTTTTCCCAAACAAATGCCTCTCTCTTAACACTAAAGAGGGCAGAATTTTAACTTTATTTGTTTGCTGGTATTGCCTATGAGGCATATTACCACAACCCATTGTTGAATTAAAACCTCTCAGTATGTGACTGTGTCCTTCCATGTATTGGTCAGGAGATCTTTAAACCTCTCCTAAACCTTCCATGATTCCTCTCTTTCTATCTCAACCAAAAGGTCCATCTATTCCTACCATCTGCTGGGTGTGCTACCGTTTAAGTGCTCTGATGGAGCAATGGTTGTTTTACTCCCATTCAGCCATTTTTCTCTTTTGTCTCTAACCTTTAGCAACATAAGAATATCTATCCATCCATTCATTTTCGAGAACAGAGTCAGAAGGAAGCTGGAGCCTATCTCAACAAGCATTGGGTGCAAGAAAGGAACAATCCCTGCACAGGGTGCCAGTCCATTGCAGTGAGACATAAGAAGAAAAGAATCTTAACAAAAAAGAGATCATTCAGACTATTGACTTTATTTGGTAACCTAGTAGAGTAATTGTCCCAAAAGCTCAAACAATTACTTTTTAATAGGTGTCAATGTTTCTTTTCTAGCAACATGACTCAGTGGTTTGCATGAAAAATAGTTTTTCCTTAGTTTCCATCTGTCTCTCCGTCTTATCACGGGGTTAGTGGAACTCACAAAGTTTATCTGCTGGGACTATTCACACACCTTGAGCTAAACACACACACACACACTGGCATTATCCATGGAAGCACTCAATGTAAGTGTTGCCTGCACAACCTATCACTCCTCAGAAGGGCCCACGATTTACCGCGGCCCGCGGAATTTAGGGTTTTGCAGCGGTTAAACACCACGCCGCGGAATTAACCTAACTGCCGCGGAAAATACCAAATCTGAATAAAATCTCACTATTTGAGGCATATTGATATTAGTATGATTAGTTTTAATTACTTCTTCAAGTTCTTTCTTTAGCCTATTACATCATCTCATTAATATCTTGTTCATTGCTACAGAAATCGAACACAGTGGAGCTACAGTCCAGTTAAAAAAGCTGTCGGCGTTGCTGCAAAGTACTGATAAACTTAAAGAGCTTGAGAGCTGAACTTGAATTTGTATCTGTTCACTGCCAGCCAATTATGAACACTCTGAATTATTTTAAGGGACAGTCATTCATGGCTGTCGATGTCTACAACAAAGTGTCTGACTTACTGTCTTACCTGAAATCGTCCGGTTTCCAATTGCAACCAGCAGCTGTGAAGATGCAAAGCACAATGCTGCTGCTAAACTTGAAGAATATTTTGTGGGAACCAAACAGCCGGCAATAGACCTATTCAGATCTGTGAGAATATTTGATCCACGAGAGCTACCACTCTTATCGAAGAATTTTGCTGATCATGCACCATCAGTGCCAACAATGATGGCCGCAGCAGATGAATGGCAAGCTTATCTGGACATAACATCTCGTGAAGTAATTCCAGCTGATATCACTGCTTTTTGACGTGCCTTAGAGGCTCGCTTAGCAGCTCTTGCTAAAGTTTACATTGCGTTGCCGATCTCTTCTGTTGATGTGGAACGTTCGTTCTCAAAATATGGATCGGTGTTGTCACCACTGCGATATTCTCTGTCACAAGAAAACCTACGATCTTACAGTGCTGTTTTCTTCAACAATAAATAAACAATGACTTTAGAAACATTATTCGATCGTTTTTTGAGAATAATATTATGCCTACATATGTTTCAGCATCGTTTGCCTAAAGCAAATCTGTGGATTAAAATGTGCGGATGTGAAAGCTTTGATATATCTATTTGATTAGTATTACGAATTATGATTGATTATTATTAAGGATTAAGAATAAGAAAAATTGCATTTATTTTGCTTGGGTTACGAATGAATTTTATGGAGTTCTGGTACTGCATTTGCAGCGCCGCGGTACGCCGCGGAATTTAAAAAAAAAACATGCCGCGGAATTTACGATTTCTTGCCGTGGTAAATCGTGGGCCCTACTCCTCAGTATTCAACATATGAATTCAGTAGCTTCAGCATGAACAACACATAGTTGTCTTCCGGAGTTAATCTGGACCTAAAGGCTGACATGCAGTACCTTGGTCCCCGAGAATAACCTAGACACGTATTACTCCCACTGGTCTACCTCTCTACTGGAGGTGTCCCCATCAGCCTGCTAACCCCGTGAGCATAAAAGAGGCATCTCTGTACACCAGGAGCATTGTGTTTACTTTAATACTTTCATCACTCAAAGTGTACAAAGTATAGACATATTAAAGCAAAGCAGTATTAAGAACAGAATAATAGCAGCTGAAAAATAAGCATGAAATGAATGATAGACAATATAAATTAATTTTTAACAAGCTCAAATAAAAAAAGTCCTTGCTTCAAAGTAAAACAACTTGAGAAATGCTTTCCATAAAGATAAAGATAACATCTGTGTCAGAGGAGGAGTTATCTTCGCTTTTAGACACAGCAGTTGGGCTGATCCATGGACTGCGTCTTTCATGTCCAGGTGGATGGAGTCCCTATGATGGAATATAGTATCTCTCCCTCTCTCTCTCCAATGTTTTTCTCAGACATCAGGCACATTTGGGGTTCTGTACCTTGCAATTTTATACACAGACTAGCAGAATACCCGCGCTTCGCAGCGGAGAAGTAATGTGTTAAAGAATGAAAAAGAAAAGGAAATATTTTAAAAATAACGTAACATGATTGTTAATGTAATTGTTTTGTCATTGATATGAGTGTTGTTGTCATCTCTCTCTCTCT
>JANRMT010062806.1:19951809-19966070 GCA_026402145.1 Polypterus bichir lapradei
TTTTCATACGTCTCAAACTAAGGGGATGCGAGGTTAAAATAAATCGAGAAGCGCGCGTACATACTTAGTGCATCCCCTCTCGGGAATCGAACCTCGGACGTGGGCGCTACAGGCGAATGCTTTACTATCACGCCACTGCGTGTGGTTTATCTATTTGAGCATAGCAGTGTAATTTGGTTTTTGTTCAGCACTCTTTGGAACTGTTACTTTTTGTCTGCGCACTGCGTCAGTTCACGTGAGCCGCTGAATATGGTTTTATATGTCAGTCGCTCGCTTCTAATTGTTTCGCTGCCTTCTTAATTATATAATGCATGTTTTCTAAAGCGCGTTTTGTAGCTCTTCCTGGCTTTCTACATAATGCGTGATTACGTGAGAGGCGTGATGATGTCATACGAAACTCCGCCCCTCCAGCTGAACTCCATTACAGTAAATGGAGAAAAACAACTTCCAGTTATGACCATTACGCGTAGAATTTCGAAATGAAACCTGCCCAACTTTTGTAAGGAAGCTGTAAGGAATGAGCCTGCTAAATTTCAGCCTTCTACCTACACGGGAAGTTGGAGAATTAGTGATGAGTCAGTCAGTCAGTCAGTCAGTCAGTCAGTGAGTGAGTGAGTGAGTGAGTGAGTGAGTGAGGGCTTTGCCGTTTATTAGTATAGATAAGTGGCTAGCTACTTGGGTGATGGACAGCTCTGTCTAAAAGCTTTAATCATGGAAGTATGCGTGAAACAGTTTATATTCTCAACGGTGGTCTCCAGTTCCCTTTATTCCATCAAAAATTTATGTTAGAGTCTATCTGGTCATTCTATGCTAAGGCTATAATGTTTGTTGTACACTTAGGTAACATAATAGGAAAACAAAAAAAAATACATAAGATTGAAACAAAACAGTGTCTCTCAGTATTGTTCTTCACAGGATTTCACAGCACTTCTCTATGTAAAACTGTTCCAGAGATTTGATTTGCAAAACAGTGCAATCTGTCTGAGCAAAAATTTGTAAATAAGGCATACTGCAGCATGCTTTTAATATAATTCCTGTAGTTTCAGAGTAATGATAACCCACTTGACAACAGCCTTAAATACACCACTCACTCTTTAATTGAAAGAATCCTGCAGCATCAATGCCCTTAGAAGTTTTGAAAACCTGGATTAGGTTCTCAAGCAGCCTTCTCTGTTCAGGACTAAAAAAGGTTGAAACCCCTTACCCTAGCAGCAAAGAACATGCCTATTAGTCCATCAATGCATTTGGTTTTCCTAATCTACACCACTTCAAGTGCTGCTATGCCTTTTTTAGGGTGATAATGAAAACTTCTCCTGGGGCACCCAGTCCATTTGTAGATACCTTCATTATGAATTGGCATGATATAAGTTTTAATTATTACACCAGTCTCTAACAAGCGATGTACATCTCTTCCTATTTTGTGTTCAGCTACTCCAACTCCTCATAGTACTGCTCTTGTAAGGATGCAATGCATGTTGGTTGTTGTCTTCTAAACACTTTTTCCTTCCCAGACCTTAGTGTTCGTAGTACTTGTAGCTACGGGTGCGAAAGGCAAGATTAAGCATAAGTAAAACACGTGCCGAAAGAAATCTCTTAGTCCAAAAGTTTGTTTTAAAAGATTTAGTGAAAACTCAAAGCAAATAGTCCACACAGGAATAAAGAAATAAGGTTGTTGTTACACAAGCAGAAAAAAAGGCAAAAAAATTAGAAGAAATATATCTTCTGTAAACTTACCTTTTAAACTTACCTCTCCTCAAGAACCTGATTAAAGCACCATGCAGCCACCTGGCATATTTGACTGAAGGTGGGTGCCCCAGCTGTCCAAGAGACCCAGTGCATCAAATCCTCTAAGACAAAGCCTGTAAACAATGAGGAATGACTTAAGCACATTTATGTTAATTAAAATGTCTAGCATGGGCTGGGCAGTCTTTTTTTCCTTGGGACCCCTACAGATTTTTTTTTCTCCAGCATAACTAGAATTTTTTTTGTTCTGTTCTTCTGGCCATCTGATCTTATGATCATAAGAATTTGTAAAAACTTACAACATGATATTATTTATAAGGATGCTACTCTTCAATGAACTATATATCTATGTCATGTAAGCTCGTATGGATTTTTTTTTTGTTACTTATTTACTGTTTTTCCTACCTAATTTGATTTGTTTATCATTTCTTGTAACTTTCTCTTTGACATCTTGTAAAGCACTTTAAGCTACATTGTATGAAAATGTGCTATAGAAATGAATGTTGCTGTTTCCAGTGTCCTCCTGTTAGTGTTGTTGAACTGATTTTATAGATCTGGGTTAATATCATTTCAGGTCTAGTTATTGGTACAGGCTGCCGCACGGGTTCTTCTCATGATGTGGTGGACAAGTAGAGGAGCACTGTGGCTGTCGGTGTATCCCTTCTGGTACCTGCCCAAACTATTTGTTTGATATGAGCTAACCAGCCATCCCCATCTGTATTATCATTTTGATTGGCCTATACTCACACATCCTGAGCCTAACACACTTATTCAGATAGACGCACACACACACACACTGAACAATACTTGCACAGCCTATCACTCCCCAATATCCCACATAGGCACTCACTAGCTTTAGTTTGAGTAATTGACGTGGGTGTCCCCAGATGTTTAATAGACACAGAAAGCCGACAAATCTTGATCCTCAAATGTAATATAGACACTGGAGTCTGATACACCTTGGTTATTGCACTTAACAATGGTGTGCTACCTTGCTTCTATGCTGTCCATTATTTGAGACATTCATCCATAGCTATTAACCCTGTGGAAAAGAAGTGGCTATCTACCCACGCCAAGTGTTCTGTGTTTACTTTATTGATTTATTTACTCAACATGTGCAGACAAAACATAGAAATTTAAATGTAAAGCAATATATATGAAATAATTTATATAAAATATAAATGAATGGCAATATTTGAATATGATGCTCTAATAAAACTATGCCCTTGTTTCAAAGTACGACACTTTAAACAATAATCTCCTAAAGGATATGAAAGCTGAAGAGTAGCACCAAAGGAAATATCTGTGTCAGGGAGAGTTTCTGTTTGGGGTGGTTTGTTTTGAATCAACAGGTGGGAGGTTCTCCCTTCTAGCCCTGGGTGACCTTTATGCCAAATGGTATGTGTGGGCCTCTGGACATTGTGATGCTATATCCAGATAATTGGCTAACTATAGCACACACAATTGGACACCCTACCTCAAAAGCTTTAGTCATCAGAATATGTTCAAGCACTTTTTCTTGTAAACATTGTTTAATTTGGCATTTAATTCAAAAATTGACCAGATTTTCTAACCTAACATAATAAAGTGAGTGATACACTGAAATAAAATTAAAGGAAATGTGTATACACTTAGACAAATATGAAGAAGGTTTGAAAACATTGGAACAAAGTCTGACAGTGCTGCACTGTATGGAACATCTGGGAGTAAAGTTGCAGAGTTCATCATAGCTCATCTGAGCAAAACGTAGAAAAAAACAGTCCAAGATGGCCTTCCAAGCAAAATATCTGCAGTCCCCAAATGGTGACTTTTCAGAACACCGTACATATTCTGTGCCAATCCCATTGTGAACTTGGGGTTACTCATGAGGACAAAAATCTTGGCAGTGCAATAGAATGTTCAAACCACTGCTGACAAATATTCAGCATAGGTTTAAATGAGTCAGTCTGTTAAGAGCAATAGACAATCAAATGATTTTGAAAGCCAGTTTATAAAATAAAATGTAGAAAGGTCTGTAGGCAATGAATACATAAGAGGTCAAGAATAAGTGTGTAGCACTGAATAATAAGCTCATAAGACAAAATTTAAAAATAAATGATTTTTGGGACAAAAAGCAACTGTTTTCTGTTTTCTAAGTACAAATGAATCATCACCGAAGAAAAAGTCACAACTGTTACTCAGCCTATATATACACATCACACTTTCCACGTTCACAGTGGCTCCAAGACGGGCCAGCTTTTCATTGTACTTGTTTCTGAGACGAATATTGGAGAAAATAGCTACACTGTATAAAAAAATTATTAATTCCACAGACCACATGAAAGGATCTGAGCAGAAATAAAAACAGGAGTCATGTAATTACAGAGCTCAGGAGCCCGGACATCAGTGAAAACACTTTAGTTTCAAAGGCAAAGATATAATCAAGAAGAGGCAAGAAACCAAAATAACATCTCAACTGTCAAAACAAGAAAAGCAAAGGTCAAATCCATGAGAAATTAACAAAACATTATGAAACAAATTCAGAAAACCAGATCAAACAAGTTGATCCAATCAAGGAAGGTATAATGGGTTTTCAAAAATGCTGTGAGAGCATTGACTACAGTAATGGGTGTATGCCTCTTCTATCTCCCAACTTCTCTTGCCAAAAGACCACCACATAAAATGGGATTCTAAGTATCATACTTAAATGAGTGGGATCAGAGGTTAGAAGTAGGACACGGTCATTGGTTAAAAGTAGGCAGTATGTGAGAAAAGCAGCAAAGGCAGAGTTCAGCTTAGTCACAGCTGCCAGGTAGCCACATTAACTCTTTGAGGGCTGAATATATTTTCCAAAAAACAATGGTTTCATTCAGAAATCAACATAAAATGTCTGTTGCTGCATGCTGTGGGTGCCAGTTTGCCAAGAATGGGTGTCAGGCTTGCTGCCAGGCTGTCTTTGCATGGCAGTGGTCATGGTCGCAGTGCATTATAATCTGCCTTTTATCATTGTTAAGTGGCAGTCCTCCCTGGCGAACACTGTAAGTACCATAATTAGCTGGGCACCGATCAGCTGAAGCTGGAACCTCACATTTGTTTTCGATCACTTGTATCAACAATTGAGTCCGACAAGTCATAGTCCAATTCAGAGATAATAGGCAAAGCGTCATGCACGGAGTATTTTGCTTTACGCATTCACTTTGATCTCTCACCAGATAACATGTGCCATTTTTGCCGTTGTGCGCGCCTTGCTACTCATGAAAGCGCAGGGAATCTCGGTCAAACCAATGAATCTAACTTTCCTTCTAGCAACGAGAGTCTAACTAAAATGTAACGGTTGGTTTTGTCACAGTTTACAGTTGATTACCATCGTCAACTCCTCCTTTTGACAAAAGTCGACATCAGCCCTGAAAGAGTTAAAAAGGCCGGGCCAAGGACAAAGAACAAGCTGGAAGAATAAGTCAGAGGTAGAGACCACTGATACTAAGGCATTACTGTTAAATGTATTGAGTTATACAGTTTGCCTTACATTATTTACTGTATGAAATTTTCTTAACAGGTGTGAGAAATGTTTTGCTGTTAGAGGCTCAAAAGGGGATTTTTTTATTGAGAAATACTTTTCCTTTGCTTTTTGATGGAAACTTTGATGTTTTTCTTAGTCTGATGTGAAGCTGGGATCCTTCAGTTTAATCAGATACAAGCTTTTCCATTTAAATGTACACATTTTTAATGTATAAATAATTATGTAAAAAGTAATTAATATACTCAAACTAGAAAACAAGTAGCTTTATACAAAGAGAATTCAAACTATAGTTCTTATACAAAATTGTGGAATCTGTCAAGGACGCAAACAAGTAATTTATAAAGATTTTCTGGCATCTACCCAAGTTGACAAAGAATAATATTTTCCTCAGTAATTCTGAAATAATTTGTATTTTAAAAATGTATTGATATGCAAAAATGGTGTATGTTTCGTACACATACACTTTTATATATTGTGTTTTAAACTTAAATTATTACAATGATCTTCACTGGTGCCAGCTTTTTGTATTTCAATTCATACAACACGGTCCTAGTTGTTTAAAGAAAACTAAATTTCAACAGAAGGGAACAGGATGTAAGGGTTTTTTTGTAATCTATGCTTGCTATTTTACTGTTCACTCAAAAATGCTTGATTTCTGAGGCATGTAATGCTGTTATTGGTTAATGCCACTGTGAAAGCAGTTTATGAGAGAATTACATTAACACATGGAAAAATGCTTTACATTTTTAACAAAAAGAACAAGAATAGGGAAAAGAACAGAAAAAGAACAGAAGCCACCAAACTGCAATTCCTACTAACGCACAAAAATGGAAGATAATATTCTGAAGGAGTGCATATAATAATATACAGTATAAATTTTATGTATACTTCTGCTCTTTGTGCTTTATAACACTAAGAACATCATTTATTTATATAGCACATTTTCATACAAAATGTTTACAAAATAAATACAAAAATAATAAATAAAAATAATAAAAAAAATAAAATATAAACTTACACAAGACAGATAAACAAATATGTACTTAAGCATGAACTTATTCACTATTAACTAGACTCATTTTTTTAAGTCTCTTTTGGATAGAACAGTAAGAACGATGCTATGGTCAGATGGCCAGGGAGGAAAGGAAAATACAAACTCCAGTTGCTAGGGTACTGGAGAAATTAACCTGCAGGAGTTCCAAGGTTAAAACACTGCCATGCCCGCTACTGGGCATTCTTCTAAACATGTATATGTTACTGTAGTTCATTATTGTGATGATGTACCAATCTAAAAGATTAGATGTACTGGGTCTCACCAACAGTTGGAGTGTCCACATTCCTTCTAATTTCAGAGGTGGCTGCAGAGTAATTTCATCAGATGGCAGTGTTGTAGGACACCACCACAGAAAACCAGAAAAAGAAAACCAGAAAAATGCAATACATATTATAATCTAGAAGAAGCAGTGCAAATAATGATTTATGAAATATTCAAAACAAGAAAGTGGGCTTTTAAGAGTTTTTTTAATGTTCCATGGTATTAGCCTGGCATATCTCCTTTAGTAAAGCATTCCGGTGTTTTGATCAGGGCTTGTAAGTATATCTGTAATTATATTATGTCTCAGTGCTCAAAACTCCAAAGGGGTGAAAATGAAATCAGACTTAAACAGAGAATACCACCACTTACATTCTTCCGCTTCAGACATTGGACACGATCAACTTTTTTTTTTTTATTAATTTTCGATGTTTCCCTAAACACATTAATTTAAAGCATGTTTTTCCATTGTTTCATTTCCATCCATTTTTAAGCAATTACCTTCCATAAATTTTGACATTCTGTATGTCTTTTCTACGGGTTGGACCACAAGGATTTTGATTTTAAGGTCAGATATTGTGTGTAGGGCACTTCTGATGATGTTATCATTTATTAGCAACTTTACTGAGACACCGTTTTGTTTTTTTATTTTGATGCCACCATTTTATGGTGTCTTGCATCTGTTATCTTAATGGGTAATTTTCCCATAATTTCTGGCATATCTGAGTTTGCAGATAAAAACCATTCTTAGTGACTCTAAAATAGTTTTGTTTTGATTTCCTGATTCACAAATTCTAGCTCTTGGGCATGACCTTTGATTTTTAATTATGTTTTTGACTTCAAAGAAATTTGTTCTGACCCTCAGTTTGGACCTCAGCTTGTTTTTCTGATTATGCATATCTCTCATTTCATTCCAATTACTGCCTCTTAGCATTATGCCGTGGCCCTATCTTGTTTTGTTATGGATGCAGGCATTTTAGAGCATTTGTGTCAATAGCTACCATGAAGTTACACAGGATGATCTAGGAAGTGCCACACCTGTGACATTACCAGAGTGAAAATATAAAGGTCAGTATGCGCATTTCCAAAATCATCTGAGATTGCAGATTAATTCCTGTGTTAATGTACAAATGTTTTTTTGAAAAATCGTTTTCCAGTTAAAAACTTTGGTTTCGTTATTAGGTACTTGTGAATTTGACTTTTCATGTTGAACTTGATTCACTCCTAACTATGTCTTATCATCTGGTCATTTTCATTCAAAATCATTAACTATTTCAATTTGAGTCAGTATATCCAGATTTGTGGTGTATGACAAAATTTCTTAGAGACACATCATCCAATCAGTTACCTCCAGCAATTTCAACCAGTGTTGTCTGCCCAGCTCTCTGAGTCACGTACTGCCCCCTTTAAACATTATACATTCACATCATTTTAAAGGAGTATTTATTACAATCTTTGTTGGCTATAATGAATAGCTCGTTAACAAGCAGAGTCATACCTTCCATTTGTAAACGCGCAATAGTGCAACCTCTGTTAAAGAAATCTAACCTAGACCCCAATGACCATAAGAAGTACATGCTAATCTCCAAGCTACCATTTATTTCCGAGATATTGGAAAAAGTTGTATTCTCACAGATCTCCTCCTACTTGAATAAGTTTAACATCTCTGACAAATTCCAGGTTTTAAAGTATTGCATAGCACAGAGTCTATCACGCAGAAGGTACAGAATGACATTCTTCTCACTGTCAGTTCTGGTTCTTGTGCAGTTTTAGTTCTCCTTGATCTTAGCACAGCTTTAACACAATCAACCATGATATTCTTTAAAAATGTTTAGAGGAGGAATTTGGTTTGCAAGGCTCAGTGTTAAAATGGTTTACCTCCTACCTGAGAGAAAGAAGCTTCTCAGTCAGGATAGGTAACTGTTTCCACTCCTCCACTCCCATTAAATGTTGCATTCCCCAAGGATTCATTTTAGGGCCTTTTTTATTCTCACTATACATGACACCCCTAGGCTCTGTCTTTTAAAAATATATTTTTTGTATCATTGCTATGCAGAATGACATTCAGTTTTATGTACCAGTTACAGCTGATAGCACCTGCTCTCTGAAGAACCTGTTCAATTGCTTAGATGGTATTAAATGCAAGATGGCATAGAACATTCTTCAACTAGATGAAAACAAAATTGGAATAATTATATTTGGCCACCCAAACTATTTCACTAGACTTAGCAGAGCACTAGGTCCACTGTCCGTACATTTTCAAAATGAACTTTAAAACCTTGGGGTTTTTTTTTGAATACTTCATTGAATTTTAATAAAATAATCAACAATGGTGTAAAGGGCAGCTTTTATAATTTTAGAACTATAGCCAAGTTAAAGATGATTTTATCTCATAAGGACCTGGAAATAGTTTTCCACGCTTTTATCACTTCTTGGTTTGACTACTGTAATTCTCTGTTTATGGGGCTGTTCCATTCCACACTTTCTACAAATCAAATGATTCAAAATACAGCTGATAGACTTAATTGGAACAAAGAAAAGACAGCATATCACTCCTGTTCTACCTCATTTGCATTAGTTACCTTGAAAATACAGAGTTGAGTTTAAAATTTTGCTATTTGTTTTTAAAGTACTCAATAGATTAGCCCCTCAATGCATTTCAGATCTGCTATTTCTGTATTCAGCCCCCTAGTCACTTAGGTCATCCTCAAAACAGCTCTTCTCAGTTCCTCACTCACGTCTTAAAATGAAGGGTGACCGGGCTGTCTCTGTAGCTGCCCCCAGACTTTGGAATAGTACTCCCTTCCTGGCGTACTATTGATGAGGTTGAATCTAAATTAAAGACCCACCTGTTTCCTCTTGCTTTCATTTAGTTTAAGCTTCTCCTAGGTCTTTTGTCAAGTCCACTAATAGGTTATTTTTAATCTCATTTTAATCACTCCCACCAGTCAGTCAGTCAGTCGTTGTCCATCCCGCTATATCCTAATACAAGGTCATGGGGGTCTGCTGGATCCAATCCCAGCCAACAATGGGCACAAGGCAAGAACAAACCCCGGGCAGGGCACCATCCCACTGCAGTTACTCCCACCATCTTCTTCTTAATCTGGTGTTTATTGTATTACATTTACTTTAACTTACATTTTATTTTAATTTTTACTTTCTTGCTCTTCTGCAGTGGGTTGGCACTCTACCCGGGGTCTGTGCCCTCAACAGAGAGAAAATAGATCAAATTTACATTTAGAGCTAAGTTAATTTTTATTAACATTTGCTAAGGTGCCACATGAGTGGCTGTGCATCAAACTAAAAGAAGTGGGAGTGTTGTATATAAATGGGGGCAAAACTGGCTCAGCCACAGGAAGCAGAGCATTATGGTGTGAGGAACCCTATCAGATTTAACTGACATTAAGAGTGGTGTTCCACAGGGGTCAGTGCTATGACCGCTGCTATTTTTAATATATATATAAATGATTTGGATAGAAATATAAGTAAACAATTGGTTTAGTTTACAGATTATACCTAGATAGGTGGACTGTCAGATAATCTTGAATCCACTGAGTCAACACAGAGGGACATGGACAGCATACAGGCTTGGGTGGATTTGTGGCAGATTAAATTTAATGTCAGTTAATGTAAAGTTTTACAAGTAGGAAGTAAAAATGTTAGGTTTTAACACACAGTAGGGGGTCTGAAAATTGAAAGTACACCTTATGAGAAGGATGTACGAGTTGTAGTGGACTCGACACAATCAACTTACAGAAATTGTTCAGAAGCCATTAACAGTCTAATAGTTATATAGTAAAATGTGCAGAGTTTAAATCCAAGGAGGTTATGCTCAAGTTTTATAACATATTGGTGAGGCCTCATCTGGAGTACTGTGTACAGTGATGGTCACCAAGCTACAAAAAGGTCATAACAGCGCTAGAAAAAGTCCAGAGAAGAGCGACTAGGCTGATTGAGGAAAGAGTAAAAGAGCTAAGACTTCAAAAGAATTAAGAGGAGACATGACTGAAGTGTTTAAAGTTATGAAGGGAATTAGTACAGTGGATCGAGACTGATAAATTTAACATTAGAATCCCTGAACCCTATGAAGTAATGTGCAATCCCACTTCCTTTGCACCTCTCCATCAGCGTCTTTTGTTTTGTAAATGTGTCGATCAGCACAAGCAGCAAGTAGCCTGCTATCCCATCCCCTCCTTGATGGAGCTCAACTTGGGCAAAGAGTTCTTCCAGCTCAAGGCTCGTTATCATGCGTGTGAGGTGCCTGGAGTTGTATTGGGTAAATACAGTATATCGTTATTTGGAACACATGCATTTCATGTTTGTTCCGTGTCTACAAATATCTGGGTGAGTGTAGAATGAAAGGAAATGCGAGGCAAGAAATGCTGAACACATACAGAAAGCAGAAACTTTTTCCATGTTATAATAATAATGATGTGAAGTTTATAATGTGTGAAGACATTAGTACAAATATCAGATAAGAAAAGTGCGCTTTTATTCAACAACTAGCAAAATACCCGCGCTTCGCAGCAGAGAAGTAGTGTGTTAAAGAAGTAATGAAAAAGAAAAGGAAACATTTTGAAAATAACGTAACATGATTGTCAATGTAATTGTTTTGTCACTGTTGTGAGTGATGAGTGTTGCTGTCATATATATATATATATATATATATATATATATATATATATATATATATATATATATATATATATATATATATATTGTGAACGCTGGCCCCGGCACAGACAGACGGACAACATTTTCGCACCCAACATACTGTTTATTTATACTATTTACAAGTCCAGATCACGTGCACTAACAACCCCTGTGCCTCCAGCACCGATTCCCCCAATGTCCAGGGCTCACAGTCCTTATGCCTTCCTGGCCGCCTCCCGTCCTCTCTCTCCAGCTCAGTCTGCTACCTCCCGACTTCCACCTGATGACTGGAGAGAGGCGGCCCCTTTTATGGGAACCCGGATGGGCTCCATCTGCTTCCCGGCACTTAGCCTTGGCCACACCCCTGTGTGGCAGAAGTGCCGGCTGCGCACCCGGAAGCCGTCCGTGTGTCCCTTGTCGTCTTCCCCCCGGCACGCCCCTGGTGTGGCGGAAGTGCTGGGCTCCCGGGATAATTAGGCACTGGGGCGCCGCCTGGCGGTGGCCACGGGTCCCTACAGGGCTGGGCTTCCAAGCCCTGTACCCGAGGCCCCCTGCATAACCAGGACGGACACCCCCACTCGGTCTGGAGGAGGCACACGCCCTCCTCCAGTCCTCCAAGGCGTCCCGACCGGGCTCCAGCCCCGGCCGAGGACCAGATGGAATAAACCGGCATCGGGGCGCCGCCTGGCAGTGACCACGGGCCCCTACAGGGTAGGGCTTCCATGCCCTCGACCCGCGGTCCCCAACAGAACCAGGACGGACGCCCCCTCACGGTCTGGAGGAGGCACAAGCCCTCCTCACGTCCTCCTGGGCGTCCCGGCCGGGGACCACAATATATATATATATATATATATATACACACACACATATAAACATATATATACATATCCATACATATATACATATACACATATATATATACACACACACACATATATACAAACCGGATTCCAAAAAAGTTGGGACACTATACAAATCGTGAATAAAAACTGAATGCAATGATGTGGAGGTGCCAACTTCTAATATTTTATTCAGAATAGAACATAAATCACGGAACAAAAGTTTAAACTGAGAAAATGTATCATTTTAAGGAAAAAATATGTTGATTCAGTATTTCATGGTGTCAACAAATCCCAAAAAAGTTGGGACAAGGCCATTTTCACCACTGTGTGGAATCTCCCCTTCTTCTTACAACACTCAACAGACGTCTGGGGACCGAGGAGACCAGTTTCTCAAGTTTAGAAATAGGAATGCTCTCCCATTCTTGTCTAATACAGGCCTCTAACTGTTCAATCGTCTTGGGCCTTCTTTGTCGCACCTTCCTCTTTATGATGCGCCAAATGTTCTCTATAGGTGAAAGATCTGGACTGCAGACTGACCATTTCAGTACCCGGATCCTTCTCCTACGCAGCCATGATGTTGTGATTGATGCAGACTGTGGTCTGGCATTATCTTGTTGAAAAATGCAGGGTCTTCCCTGAAAGAGATGACGTCTGGATGGGAGCATATGTTGTTCTAGAACCTGAATATATTTTTCTGCATTGATGGTGCCTTTCCAGACATGCAAGCTGCCCATGCCACACGCACTCATGCAACCCCATACCATCAGAAATGCAGGCTTCTGAACTGAGCGTTGATAACAACTTGGGTTGTCCTTGTCCTCTTTGGTCCGGATGACATGGCGTCCCAGATTTCCAAAAAGAACTTCGAATCGTGACTCATCTGACCACAGAACAGTCTTCCATTTTGCCACACTCCATTTTAAATGATCCCTGGCCCAGTGACAACGCCTGAGCTTGTGGATCTTGCTTAGAAATAGCTTTTTCTTTGCACTGTAGAGTTTCAGCTGGCAACGGCGGATGGCACGGTGGATTGTGTTCACTGACAATGGTTTCTGGAAGTATTCCTGAGCCCATTCTGTGATTTCCTTTACAGTAGCATTCCTGTTTGTGGTGCAGTGTCGTTTAAGGGCCCGGAGATCACAGGCATCCAGTATGGTTTTACGGCCTTGACCCTTACGCACAGAGATTGTTCCAGATTCTCTGAATCTTCGGATGATGTTATGTACAGTTGATGATGATAGATGCAAAGTCTTTGCAATTTTTCGCTGGGTAACACCTTTCTGATATTGCTCCACTATCTTTCTGCGCAACATTGTGGGAATTGGTGATCCTCTACCCATCTTGGCTTCTGAGAGACACTGCCACTCTGAGAAGCTCTTTTTATACCCAATCATGTTGCCAGTTGACCTAATTAGTGTTTATTGGTCTTCCAGCTCTTCGTTATGCTCAAATTTACTTTTTCCAGCCTCTTATTGCTACTTGTCCCAACTTTTTTGGGATTTGTTGACACCGTGAAATTTTGAATCAACATATTTTTCCTTTAAAATGATAAATTTACTCGGATTAAACGTTTGATCTGTCATCTACGTTCTATTACAAATAAAATATTGACATTTGCCATCTCCACATCATTGCATTCAGTTTTTATTCACAATTTGTTTAGTGTCCCAACTTTTTTGGAATCCGGTTTGTACCTACATATATATATATATATACATATATACATATATATATACATATCTACATATACACACATACATATACATACACACATACATACATACACACACATATATACACACAAATACATATATATATATATACATACACACACATATTTAAACATATATATACATATACATACATATCTACATATATACATATACACACACACACATACATATATTGCAGGGGGTGCCAGAATCCATCAAGGAAGAAAAGTGAAAAACATTATTTGTACAAAATCTTAATTTATTTATCCATTCCTAAATAATTAAATTGGCAAGCTATTTCGTATCAGTGCAATACGCTGCTTGTTAAAACGGATGACTCCCACTCTGCGTGGATATTACGAACTATCGTATCTGTTCAAGTTCTATTTAAATTTTAAATAGAAGGAATTTTTATTTAGTCGACAGAAATGTCTTTGGTAGGAATGTAAGTTAAATGTAGGCATCATTGCATAAATTTTTCTTCACCATAGAAATGTAAA
>JANRMT010062806.1:19974019-19989428 GCA_026402145.1 Polypterus bichir lapradei
ATTTGAGTCTGTAACACCCAGTGTAAATTTTTTTTTTATTATTCAGTTTTATTCTCTCAGTGATATTCACGTGGTACAATTAATTTGCTACTCCCTCTTTGAGTTGATGCTGTTTATCTCCATTCTTTTCACAGGAGTAGCAATGACCACAGTTGCTACTGTGGTTGATTCTGCTCAGAACTATTTGTTGTACCGGCAATCAAAGATACAATGTCCCGTGACTGCTATCAGACTTGACAAAGGCAGAACTGTAACCACAGACAGCTTCTTCACGGTGCGTTCGCTGGCTAATAGACTGCTGCATTGCAACTCAACTCTGCTTGGCACCATAAGTAAATAAGTAAATAAATAAAGAAATATATTGTTAGAAACATAAGACTGAAAATATCAGCGAGAGAATTTTTTTTAACAATTCTGTCCTATAAGAATATCAGACCCTACAATTAGGGATCAACCAGACCACTTGAGGTGAAAATCGCAAATTATATCTCTTTGTGGATTTTGCATGTTGCTCTCCTGCTTCAAACTGGACACCACAAAAACAGCTACCAAAAATGAAATGACTAGAGAGAAGCCTAGAGTGAACAAAGCTATGTGCCTGTACTGTAAGAAGTCTGTCTGTAATTTCAGTATCATGCACCATAACACGGAGTACAGGCAAGATCAAAGAAAAAAAAAACGTTTAAATGACAACTCATGTTCAAATGGCATAGCATTTTCAAACAGTGATGTTTTCATGTATGAATGTGTATGTGTGCTTGAGAGAGGCAGAGAGAGATTCAATCTCATTCAAGGGGATACTGGAATATAAAATAAACACTTTTCCAAAGGTATAATAAAACAAGTGTGCTTTTATTCAAGAATACAATACAATACAATAGTTTATTTTTGTATAGCCCAAAATCACACATGAAACTGAAAAACAAAACAAAATTCAAGTGACAACAAGATACCAAGAGGACGTGATTCACCAGCGTTTGTGTGTCTGCTTGTATGCCTTTAGTAAAATCTTTTACAGGTAGCTAAACTTTACACCAGCTGTTACAGACTGAAATCAAAGGCTTCTTTTTTTGGTCACATACACTGTCATCATGGCACTGCCAGATCTAAACAGAAGTGTGGCAAATTGCTCATGTACTGAAGTGACTTCAGCTGCAGGTGAAAGTCCCATTTTACTTATGGTGCCTAGCAGAGTTGCATTGAACTGTCTGTTATGGTTCTGCCTTTGTCCAGTAACAGCCTCATAAGCTTTATAACCACAGACTCAGAAAGCCTTTGCCCTGGGTTATAATTCAAAACACAGTTTTCAACAAAACATTGACAGATGTCCAAGATTGCAGCAAATTTGTAGTTTTTCACATGTTCTGCATGGGTGTCTTTGTTGTCAAAGCGTAAATGCCACATGGTAGTCTGATAGCAGTTACGGGACATTGCATCTTTGATTGTCGGTACAAAAGATAGTTCTGAGCAGGCATCAACCACAGCAGCAACTGTGGTCATTGCTGCTATTATGAAAAGAATGGAGATAAGCGCGATCAACTCAGAGAGGGAGAGGCAAATTCATTGTACCACGTGAACATCACTGACAGAAAAAAACTGAATATTAAAAAAACAAGTGCTAACTTATACAAGTAGCCAACATTTACACCTTGCATTACAGACTCAAATCAAATGTATGTTTTTATTATATTATAGTAATAATAATAATAACAGCTCACTACTCAAAACATGGAGTGCCTGGCCTCAAGCCCAATACCTTTGGGTTATAAGGTAGCAATTCTAACCTCTGCACCATTCAAAAATACATATCATCTATGTGTCAATTGACATTTCAGTTTGGGTTTTTGACTCATTGACAGCAGCACGTAAATTGAATGATTTTTTTTTTTTTTTTTTTTACTTTGGTTATATTCTTGAATAAAAGCACATGTGTTTATTTGATATTTGGTCTAAAGTCTTCACACATTATATGCTTCACGTCATTATTAGTATAACATGGAAAAAGTTTCTGCTTTAGGTATGTGTTCAGCAGTTCCTGTCATCCTACACTTACACAGATCGTTGTAGACACGGAACTCACATGAAATGTATGTATTCCAAATGATGATATATTATTTACCCAATACAACTCCAGGCACTTCAGTGACATAAAGACACTTGTGCTCTGAGAATTTTGCAACAGACTCAGCTCTGTTAGTGGGGTATGGGATAGCAGGCTGCTTGCTGCTTGTGCTGATCGATACATTTACAAAACAAAAGACACTGATGGAGAGGTGCAAAGGAACTTAAGGTGGCCCAGGATTACAAGTTTTTTTGTAGGCTTCAAGGATTTAAGTGTTAAATGAGTTCATCAAGAACATATTAAGGGTTGTCACGCACACACGCATAGGGAGCCGCTTAAAGACCCAATGAGTAACGTAGCATACTGTGCCAGGAGACAAAGGCAGGGTAACTAACCTCTCATTCTTCATTTCCACAGAAAAAAACGAAGCTCCACCGCCTTGAATTCACCCGGACTCCCTAACAGCACTCAGCCACTTTTGCGTTCCTTCCTTCCCTCTTCTCCCTTTCTGATGATGTCATGAATCCCATCCACCACCACGGTTCCTTCCCAGCATTCTGTCTGCCCGTTTCCGGTCCCACCCAATAAATTGTCCCCCTGCACATACCATCATTGTCTGTTGTAACTCATCAAAGTGAACACTGACCTTGAATTTTGCAGTATACGGGGCCAGAAAACCCCAAATCTTTATGCTTGTCTGTGCTTTATTTTACAGGGTAAATAAAGCAAAAACATTAGGAAGTTTTTCTTTACACAGACAGCCACAGACACATGGAATAAGCTACCAAGTAGTGTGGTACACAGTAGGATTTTAGGAACTTTTAAAAATAGACTTGATGTTTTTTAGAAGAATTAAGTGGATTGGACTGATGAGCTTTGTTGAGATGAATAGCCTGTTCTTATCTAGATTGTTCTAATGTTTTAACTGCAGAAATGTCACTTTTTTCTTGGGAGTTCAGTTTGTTGGCTGCAAGATGCTTGTGTTAGGGCTTTTACTGCCAGCTGAAAGATGGACTTCAATCCATTTTGCTCCTCTTGTTTCTTTTCTTCGTCTAGATTTTTTTGTTGATTCATTGAGTAAAATTGTGAATATTAAAGGGGTTTAGTGGGGTTAGATTTTCAGTGTAAAAGAAGACTTAGGCAGTTAAATAGTGTTCTTATTTTGATTAGGAGTTTGGAAAATGTTTTGGCTTAGATGATTAGGCAGATTTTGATTCTCAAGAATGTTTAAGACTTTGATTATTCTCTTTACTTCCCAGTCCATTTCTACTTTTGGTCTTATTTTTTCTGCTGTGAAGAAATATTAAGTAAGTTTCTGCATTGTTAAGTGTACAACATCCTTCATTTAAATACACTGAACAATTAAAGGTAATCAAATTCTTTATACCCTTTATGTATTAAACAGTTTACTGCATTTGGATTGCTGAGTTTTACTTCACTGACCAGACAAAACATACTGTACTATGTAATGTACATGTCATTTTTATTGTAAACCCTAGAATGATTATATTATCTGCCTGGCCCATTTAAAGAAGGTTCCACCTTCAAGAGCAAGCATCAATTTTTAACTGAGGCCTACTACCAAAAATGGGCCTCACCTCAAACCTGAAAGACAGGCTTTACACTTATAAAGACCCCACAAAAAATAAGTTATTTCAATAGAAAATAAAAATAAAAAAACAGTAATGAGAAAAACGATCCATGAAATCCTCTGGCTCACAAATAGCTAAAAATATAAGGTTATGTTACATGTATAAATGTACTAACAAGAATTCAAGACAAAAACCAAAAGAAAATCAGAAGCAAAAAAGGTTCAGTCAAAGCAAGAATCCATAGCCAGAAAAAAAAGCCAAATTTTAAAGAACTTACAACCTAAAGTCCAATAAGACAGCATATAGATAGAAATAGAAGTTAATGCCACAGCAGCCATCTTGTGATATTCTGGGCTCTTAAATAGCACTTCCCCAGCAGCAACATAAAGTGATCCACTCCCTCTAGGCTTAATGCACAAAGAGCAATATAAATCATTAATATAAGATCAACAGTGTACGTGTAGAAGGGGGTGGACTGGCATTCCACCTGGGTTTAAGGAGATGTTTCTACCTGGCTTTGAGACCGTATTTGAAGTAGTTCAAGAATGGAGGCACAACCTATCTGGGAAGATCTTGCATTTTTATCCTGTCCAGGAAGAACAATTGATGAATGGACAGTTCATCCCACTTTACGGTTGACAGATTCTCAGTTTAGACACCTGCTGGGTTGCCTGGGATTTGTAGTGCGGAAAGGCAACCCTATTGGGTCCTTGGGTGCCACCAGGGCGGCAAGTGGAGAATGGACCTTCCTGTTATGGGCACCATCATCCATGTGACCTTGAAGCACTTCTGTCATGCAATGCTGTGGCACTGGAAATACTCCTACATTCGAAGATAAAAGGACAAGTTTCACATCACACAGGGGTTGGAGTTGGGAGGTAGAGGACAAGGGTTACCAGGAGGAGAGAAGATGAATAATTATTTTGGAAGGAGAATGTCAGTTGTATTGAAAGAAGAATCTGTGGAAGGTGTTTAGTAAAATAAATACACTTTATTTGTACCCTTGTCTATGTTCGTGCAGTTGTGTTTGAAGTCAGGCGCTCTGGGGTGCCCCATTTTGATCACAACACAGAAAACATTTTTCACAGTGGAACACATAAAGAAGCAAACAAAGACATAATCCATAACAGAATGTACTAAATAATATTTAAAAAACAACAAAAAGATGAAATGGATAACAAAGATGACAGAGTCAGAGATAAAACCCTGGCAGTACCATAAGTGAGTTTGAAATTGATTTTGAAAAATTCTGTTCTTGCTTTCATTCCAAAACATACAAGAGAATAGAAAAACAAGAAATAATTTATAATAAATTAACAAACGGTTAAGAAAAACAAAACTTAATTGCTATAAATTTAAAATATCATTTAAGTCAAACATTAAAGTGAATGTTAAAAAAAGCTGAAATATCTAGAAAAATAAAAACAGAATTTAAATATTCTAATTAAATATGTACAGAGCATAAAGCTCAAAGTGAACCAGAAGAACAAATCAAAATCCAAAAACAGAGATCAAAAACCTGGTTTCAAAAAGTCTACAAAGAGAGTATACAAAGATTATAATTTTTTTTTATTTGACTGGTGTCTTTATCCAAGGCAACTTACAACTTTTGAGATGCAATTGGTTACATTTCAAAAATAAGTGAATGAAAATGATCAAAAGACAAAAGTTAAAGACAAATAAACAAAAGCAAACATTCCCATCCAACATTAACAAGAAAATCCATAATTAGAATTAGTCACAAAATGTTGTTGATTTTTGTTTTTAATCCAAAAATCCTGGTCAAGTGCTGTGTACCATCTTCTTAAAAATACTATCAGCAACATAATGTTATGTGTTACATTAACTTTGATCACATGAGTCAAAAATGATCACGGAAATTGTAAGCAAGGTGGCCAGGGCCACAAGAAAACAATATAAAATGGCAAAAATGCAAACTATATGGTAAACAAAATGGTGTGATAATATCCATCCATCCATCCATTATCCAGCCCGCTATATCCTAACTGCAGGGTCACGGGGTCTGCTGGAGCCAATCTCAGCCAACACAGGGCGCAAGGCAGGAAACAAACCCTGGGCAGGGTGCCAGCCTACCGCAGGGTGTGACAATAATGTAAACAAAAAGATGTTATTAATAACCTAGTACCACACAGAGGTTATTAAGCAGTATGACAAGGGTCCAAATTAACGTCTGACAAAACAAAAATAATAATCATGACAGTCAATGTCTGAATACTGTAATGCAAGAAACAAGAAAATGTATCCACGCACTTTAGGTCATAGTCTCAGCAACCATGCTGAGAGTCAATAGGAAAAGAAAGTAAGAGGAAACCTAATTACACAACAAACAGCAAAAACCAATAAGTTGAAAAAAGATGGTACCATGAGCAAAGGCCAGGCTGAACTGAGACCGTGGAAGAAAGCCAGAATACAGAGAGATAAGCTTTGCAGTCACAATGATAATCTTCCAACCATATACAAATATGACTCACGTGATGCTCTGATTCTGGAACTATAATAAAATGCCTCAAAGATATAAGGAGGCTTTTGCCACTATTGTATATACTAAGTTATTGATAAAGGTTCAGTATATGCTGAGCATTGTAAGAAAAATTCAATAGTACAGAGTGTTACGCTATAGGAATGGAAAAGATAACTTAGATTGCTCCTTTGATGATAATATATAACATGTGTTACAGTTCCTAAGCATTCTTCTCAGAAGAATCACTTCCGCAGATGTTTCACTTGCCTAATCTATTGGACAAGGTTTGGGATTTGGTACATTTCATGGTCAAAATGGGAGTTAAATGTTATTTTTTAACAGATTTGATTTCATTATATACATTTATAATAAGATTACATGTAATTTTAACAACATCAAATCATATTATAAATGGTAGAAAAAACACACTGGGTCTCATTCATAAAATGTTCATAAACTAATAAATACATTTGGTCATAAAAGGAGATTTTACTAAAATATTATGCCACATTCACAAACCATGAGTAAAACTTCGATTTTTTTCTTAGGTTCATAAACACCAATCAATTGTAAATTGTCAGGGCATTTTGTCAGTTCATTACCGTAATCCACACCCATCAATGCTCCAAATCTTACCATATAAGGATGCGCTGCCACACGTGCAGGATCTGCCAAAATGTCAAAAGGGAAAAAGAAAGAAAAAAAAAACTTCAAAGAAGCGTCATAAGCCATGTCATCAATGGATAACACCTGTCTGCTATGGATATAAACAGCCTATTTATACCTCTCAAATAAATACAATTTAATCTATAGGAGAAACGTTTAAACTCTTACCGAAAAGACAGCTGTTTTGCACAGCTCCTCCTTCCAGACGCATGCCAATGAACTGTGCTGCAGAATGAAAGTGTCCTACATACCGCCGGGCCATGGGGCAAAGGTGTTGAGCAGCACACGCTTATCACATATAAGCTGCACGTTGATAGAATGGAAGTGTTTTCTATTCATAAATCCAAACACCTCAATGGATGTATCTTTGATGCGTACATGTGTGCAAAGGGCAGTTTCCAGGCATAGGTGGTCTAGGCAAGTGGCTAGGGTGGTTATGGAGTATTATTGCAGTCCCATGTACAGATTCCTATTTTTATTTTGTTTACAAAAATTTTTCCAAACTGGACTGGAACACAAAGATGTTTATGTTGTGCGCCGCAGCAGCTGTCTGCACTATGCATAGCACGATCTGTTGCTCAGAAAAGGCCCTGGGCAACAAGACATTCTTTAAACAATACAGACATATGAACACTTGTACTCAGCGAATTGTGCAATTATGTAGTTTTAAATTATTTTCACATACTAGCGATATTCTGTCTCAATGTCTAATGACCTACACAATCCAACAATAACATGAACAACAACATGATGATGCCAATAATAACATTACTCAAACTGTAACATAGAAGAGACAGACATGGCGAAATAAAACTGAACGATCAAAACGCCAATAGGACTCGAGTGAATTGCTAAAAGCTGATTTAACTCAAACTATGATCATCTCCCAAATGGACATACATTAAAACTTGTATTAAAACTTAGTAAATATCATCCTCTGTTGCTCATCACCATTTGTAATGGGTACGCTAAAGCAGTTGCGCATTTGTTTTGGATATGTTGATTGCATTATTCGCATACCTAAGCATATGGTAAATAGGAATTTTGGGGAAAAATTCCTATTTAAAGATGATTTCTCAATATGCTAAGTTTCTAGTTTGTTTTATTGATATAAGTGACATGTATATGTTATTGTAGTGACAAAAAAAAGTAAAAAAAAGTATATGTAGAATGTCACCATCATCAAAAGATACACTGTTTCACTAGTGACTTAAATGAATAACTATAGAAATCACATATCAGTTTTAGCAATAATTTAACTGTTTATTTATTAATTTTCTTTAATGAAATGTTAAAAACAATAAATAAAAACTACTAATAGAGCCTGATTCCTACTTACTTTGTGAAATGGCACTCTCAGCAGCATATTTCTCTGAGACAATCTTGTAAACTGACATTGCCATAACTCAGCATTCTCAAATTATGAATTTCAGGTCCTAAATATTTCACTGTCCCCATTCTTGTCTCCAAGACTCAAAGTACAGGTCCTGCAGTGATGATTCCTCTCAAAACAATGGAGGTGGCAGGGCACCATTTACAACTTCACCTAGGACAGCAAAAATCCTACAACCGGCTCTGTGTGTTCAGTCTATTGCACCAGTGACCCTGGGTAGGTTGGCCAGCTCGTAATATCCTTGACCAATTTCCACTTGCTTTTCATAACCATAAGACAACTAGATATAATCCTGCATTAGTGTTAATATGCTGTTAAGTACTCCAGGTAGTATACAGCTCATAGATGGCTAAGAAATTCCAGACTTGTCTGCAGTCTCCAGCACACATTTTCTTGTTGTTGCTCTTTTCAGAATAGGATCCATAATAGTGCATAAATGCACAAGAATGGGTCTGGGTAGCCTAAAATGACTAATCAATCAATCATCACTCTCTGCTAACACATCAGCGCGATCCCGGAATCTGCGCTGTCACTCCTCTGTGTGCCCTGGGCCAAATCATGCAGCAGTGTAAGATCAGTCTACGATCAGTCAGATGCTCTTTTGTAGGAAAATAAACTCATTAGGTACAGACCTGTGTAATGTGTTTACTGAGAAACAAAATAAGACACCTGGGTTTTTGAATAATCATCAGAATAGTAGCTAATTGACATAGATTTTGTTGAAGGATGTGATATCTTGTAATTTATAATTTGCATATTTATACAGTATTTATTTTATTCATTTAAAATGTGTTGTGTGCAAATGGCATTTATATATCAGACTTTTAATTATTTACACACGCACTTTGCTTGGTCCTGAGCATGAAGATCCACCCGTTTTTACTAAAAGACAATCCCTAAAACTGATAAATGACGGATTTTCCCTCTTTACAAACAAATTTGTTCTACTCACGTTTCATGTGGCATCAAGTGCTCACCCCTTAGTCCCAAGTACTTTTTAATAGCAATAAGAACAATTGTGCATTTAGTTCAGCACACTGTTTATCATATGTGCAAGAAAATGACAAAAAAGAAAGGTTAGGCAGCAGTTAAAAGCAATATGGGTACATCTCACATGAACAGAAGTCACTACATCATGATTTTCCAGGTATGAAAGATTTGCGTAGAGTTCTAGAAGAGACCCAGTATTAAATGCAGCTACGTAGTACCTTGTTATTATTACCCGATGTTAAGAGTATTATACAGGTAAAATTCCATTACAACGAATATCTTTACAATGAAATTTTCATTACAACGAAGGATTTTTATGGTCCCAACAGCTTTCTATAGAAATCTCTTTACTACGAAGTACATTCAGCAGATACTTTCAATACAAAGAAATGCACAAAAGACCTTGAAATGTCAGAATGAATCATCCACAGAGCAATTAGTTCTGTGGCCGCAGCTCAGTTGTGCACAACGATCCCCAAACAGAAACACTGTAATTTTTTTTCTTTCTTCGAACTTTCCTCGTACTGTTTTTTTTTGCCTTTTTTGTTTCCTGCGGTTTTCAGTGATAGCTTTTGCTTATTGCTCATCAAGATTTGAAAAACATCCATTGGAATTTAACTCATTGTCACCCTCCTACAGAAATAGCATACACGAAAAAATGCTAACAGTTCATATTAGAAAAAAAAACTTTACATTTTTGCAGCTCTCGATTGCGGCAAAAAGAAAAAAGACCAGTGCCAGTGAATTTGGAATTTCGCCATCGATGCTGTCAACTTTCTTGAAAGACTGAGCAAAAAAAGAAGAAAAATCTCGGGTTGCAAACGTATGTGAACTGCTGCATTTGAAGATGTTGAAAAAGTAGTTTTTAAATGGTTCAGTGATGCTTGTTTAAGAAACATTCCTATTAATGCAGCACTCATTCAAGAAAATGTGAGGTTTGTAAACTCTCTTGGGACCTTTCCCAACTAGACAGCACGCCGAAGAGCGTCCTGAAGTGCGATTTTCGCGTCTGTACGGGGCAACAGCAGGCTCACAGCTATGCTGCGTCTCTCCACCAAAGTAAAGAGAAAAAGATCTCAATGGGTGATGCAAGGTTAGGAGCACGTACATTGTAAATGCAGATAACAGGATTACTTGGCCAATGACCTGGCCACGACCCTGCCTGACTGCTGTGTCTGTGTATAGCAGAGTGGCAGATCACGCTACAATAAATAACTGTGTCGTTCTTGTTTCAAACTGAATAAAGCTGGTTTTGGTAATGTGCTGAGACTAAGCCTTGTGTTTTGGGATGCAAGACATGGAATTATAGTGTGACCCCGATCTTTTATGATTTGCTTCTATGGCGCTTTACTGCAGCGCTGTAAGCCTGCTGTTGCCCTGCCCTGGCAACGGACAAAGAATCTTCCACAGACGCTACAATTGTTGCTTCGGGAGGCACTTCAGCGTGTCCTTCCCGTGGGGAGGATCCCAAAAGTGTTCAGAAACCTCACAATATGAAGAAGAAGAAAATGATGGTTTGGCTTCAAATTGAAAACTGTGCTGCACACAACATGCTTCCGCATTTAGATAATGTTCGCGTTGAATTCCTCCCACCTAATTGCCCAGCAGTGCTTCAGCCATTGGATTTGGGCTTCATTCACAACCTAAAAGTATATTATGGCAAGGAAATGCTGAGAAACATTCTCATCAGCATAACTTGTAGGCTGGAAGAGATTAAAATTAACGCGAAAGAAGCTATTGAAATGATTGGAAATGCCTGGATGCAAGTTAAAGAAAGCACTATAATAACAAATACAGAATCTCATTACAATGAAATTTTCATTACAATGAAATATTTTTTAGGTCCCTGGGAGTTCATTGTAACGGAATTTTACCTGTATTATAAAATGAAAACAATCATATCCTTTGAGACTAATAATATCAAAGAAAATGAACAGGGAACTGAATTCAGAAAGTCAAAACAATGCCACAGAGGATCAGGGAGAAAACCTTTCCTCTGTAACATTTGTACATATTTAAGTTGGATGACTCGTTCTTATCAAATAATTGTATTGCTTTTCAAAAATGCTACCTCATCTGGAAATGATGCAAGATCCTGGGAGCATTAATTAGTTAGAGGGAAAATTTTATAGAAAGTCATACACAGCCATGTAATGGAGCTTGCCACAGAGAGCAGACGATGGATGAAAAGAAGCAAAGTTTTAAATATTCTGTAGGGTTTTAACACTAAGAAAAGTTAAATATGGAATGTGGAATGGGACCCGGACACAGACAGACGGACATCGTTTTTACACCCAACACACGTTTATTTACACACTATTTACAAGTTCCAGTTCAGTGCACGTCCCAGTGCTTCCAACACCGTTCCCCCAAAGTCCAGGCCTCACAGTCCAAATGCCTTTCTGGCCGCCTCCAGTCCTCTCTCCAGCTCCGTCCTTCTTCCACCCAACTTCCGCCCTCGACTGGAGGGAGGCGACCCCTTTTATTCCACCCCGGATGGGCTCCAGGTGTTTCCCGGCACTCCTCCTTGGACACGCCCCTGTGTGGCGGAAGTCCTGGCTGCGCACCCGGAAGCCCTCCGGGTGTCTCCTGTCTTCTTCCCCCCAGCACTTCCTGGTGTGGTGGAAGTGCTGGGTTCCAGGGTTCCTCAGGCACCGGGGCGTCGCCTGGCGGTGGCCATGGGCCCCTATAGGGTTGGGCTTCCAAGCCCCCTACCCGAGGCCACCAACAAATCCAGGGCGATCGCCCCCTCGTGGTCGGGAGGAGGCACCAGCCCTCCTCTAGTTCCCTCGGGCGTCCCAGCTAGGCTCCACCCTCAGCCGCATGCCACAGGAAGAACAAAGAAAAGGTCAAACTAAAGGTTTTAGCTGTACCCAAGCAGGAAAGGTAGTATATCCACAAATCATTAATGTCCCATTTTTAAATAAGGGTACATATGTCATATGAGTGCTGTTATATTTCAGGCAGGGTTCTTCCCCTGGTTCAAATTCTTAAATTATATCCTTTTTATTCATTTTTGAGTCTTTGATTTATGTTAATGTTACTTTTGTTTCTTATTTGCTGTATCTCCTATGCCTGTTGTCATGTTCCTTGCATTTTGTGGGTGGTTTTCCAAGAGGTGAGGCACTTGCCTATCACCACAAGGGACTGCCTTCAACCCACAGTCCCATGTGGTTCATTTGAATGGCCTTGGGATTTGTTATTTCTTAGTTTTGTGATTTCTTGTACTTCATTATTTACTGGATTTTTTACCTCTGTGTTGTGTGTTTTAATTTTTCTTTGGATTTTGTATTGGTAATTTGCTTGACTTGGGTTGCCTTTGCTTGTAACTCCTTTTTTGCTTTCATGCTCTTTGGAGCTGATTTTTGTGCTATGGAGCAGTTCTAGTGGGTATTCTTGGAACTGTTTGGGACTTAAATGCTTGGGATCTCTTGAGCTCATAACTAGTGCAGGACCTAACTACATAGCACATTTGTGCCAGAAGTGGTCCTGGGTGAAGATTATATGTTTTAAGGCTGGCGTAAACATTACAATTAATTTATGGGGAAGAACAAATTGATAACTAATAGGAAACCAGCTTTACCGCTTACAAAATGGATACACATAGGTCAGGTAATACAGTTTCACATTGTAAGGGGCACCACCCAGGAAACTTACCCGGTCAGGACACCCACAGCATGGGAGGACAGGGGGAGTTAGCTTGCACAGGGCATTGTCTCCCCAATAATGCTGAATGGCAGTCTCCCTGGGTTGCGGCATCACCATGGATTCCCACAGGGCATCTTGGGAAGTGCAGTTTCACAGCTCAGCCCTGTTGGGTTTTGTGGGTGCCGCCAGGGGGCACTGAAGGGACTGGTGAGCCCACTTTGTAAGACTCCAATCACACCCAGAAGTGCTTCTGAGCCAGAGCTTCTGGGTATTACATAAAAGGAACAGCCCTGCTTTGATCTTAGAGCCAGAGTCAAGAGAAGGGGAAGGAAGCTTGCTAAGAGAGAAGCAGTAGGGATTATGAAGGAGAGTGATAAATAACATAGTTATTATGTGGCTGTGCTATGGGAAACTCTATTTCATAAGAGTTTCAAACCAATTTAAACCCTTTGTTCAATGTAGCTTGTATCCGAGCTTGTGTGTTGGGAGTTTGGGGAGTGGCAGTACACCCTACAGGTGAAGTCGGCAGAATTCTTGGACCTCTGGTGGCAGGTGCCTGTATTTTAACATCCATCCATCCATCCATTATCCAACCTGCTACATCCTAATCCTAACATTCTTTTGGCCAAACCCTGACACAACAGCGCTGCGGCCTTTACAAGCTCGCCCGAAAACACTCCTGTCCACAATGGGGTAGAAGAGAACCAGGCAGACTAGAAAGATTGTGATGTGTTAGACATACAGCTTCGCTATCAGCAGGGGACCCAACTCAGGGAGTGATGGACTGGACCAGGTGAGATGAACACCAGACAACGGGGACCAGAAGGAGGTATGTGCCAGACCCAGGGTAGATGAACCCTGGGAATGTTTTACATGCGTTATGTGTTCATACCTCCTAGATGGCAAATGTCCAGACACCCATCCAAGGCCATGTCACATCCCCAGACGAATCGATCACACAAACAATGAAGAAATTGCTATGTTGTTTTCCCGAGGGGGGTCACGAGGCCACCCATGAGGGATCATGGGAAGCCCAGAAGAGGTGGTGGCTCTCGTACTGTCTGCAGGCCAACCTATTGGACAGGAAACTGCAGAAGGAGAAGGTAAGGAGTTGAGGGATATGTGTCAAGTCACAACATCTGGAAGAGAGACACCTGTTTCACATCTGTGGCATGTCACAAACCCATCTATTAACTGTTTTTTTCTGCTATTCACAAAAAATTTGGATGACAAAAATCAAACCTCAAACCATTCATCTTAAAAATTGTTGGAAGAAATTCAAAATACAAGAGGATTTTAGTCCATAACAGGATAGAAATCTTGTTGTCTGCAAGGATTCAATAAAAATTGAAAAGCATAGTCTCTGATATAGAGAACAATTTGTCAAATTCCAAGATAATTAAAAGATTGGTAATAGGAATGTTAGTTGCAACAAGAAGAACTGAACAGAGGGACTGACTTGGAACAAGTAAGATTTTGTAGCTTGACAAGTTTCAAAGATTTCTAGGAGATTAAGAAAATGAAGATCATTAAAGATATCCCACATACAGACAGATGTAATTAATACAGAAAGAGCAAGTCAGATGCTTGCAGTATGAAATGGTATACAGTTAAAAAAGACAACAATGCAGGTATTCTCAACTAGCAGCTCAAGTAATACAATAAACAGAAAAGAAGAAAATTGACAGCTCTGCCTTTTATCACTTTATTCATGGAAACATCTGAGTTGGCTGCACAGGAGAAGAAAAGAAACACATTTTTATCAGGTTCACAAATTCAGCACTAAACCCCAACCTGTATGGAATTTGTACTTGTTTAGTAGACTGACATATTTTTGGGATTAAGCAATACCAGTGAATAGACAGTTTCAAGAGTTATTAACATTCTGAATATGTGAACATTAGTTTAGTGAGAATAACTTTTAGGAAAAAAAACATTTTTCCAATTCCTGCTTTTTTCTTTAAGTGTTTCTGTAGTAAATGTAATTCTCACCCCCACGTCTGTCACTGTAAACCTTTGATGACATTGTCCATGTTTTTGACCTCCTTCTTGCCATTTGTCTTTGTTCATTCCTTTCTCTCTTTAACTTGCTCTTTATTTAAAGTTTCCTTAGATCATAGCTATTGTTTTTTTTTCCACTCTGACATCCTGTTGAGTTGTTGTAAAACCTTACCTTTGGCTTCTGCTCCTGCTACAGATGAATATCTTGCCACCCGCTACTCTCTTGACTCCAAGCTCACTACACTGAACAGCAGTTTATTTTTAAGCCCCAGGCAGGAACAACCTATTTACTTTTAGGTTCAGGAATGCCTCCTGGAACTCTTGGCACATTATGATTAAACTCCCCCCAGCAGACCCAGGTGTCCCAGAAATCCTAAGACCCAGATCTCAGTTAAAGGTCCAGACAACACCCAGTAACACTAAGTAGTAAGAAGTCACATATAACCCAACTGCCACCTGGATGAAGGGCTCCTAGTTGTATTATCTACCACTCTACCGTTCCTTATCTACTTTTAAGCTTCAGTTACTGGCCCTTTTAGTTATAGCACCCCCTGAGAGCAGCAGCATCCAATTTA
>JANRMT010062806.1:20004428-20034661 GCA_026402145.1 Polypterus bichir lapradei
GAAGTACCTATTAAAAATATTGAAGCAAAAAATGAATGCATTTTGAATGTTTTCAGCATATGACTGGATAATGAACATGTTTATTATGTGGCAGAAGAAATGTGAGATTTTTTTAATTTTTTCCATTCACTTTTTTCATGTTTTTTTGCAATTTTACATCGCTGCCCACCATTGTATTTTATTATATAAAAAACTTATCTAATGCATGAAAACATGAGATTAAAATTTTTTCATAGCCATCACAACAAACTAAATGGAGTAAGTAACATGTAAAAAATATAATTTTTGGGTGGAGTATTTCTTTAAAGTTTTTTTTGTTGGTTTAAAGTACTGTTTTCAATGTCTGAACAAACCCGAAACACTATTACTTAGCCATTCAGCTATTTGTGTTGGATTACCGGCCACCTTCAGGCACAGCTACCCACTTATAAATCCGTTCAATCACAGACCCAAGAGAGTTCACCTTATACAAATCTATGAAGCAACAAAGACCCTTTAAAGTTCCCCCTCAATAGTTTAAAATGTCAGTTATAATGGGTTTTTGACAACAACATTGGTAAAATTTTCAATGATACCATGATTGTAGCAATTGCAGATATTTTGTGGGTCATCCTAAATTAAAGACTTGAGAAGAGCAAAAGATTACAATTTTGCAAAATATCATATATGTAGAGTCAGCTCAAGTGTTCTGTCCCAGAGACAGATTTTATTGAAAATCCTGAGATTTACCAAATAATTAGTCAAAGGAAAGTATACCATGTGCATAACTAAGTGATACTGTCTATTCATTGTTAAAAAATGGATTTCCAATGTACATTTGTGAATGGGACTGATAAGAAAGAAAGAACATCAGATAATTAAATTGTGGTGGCTGCTGCAACTAGATCTTGAGGTTCTCATAGGTTACTGCTGATCAAATACATGAAGTTCTACTATGAATAGATTGGGAAGTGCAGGTAAAGGAAATGGCTACTGTAAGGGTGGCTGGGTAAGCAGACAAGCCATAGAATAAAAGAAAGGTTGAGGTAGTACCCTGGTAACTCCTGTTAAATGAAACAAGACGACAACCAAGAAATGGCTCAAACAACAAACAATATCCTACAGCTTTAGCACTTGGGTAAGCAATTAGGAGCTCTGTCCTTCACTAGTGTCAGTTCGGTATCTGATACCATCTTCCAGGAATGAGCCGACTTTATAGGGCTGAGATCGAAAGGGGTGGAGTTTTCTCTGGACAGTGGGGCAGAGTCAGACGTCCTTCTTGGCTGCAGATGAGGAAGGAGAAGACAATGTTGGTGGCAGCGTTCCCTATCATCGTAGGGTAGAAATGCTATCTCACCAGAGCCAGGAAGGTGGTCCCTAGACACACATGCATGACAGCACTTAATAGAAGGTGAAGGTTCATAAAGCAACAAACCTTGAAATTTAATAGGCTCTTTTCTGTCCTTCAATAAAATGTTAGAAGATTAGAGCAAATGGACAATAATTTAAAAACATTATTTAGAACTGAATAGTCCTAGAAAGCATTGCATCTTTTAAGATTGTGGTTCTGAAGTAGAGAAATACGTGGTGATTTTAATGCTCATACTTCTATAGCTTATTGGGAAGTGCAGTCACCGATGCTAGGTGCACTTGTTGAAGAATTCTTTGAGAGTGATGAAAGCATACAGCATGTCTACATGAAAAAGATGGAGGGACAACCAGAGTAGAGGTTGCTAGGTAATGAGCTTACTGTCTGTATCTGAATGTGATATCTGCATTTCTACCTGAGACTGATCAATGGGATGTAATGGAAGATTGTAATAAACTTATCATTTACCTCTGCTATATGGTTTGGGTATTAATGTATGTCATAAGACTAAAAAAAGGTGTTACAAAAAGGGTAAAATATGGTTAAAAATGGTGTTAAGAGAAATTTTGAAAAAAAATTTTTAACATTTATGCTTTTAAATTTTATCACTGGCAAATTCTTATTAACAGATGTCTGGCAATGAATCTATTTTCTTATCCAATATTCCTGTTCAGGCTAAGTCTGCATTTTCACCTGAATACAGACATTCTTTACTTTATGAGGCTTATTACTTTCCCCATAGTAGTTTCCTAGGTTTGTCTATTATGCTTATTGTGCCCATTTAGTACTATCTATTCAAATACAACATCCAAGCATCCACTCATTAATTTTCTAAATCCAAACTCATGGGCAGCCAAAACTTATCCTAATTAATTTGGGTATAAGGAGGGAACCAACACCATCCATGATGCCAGTTAACTGTCAAGCACATACACATATTTCCAGTGCTACTTACACATACCAGTTGCTGATTAATGTAACATTTGTGTCTTTAAGATATGCTAGCTAGCAGATGTGGAAATATACAAACTCCACACAGATAATGGCTGGGCCAGAACTCAATTCTAGGACAATTAAACTAAGGCAACAGCACTAATTAAAGCACTTAACCACAAATGTACTACAAAACCAAAATACTGTAAGTAATACTATTGGTTAGTTGAATGCAATGTTAAGCTGTTGAAGAAAAAAAAAAAAAAAAAAAAAAAAACACAACACAACACACACAAACAGACGCCTATGAGAACTTACAATCGCCCACATAGTTTTAGCACTTCATTTCAACAAAGTGCTATCTTGCTTCCTGATCAAATTAGTGGTCGGGCTGCTTATGCCAAACAGAGTGTTGACTGGAATGCGTCCCACTTACTGGTTTCTACTAGTGAGGCAGCATCTGTGATTTTAACCTCATTCACAAACTCAGTTCAAAGATAAGAAATTAATATCACTAGTAACAATGAATCATGAAGTACCAAAAGTCCTAAAAAAAGAATTTATATTAAATACAGCAGACCTTAACATAAACAGCTAAAAATTTTCACAACAAACATTTACAATAATAGCATAATAATTATATACTTGCTAAGGGAATAGAGAATAATTGATTATATAAACATCCATCCATTATCCAACCTGCTATATCCTAATTACAGGGTCACGGGAGTCTGCTGGAGCCAATCCCTGCCAACACAATGCGCAAGGCAGGAAACAAACCCTGGGCAGGGCGCCAGTATAAACAGGCATCTGGGATGATGCGGGTTCATTGCATGCTCCCATCTTCCGTCTGGGAGCCCTTGAACCCGTCACTGTCGGTAATGTCACCGATGAGCTTAGCAGTGAGGCAACAACATAGCAAGGGGACGGTGCAAAAGTGTCAAGTGCTTTTATTTAAAATAATCAACAAAACAAGGTTTTTAAAATAAATAGTGCAGTGCCTTCCAAACAGTCTTTAAATAAATAATCCAATAAAACCAGAAGTGAAAATGTGGAGGTTAAAATCAATAGAAAAAAAGTCTTCTTAAAAACAACGAGGTTAAAATACAGCAGGAAGCATTCTTGTAAAAACAACAAGCAGCCCGGTGCCTTTTTACCTGCGGCTCCCCCTGCTTCCCCCGTCTGGGCTTCTCAATAGGGGGGTCGCTCTACCTGCAGCTGGCCTTCTCTACTCGCAAACTGATCTGTCACCTTTCTGATCCTTGGCTCCGGTAGGCACCACCGAACAGCGACTTGGGATTCCCCAACGACCAGGACTGTTACGCTGGGGACACCACATCCCAAGTCCTGACTCCCGCGGCCTTACGCGGAGAGTCATACACCTTCCGGTCACTCCTGCCCTTCAAAATAAACTCTGCGGGAGCGACCACTACTGCTACTCCTCAGGTGTCGGCCTAACACCCATGCTCCCTGATCAGCTGCCGCAAGCCTTCGCTCGCTCGCTCGTTCGTTCGTTCGTTTTCTCACTCACTCACTCACTCACTCACTCACTCACTCACTCACTCACTCACTCGCGCGCTTCCTGCTTTCCTCCCATCCGTTCTTTCCCTTTTTTCCCCCTCTTTAGCCGCCTCGTGCTTCTATTTAACTAGAGGGCATGGCAGCTGTGGCAAATCAGCAGCCCCAGGAACAATCACGGATGTGGACGGTTTCTCACTTGTGAACTTAGGTGAGAAACGCCCACATTGCGAATCGCCCCGAGAACTGCTTCAGACGCACAACCTCCACACCCCCTCACCAAGGTGCGAGCGCGGTGATTATTTATTTTAAAAGCGGCCCTTAGACTGGAGCTGTGGACCCGCTATACCACAGCATCAACTATACCATAAAATGCAGATACTTTCCAGAATGCTGCTGCTGCAACATATTCTTTGTTATAATAAAGGACAATAATAAACCAGCACACCAGCTGCTCTCATCTCAAATGTGGGGCTCAGACCAGCATGGATCAAAAACAGTTTTACACGAAAGCAGTAGCTGTAGTGAACATCTGAACCACCAAGGTTATTTGATCGGTATTCATTGTCAAACATCGTGTTTGCTACATGCCATACAGTACTACACAAAACGTGACAAAATTTAACATAAATATAAATTTAATTATACAAAATTCTCAATGGAAGCATGATTAAAGAGAGAGCACAGAGCACTAACAAATGACCTGAACCAAATCAAGCCCTAGCTGCCCATTTGGACTTGGCTACATAGACTCACAACCATGTCTATTAGGTGAGGTGGCTTTCCTACTTGCCCACGAATCCACAAATACAATGCTTGAAGCACCATACTACTCCACCATTTACCTCCTACATTCACTTCTTCACTCCCTGGACTAACTCCTTGCTAATCAAGCTTTTGCCTCAAGTAATTTCATGATCTCATATTCAAAGAGCCATTACCAGGAAGCAGCCTTTAAACCCAAGGATTACTTTTGGGGTCGGGAAAACTCATTTAAAGTCCCAAAGCTGTTCCACAAGATGTCCCTCTGGCAGTTCCCGGTAATCCTGAATGCTCTAGACCTTATTTTTATTAAAGTGTCAGGTTAATTTGGGGGCTCTCATGACACCCAAATATGCAGCCTGTTCCACCTGTTGCGTGTGGGAGCATGAACAAACTCCTCATGAGATGGAGGCTGAAAACATGGAGAGAAAAACATGATAGCTTCCCATATTGTTACAATTTTCAAATATTATCACTGAAGATGCAGTTCAAATATTTGCTTCTCAGTTACTGAATATAAATCGCCTTTTTTGCAAATTTTTAAATGCCAGCATATCGGGCACATATTCTCTGGGAAAATCAGATTTGTAGCATTGGAATGAACCCGAGAATGTGGAATGTGTGAGGAAGGAGATGTGATCAGGAGTGGAGTTGCACACAGTGTATACATTTTGTGGGTTGTCCTAAGTTAAAGATAGTGTGCTGCAAATGTAAAATTTTACATTTGTAGAGTCAGTTCAAAGACTCTGTCCCAGTGAAATAGTTTCACAAAAATTCTGGAATTTGGCAAATAAAATTAGCCAAAAAGAAAATACACCACATGAAGAATCAAGTGATGTCTTGATTGTTATAAAATTGAATTTTCTGGCTTTTGTATATGTATTTGTGAATAGGGCTGCTAAGATGGAAAGAAAGTCAGATAGATTAATAATTGTGCTGGCTGCTGCAACTATATATTGGGATTTGCTGATGTTACTGCTGAGCAAATAAATTAGCTTCTGCTATGAGAAGCCTGGAAAGAGATAGTAAAGGAAACGGACAGTAAGTGGAAGGTGAAAGTTTAGAAAGCAAAACACCTTTAAATTTAATAACCAATATTGCATTCTTTAATGGAATGCCTGAAGCTTGATAGCAAATGGACAAGAATTGAAAAGTATTATTTAGAATTGAATAATTCCACTGACATAATTTGTGCAAGAAACCTGGTTACAAAACAACATATATTTTAAGATTCTGGTTAAGAGGTAGAGATATGACGGAACATAAGGTATAGGGTGGTGAATATGCTACATTCATAAAAGAGGACATGGCATACCATGTTCCTAATGTGTAGGAATGTTTAACAGTTAGAAGTTTTGACTCAGCAGGTGGAAAAAAGATTATTAATTTTTATAATCCATGTTGGGAATTGTCTGTCGAGGGACTGGGAAAAGGCTAGGGGATCACATGGGTAAGGTTATGAAGGAAATGTGTTACATACTAATGTATGTTTAGATGTTTTATTGTTGCTTTTGTTGTCTGCGAGCTGCCAAGTACTCAAAGGAGAAAAGACAGCATAATTTGGTGGCATTCTTGGATCTTTGGAGACAATTGAATATTGCTCGCAAATAAAGCAGAAGGAAAACTGGAGAAAATAAATCAGAAAAGATACAAAACAACAAATGTACTTAATTGACCATGGAGCCTAATAGCAGTGTCAGATGGCAATACTTTTCCTTCTAGAGCAACTTACACTCCCAAACAAGAAAAGCTGAAGGATGCCTATTAAACTTCCTGTCAATTTATGTAGTGGTATCTTGATCATCCATACTTGAGTGTGAAGTCATGAATCTATTGTCTAATATTCTCCCAAAGAATCCTCAGATATGCTATAATTTACAAAGGGGTTTAGGAATGTGTAGTTCATACTTCTGTACATATGTTATGCTTCTAGTTTGATTCTGAAGGTGTTAAAATTATTAATGTTATATTATTGTTTTTGTGAATCCAAATATTCATTCTCATGGGTGCCACCATTTTGTATCTTAAAGTACTTTTCTTGTTGTTAGCATTGTCCTTAGTTTGAAGTTTCCCATAGTTTGATTCCTGATAATCATTCTTGCTAGAAATATGAAGTTTTTCTGGTGTTTCTGAATTAAACTCTGGCACTCAAATATAAAATCAATCTGCTTTAGAGATCAGTAGGTTCAAACAGATCTTTAAAATACACATAGCAGATGTTGTATTTATTGTTGTTCCACAATTGCTTGTAAACTATAGCATACTGGCTAATAATAGCAAATTTCCATTACATAGCCTCCGATGGGCCCACTGTCTCAATGATCCTTATTTTCACTCCTGCTACAATCAGAATCCAGCTTCCCTGGGGTATTAGATTCCCCTACAGCATGTTAATGTGGATGCTAGAAGAGGATGTCTAGATGACACTGGAAATGCATAGTCTTCCCCTTTACCATTCTGACTCCCAGATGAAGCATACCCCACTCAAAGTCTGAGACGGAGCTAAAGAATACAGCTTGCCATCATCTACTGCTGATAGGAGAAAACACAGCTATAATGCACTTTTGGTCTTTGTCCTTTGGGGTAATGGCACTATGGCCTGTGGCTTGCTATCATTTAATGTCTTCCACAGGGCATTGATGGTAACTAATGAGGTTAAATTACAACAAAGATACCTTTGGAATCATATTTTTATTAACTTCTTGCTTATTATGACAGCATTGGTCTGTGATTTGCGGCTTTTCTTTTAATGCAAAGTTAACTGACTATACAAAAACCCAGTATGTTCTCCACCTAAGGCAATACCTACCCTCTACTCCCTAAAAAACAGCCAATGCCATTGGTTTACTTCACTTGCTTACTGCCGTTACGGTCTCCAGTCTTGGGGAATCTGTCACTAATTTTATCTGGAATAAAGCTTCAATAGATAAGTTGCTGTATAAATTTCCTCGTGCAGTTCTATTCCTCACTTAGCAGTATAGCAGTATCATAGACATCATGAGTTGCATCATGCTGCAAACTTCTCTTGCCAGCGATATAGTCTCCTTTTTTTCAGCTTGTATCACATTTCTTCTGCCAATGGCACTACTCTTCTTCCAATAGCATGGCTAACTCCAGAGCACTGAATTCTTTATTGGAACTCAGCTGTGAATTTGAAGAATTCATCTGTTTACATGACCATCTGCAAAAGCGGTCAGTGTGACTACAGCTGCTCCTGACTACAGGAGTGGTTTCACCTGCAACTTTGTTTTATATTTATGGGTGTAGGAGGTGAATCTTTCATAATGATAGGGCGAGACCAGCTTCTCCTGCATTATTAATTCTGCAGGGGCTTTTAATCCGTTTGCTTCAATTCTCAAGACAGCAAATCCAATCAGGGAATCACTATAGCTCATCCTTATAGCACAGTTAAAGTTTTTTAAAAAATGTCTGACACAACCATTTAACTTTTCTTTCATACAGTATTCATACAATGCCATTTCCATCTCTAGTTTCAATAATTTCTGACAAAAATTTGTCATAAATCTCCTTGCCACTATCCCCTTTCCCATGAAGGGTAACTCCTTCTGTGAATGTAGCTTAGCAAAAAAGTGATATTTTCATTGTTCTAACGGGAATCAAGGAATAGTGACTGCTGCATACTCTAGTAAAGAAAAATGATAGTATCATTTGTGTCTTTTCACTGTTCTGTACCATTTTGGGCACCAGATGTAAAGACGATTGGACTAGGATAACACTAGAAATTACCGGAAAAAGCACAAAATTGTGCAAAAGAATGCCATGTAAGCTCATCATTTGTAGTCACCAGGAGGTTCTACCAATACCAAATAGGTTTGTATAAAAGCTTGAGACTCCAAATAATTTGAATTGAGTCTCACATGATACCAGAGTATGTTTCATAGCCCTGGCACAAGTTAGTGTGACCTGTCTGCCATACTCTGGAGAACATAAAATCTTGCTTTTTGCATGTATGCCCCTATAATAGGGATGGACAATAAACTGGTTAATCCAGTATACTGGATGAAATTCTTCTTCTGGCATGGATTTAAGAAAAAAAAAATTTTACCAGTATGGTAAAAATCAGTGGAAAGCTTCTAGGCATATTTAGGCGTAAAACACAAAACATGAAAATTTGCACATACAAAAGGAAATGGAAAATGTAACTTTATGTTACTGTATTATAATGTCTTTGTGTATGGGCTTGGGTACTTTGTCTGTGGTCTCAGTGTATGCTCCAACCATGGTAAGTGATGTCTCAGTGAGGGAGACATTTTATTTGCAACTTTGCTCGGTGGTTGATGGGTATGCATGAGGTCACACTTCTCTTGTCATGGGTGACTTCAATGCAACCACTGGCACTGACAGGTCTTGCTTTAAGGATTGTGTCAGGCCCCAAGGGTCTGGTGACTGTGGTGAAAGTGGCTCAATGATCCTTGACTTTGGCTGTGGATTGCTGGATCATGGTTCTAGCGCCATGAGCCGCATTGTTGGGACTTAGTACACCAATACTTGTGGTGTGGTAATGGAGACCAAACACATCCTCATGGACAGACACTGGAAGTTCCTACAGAACTGCATTGTCTACAGAAGTGCCTAGTTTGTGAATTTTGGCCACAGACATGTTATTGCTACTCTAAAGATCCAGCTTAGGTCCAGTAGGCTAACACCTACTAAGAGAATGAGGCTGGACCTGGCCAGACTCCAAGATCAGGCTGTTTCTAATGGGTTTGCATGCAGGTTGTGTGAGGAACTTTCAGACTAGGGTGTGACTGCTGATCCTAATATGATGTGGTTGTGTTGGTGTTGCTGGTGTTCCCAGAAGGAGGTGTTTCATCTTGTAGGGCACCCTGGATATCATCAAGAGGAGTTGCAGAACACGGCTTGATGGCAACTCTGGTCTGCACTGGGAACTGAGAAGGATGGCTGTGAGGGCTCTGAGGACAAATAAAGAGGCATTTCTTAGAGGAATCTGTGAGCAAGTGACACACCATGTCTTCAGACCCACATCCTGCTTATAGAGGAATCAAAGCATTATGCACATCTGAATCTGTTCCATAGAGAGTAGCTGTCAGATGGAATGGTGATGGAATGGTCCTTACTGATGATGCTGCAATTTTGACCCACTGGACTGGCAACTTTGAGCAGATGTTTAAAGCTGATCCTCCAGCTAGGACGTTGGACATCTCTGGGTCCATGGTTCTTGAGACTGATCCACCAATTAGCTGTGAACCATCTAATCTCTCTGAGATTTCATGGGTGGTGAACCAGCTGAGGGTAGGGAAGGCTGCAGGGATTTGTGGTATCTGGGGTGAACTTCTCCAGGCTGATGGTAAGGCTGTTCTCCTTGCATTGCACGCAATCTTTGCTTCCATTTGGGAGACAGGCGTCATCGCAACTGACTGAAAAACAGGACTTGTTGTCTCTGTCTGGATGGAAGAAGCTCTTTCTTGTGCTGCATTTGGCCAGATAAGCACAGGAAAAAGAAACTTCACTTTTATAGGTTCAAGAGAGCTGAATACCTGCCATCAAATTTATCAAGCAGTGTGAAAAATAACAGGCACACCCGTGTGCACAATTAATCAGTAATACATTTGTCATATTTTAAAAATACATTTCAGTCAGGAAGGCATATACAAAAACCTTATACTGGGTATCTATCAAAACCATCAGAATTTTTAATTATACCATGATATGGATTTTTGGCCATACTGCGTACTCCTACTCTGTGGTGCCAGAAAACTGATGGCTGCTAGGTGGAGCTCTAGCCATACAGTCATATCGTTTCATGATTTCCTCTGAGATACCAACAGTAGTTTCTTTGGTATAATCAGAAGCAGATGTGGGACAGGAAGATGGAGAGTTGGGTGCAATCAAACTCAAAATGAGGAACAGGCAAGAGGTTCGGAATACTGAAAGAGAGAAAGTAGGGAATACCAAACGACTAATCACATATGCAATGCAAGAATCAGGGTCAAGAAAATAAAGCAAAAGTACTAATGCTAATCCTTCTTGTAAATGCAAATTTAGCTTCCGCCTGACAGCAGAAAAAGAGACATAACAGTAGGTGGAATCCTGTTGTAACAAAGTTCATGCGACTATAAAAATAATTCTGTTATAATGGACAGTTCATTATAATGAATATGGGGACAATACATATACAATTGTGATCTGGGTCAACTGTGACTTGCCATCTCTGATGGCAGTGGTGCAAGGACAGCTCTGTAGCTGCTCTGTTGCATCTGGTAAACAGTAAACCAAGGGCAAAGAAATTGGTTGTCCTCTGCAGGTTCAGGCTTACTGTGTAACATGCTTATTGCATGATGTTAAGAACATTTATCACTGGGCTTTGACTTGCCCTTCCTCACAATCTCCTGGTCTGCCACAGTGGTGATTCTGAGCCACTGGTGTTTTTCTAATCTGAAGATGGGAGCTAAAGCAGAACGACTGGCCCTCTGTTATGGCTCCTATCTCATATGCTGGAGTACTGAAGCAACAGCTCCTACTTTGTATGAAGTCTTGGGACTTTAAATACCTTCTCTATACAGTAATAAAGTACCTGAACTTTCCTTGGAAACCTGAAGTCATCTTTCTGTCTTTTGTGCAACTCTGAGACACAAGCCTGATGATACCAGTATAAAAAAACAATGCTTGTTAAACTGTGTGAGGGATTGCCGGCCGTGTATCCCAGCCAGCACCCCCAAACCGCCAGATGGAGCCATCCCTGCAACATGGAAGGGCCCCGAATTCCAGCAGGGCATCATGGAACTTGGAGTTTTTCACCACAGCCTTGCTGGATACCATGGGGGCCACCGGAGGATGCTGTAGGGATGCCCAGGGACTTATACTTTCCCTATAACCCGGAAGTATTTCACAATTGTAGAAACGGAAGAAATGATATACTTCCGGGCTGAAGAAAAGAGAAGCTTTTACCTGACCCGGAAGTGATTGAAAGTCACACGGACTGAGGGACAAACACTTCCGGGTCAAGGACTATAAAGGACTGTGGGAAATCCTAGACGGACGAGCTGAGTTGGGAGGCAGGGTGGCTAAGCGTCTGGGAGTGGAGGATTGGTTTATTGATTATTGTGTATTTGTTTGAGTATTGTGGAGAGGAGGGTGATTTATGCACATTATTATTATAATAAATAATAATTGGACTTTTTATCTGGTGTCTGACGAGTGGTCTGAGGGTACAAGGGTGCGAGAAAAACCCTTATCTGTCACAACTGCAAAAAATATTTTATTTGAAAATGAGATGTTAGATGTATGTTTTTGATGGAAATACAGGTATGAAAACAGAATGAAAATAAGGCATTAGTTAAAACATTTTTTTCAGAGTAAACTGACACTGTTTCTCACTCTTTTTTGTTCACTGCAAAGAAAACTTTTAGAAGGGCTATGAAACTCGAACAGTACAGTATCTGTACATGACACAACTACCATATGGATGCTCGAATGAACACTGAATCAGAATTCAGCTATGTGTATGATGTTGTGCCTGCACTCTCGCTGAAACTGCCAGATACCAGACATTTTGCAACAGACTATCACTTTCTTTTGGTCTAACTTGAAAGAGACATCCTGTTGCAGGGTTCTTGAAACTTGGTGAAAGTATAGGCGTGGCATTAGGTATTGTTTGTATCGCAATAATATCTTTAGTAGCCATTTTTGGTCAAATGAAATCAGTTAAACATAATGTCGTATTAACATTTGTATAGGCCAACAAAAGTATTCATTATTCTGAAAATTTAGTGACTTCGGTATTTGCTATAACAGGATTTGACCTGTATAGAGTTATAGTGATTCATATAATTTGATCCATTACATGGAATCCAGAGGCCTGTGCACCACAATCTTATATAGGTGAGCCACATAATGCAATATGCTATCTGACCTCTGTGCACTATTGTAATATAAGATAAATGTTATATTTATGTTTTTGTCTACTGTGGAGTTGCTACATGTGGAAATTTTCTTTCTTAACTTAAATTTCACTCTGACTTTTGCTTCAAAAGTGTTGATTTCTGTCATTGTTTTAATTTATCTTAGTTACTTAAGACCATTTTGGCCATCTGTTATCTTGTTCTTTATCTCATTCTAATGGGAATTAGGTTAGTATATGTATATTTCCAATATAGTAAATATGAAATAAATACTGATTGTTGTCACACAGCCCTCTGTTTACAGCAAATCTAATATAATTACATCAAGGCTGATTGGGTCTTCTAAATTCATTGTTTGTATTTGGTCACTCATAAACTGTTCATTCACTACTTGTAAAATAAACCATTTTGTCAATTTGGAATTTATTTTCCTTTTCAGCATGCTTCAAATTTTGTTCCACTTCAGTTAAATTTAGAAGAACACAAAGCATAAACAAAAAAGGATGCATCTCTGTTATATAACTTATTAAAACTGCTTTGAAAATGGATAGAAAAATGCATGGGTTCATTCTAACAAGAATGATTCTTTTTTTATTGTGGTTAAGTTTTATCTCACATTAAAATGAACTACCACACTACACCATGGACCTCCTTCTTTACTACTAAATTAATGAAAGAATCTCTTTGGGTAACCTTTCATCTTATCTGCAATATTCCTTTCTATAACTGCCTTTAGCTTCCCTAATATCCTTGTTAATGGTTACTCTCATGTTCTCATAGGCCTAATGGTTAGCATTGGAATTATTAAGTCTTATAGCTGTTTTTATCTCCATTGCAATTTTTTTAATCTCCTTATTTACTCACTGCAGAGTTGTTATTGATTTCTTACTAATTCCAGATTTTGGGGTAAATCTGTCCTGCATCACGTGTAAAATGTTTTTAAACCTGTTTCACTGCTCCTCAGCTGTCTCCACACCTAAAAACTCATCCCAGTTTATTTCTTTTAGACTTTGCCATGTCTGTTCAAAATTTGCCTCCCAAAGTTAAACTTAACCATTTTAGCCTTTCCAAAACACTAAGAATTGTATTATATTTAGGTCACTTGACCCTAGTGTTTCAATCATCTCTTCACCCTAAATTCCATCCTGGTTATTGCAAAATATTAAATCTAGGCAAGCTTCCTGACACATTGGTCCTTTGACATGCTGAAGTAAAAAACGTGATCATGTCTGAAATCTCCTTCACTTGTGCTCCAATGCTTATAAGACTAGCCCAGTTAAAATTTAGGTAATTAAAGTCCTCCATGACTATAATATACAACTTTAATCTTGCCTTTTAATATAGAAAAAGTGAATATTGAAATTAATATCTGCATTGACAGGTCTATAGCACACTACTACAATAAGGCCTCTATCCCAAATATATCAAAGCCAAATCCAGACATCCTCACCAAGATGTGACTCATCATCCAATTGAAGAAGACATACATTTAAATTCTATTTGACATAAACTGCAACCCCTTCCTTTTCTGTTTTGTCTATCCTTCCTAAAAAAAAAGTGCAACCATCTCTTTTGTACTCATCCACATCTTTGTTATTTAGACACTTTTTTTGTTATTGCTGTAATTTCACATTTCTGCTTTGGCACTTTAACTATGGGTTGGAAATGTAATTACTAGGCATATTTGTTTTTACACTACTGTTCTTCCCTTCATGCAGATTTCTAAACTGATGAGGAGATGTAGCTTATACTGGCTACCATTGCAGGGCACACTCAACCCTACAGTCACGCTAGGCCAATATACATTTGACAGTTAATCTAACATTCACATCACTGGGACATGAGACAAAAACTGAGATACTTGGGGAGAATCCCAAGCGGAACATGCAAATTCTACAGAGACAGTAAGACACTTGTAAAAATGAAATTTTTAAATTGTAATTTTTACTAGGTTGCTTTAATTGAACTTGCCTGTTGGTTTGACTAAATATAGAGTGATCATCAAAAAATAAAACACAGGAACAAACTTAAAAATCTAAACCATGTGTCATGCAGCTCAACTAGAGCTACTGCTGTGGGTGATGGTTTTAAAACTGAACCTTTCTTATTTCCCCCTCCATGCTCATTTATTCCTCTTCATTTTCTAATGCTGAGAAACTAGCCCATGTTTTTATTCCATTCCTCATCAACTACTGTAACTCATTACTGGCAGATGCCCCTTCTAATTTTTTTTTTTTTATCACAGCTGCAGTTGGTTTTAAACTCTGCTGAAACAGTCCTTACAGAGACCTACAATAGTCAGCACATGGCACCCATGCTGGTCAGCCTTCCTCGGCTCCTTGGACTGAATATAAAATTCTATTGCTATCCTATAAAGCTTTAAAAGCCCTTGCACCAGAAAACTAGGTCATTTACCTCCTCCATCACTATATTCCTGTTTGACCACTAAGGCACACCGATTCTGGCAATCTTGTTGTAATTCAAACTAACCTGTGCTGACAAAGCCTTCTATTGCACTTAGATTTTGGAACAACCTCCCTAAATAAATTAGATCAGCTGCGTCAATCATTAAAAAAAACAAACTAACTTAAAACTCATTTATTCAAGAAGACATTTAACATATCTGATATTCTGATTCTTCTTTCAGTATACACTTTCTGTCCAGGTGTTCTTCTTACAGTATACCCTTTCTGTCCAGGTGTTCAAGATGATTTGTGTTTGTATCACTAATGATGTTATTTGTTTGGGGTTTTCTTGTAGGATTTTCTTGTAGGACCTGAACTTTTATACAGGTTTATCATTGTATGTTATTCTATTTCAGGGTTTTGTGTTTCCTGTACTTATCTTTATTTAACGTTCGATGTGTATGTGTTTTATATGTTGTTTCCAGTGTCGTATATGCTCTGCTGTTCAATTCGAATTTCTGTGAAGTGCTTTGGGCATGTGCTGTATAAATAAAACGTGTTATCATTTTACTGTTTCATGCGCTATTCTCACATTCAGATAATGTATTGGAAAGTGTATGTGGATGATGTATGTTGGTTGCACATGAAATAATCAACAATGTATAGTATGTTCGCATTTCGCAAATTACACCGAACTATTAAGTCCCTTTTTGCAAACAACAGCGACCCCACGTATTGCCAGAAACAAGATTACGACTAGAATGGCACGAAAACACTTGCAGGGGCATTAAAGTAACTCGTTCTTTTCTGACCTACTTCATTCTGATGGGAAACGGAATGCTAATTTACGTTGTAATTGTTAAGGAAAAGCTGTTTCATTTGAATATGTGTCTTCGGTTGTTTTCTTCTGAAATCCACGATCTCATTTTTGGTGCTCCATTAAGCAAGGATGCCGTATAAAACACGGACGACGTCTGTTCCAAACAGCTGACGCAGCAGGTATCCGCTTACGTCACATTTGTTTTTGTTATTGTCTGACAGCCTAGTCACAAACCCGCCGTTATAATCTCGCGAGATGTCGCTCTATTCGTTCGCAGCTCTCCGCTGTTAATGCGAAGGAAAATGAAGGCCGCCATATTGTTGTAGCAGCTAAAAGCAGCACCTGGGAACTCGCTGTAAGAGAAGCAACGAAAAAGAAAAAGGGAGAAAGAGTGACTGGTGTTTGCTGCCATATTAAACACTGACTCCATTTTTAGTTTATTTCCAACACTCTCAAAGGAACTGTGTGGAGCGTCTGGAGTCATCATGAGTGGGGGGACCCCATACATCGGCAGTAAAATCAGCCTCATTTCAAAGGCCGAGATTCGTTACGAAGGGATTTTGTATACGATCGACACCGAGAATTCCACTGTCGCGCTCGCGAAAGGTAAGTCGGGAGCTTGATGGAAAGTGAGAAAAATAGGGGAGTAGGGAGTCCGACTGCTTTGGTTGCACGCCTGTAGTCCGTGCGAAAAGATTCCAGAACGGACAAAGCAGAACGTTGCAAAATAAGAAGTCTGCCCGGGGCAGTGTTAAGTTCTCAGTGACGATCCTCACTTTGCTTATAATTTATTTTGGATGTTACCCGTTATTAACGAGACAACTACGGTAGAAAGAATGACGGCTTCTCAATTGCAGTGCACGCGTGGAAATGTGCAGTTGAAGCCCATATTTTGAAACATCAAAAGCGTCATAACCGTTGAAGATTGTTTGTGCGTAAATCGTGAAAGAAATCGTGTTCTGTAAGTCACTTTTTGCGTTGATGTTACTTTGCTCCTTATTTGCTTGATATATCGTTATCTTCATCTTCCGAGCAGCCCTCCAGGCGCGCGCCGATCTCTTTTTGTTTACTCATTGGAGGGGTTTAAAACTAGGCCGCATCCTGAGTTGTTAATAAATCGCGCTTTTCTGGAGCATTTTGTAGAATTGGAAATGGCGCTAATGTTAAAACTTGTGGAGCGTGAGGCTATGAGATTTTTCTTTTTATTTTACTCTGTTATGTTGTACCCCAAATGAAAACGTACAGAATTTCTATGGGTTCATGATAAAGCCACGTAGTGAATGCAGAGAGCGAGTCCGCTTGACGTTTGACGCAAGCTTTTGATGTTTCCCTTCTTATTGTAAAAAAACTTGTTTCATAGCTTCTCCGAGCATCTAATGGGGATTTAATGGTCACGTCATCAGCTGATGTTTAAGTTCTTGAGATCGATGTGCCCAACGTAACATCCGATTTACAATAAAGTAGTTTGTTAATTATAGACGATATGCTGATCTTGAGACTTGGTAACTTATACATTCTTGGGAATTATTTCAAACGTATTTGAAATAAGATTTTTTTTTTTTTAAAACCGATTTTTGGGGAAGACTCTCTTGTTCATATTTCTCTCATTTATAAAGCTCATTGTTGGTATATAGGTGTGTGCATGTTTCTTTTTTATACAGTTCTACACCCTTGTTCCAGTTTTAACCAAATTTTGCATACACATTCTACTTTGTCAGGGAGAGACAAACTATTAAGAGCCTACAGTTTTGACTGTGGGGTGACTTACGAGGTTTCCTTTTTAATATGGTGACTTTTAAAGGCATTCTTTTTTATGCACCATCCTGTATTTGAGCAACGTGATTTGTCACCCATAATAATCGTCTGAGAAACATATTTTTAATTGTATGTTATTTTTGTCAAAACTATAACTTAAAAAAAAAATGAGTGCAGTGTGCAAAGCGACTTGTGCTACCAAATAGGGTGATGCTGTTTGTTGCTGCCAGTTAGAAACAATCAACTTAACTTTAATCACCAAGTTTAAAATAACAGGGTTAAGTTCTGTTCTGTTAAATGTTATTTAGAGGAAAGGGGTTTAAACGACAAATTAGTAAACTCAGTTGAGGAAAGAACTAGTGAGACATTATTCAGCTCTAAATTGAATCAAGCTATTTTGTGGTCTATATATATATATATATATATATATAATTTATTTTTTTTTTAAGGACGGATACTGATCAATTATTTCATGTTACCAGAACTGTTGGCTTCTGGTTTTTCTTTATTCTGTAGCTGTTTTTATAATATACACTAAGCTCCTTCATAACCAGCCATATACAAGCTATATTTTCTTGTTAAAGTAGTGTTTTTATAATTAAACTACAGACCACGGTTATTACCTGTTGATTTTTTTATTTTTTACTTAACATTTTCTATCCTGTTTATTCTAGACCAGGGTCGTGGTGAGGAATTGGGTTGGGCAGCTTGCATAGGAAGCAAAGCAGGAACAAACCCTGCACAGGGCACCATTCCTTTTCTACAGTAGTGCTACACTATAATTATGCAGCTTTGCAGGCCAATATTCTAATGTGCTGTCCTCTATATCTTCCATCCATTGCTCCATTCATATTTTTTATCATAGGCAGAGTGGTAATGCAAAGCTGTCATTCCTGACTCACAGCACCACATTCTACATGCTGTTTGTATATTTTCCCTGTGTACTTATGTATTGATTGATATCGATGTCTGTGAATGTTGTCGCTCAAAGACATTCTGCTCAGTTCTTTTATTACCATATCCTTGGCAAGAGTTTCTCATGTTGTATTAAAGTATTAAACACATCAATAAATTTGTGGTTCTTCAATCTTCTCTATCGCAGATACTGCCCATTACATTTTTTTTTTTTTTTTTTGGGTATTGGGTTATCAACTCCACCCGCGATGGCTGCTGCAAGCAGACAAATGAACAAGGAATATCTCTTTACTTTGACAAAATAGGACCAAGTTTTAAGGTTTTTCTTTTAAAAGGGACACCAATACCCCTTGGCTCCAATATAACATGGAAGAGCTGGATTGTTATTTAAAAAAAATAAAATATATATATATATATAAAATATATAATTTATGTGCTTCAGTTTTGAACAGTTTTATGTGTCAAATGTATGTATGTGTATATATATGTGTGTGTATCATGATTATGATGAAATAATTTAGAATTGGAAATACCAGACATTTAATTTAAAAACAAATCTAGACCAAATAAACACTAGTGGTGAAAAAGGGTGCACACTGGAGACTCCATTTCTGCCTTGTTTTGTTGTCTTGTCACTTTGTCATGTGTTCAGGTTTCATTTTTGTGTATTTGATCAGGGAAGGAGGGCATCACAAGTTAGTAATTAAGCAACATATCACAAATGTTGAAGCAGTTTAAATGCAGAAAGGATTTTTTCATTTTAAAGGCGTACTCCAAGAAGAATATATACACGTATGAACACTAATAAATAAATAAAATATATATAAATAAGTAATATGCACACACATTCAGTCTTTTACCCTGTGTTGTAGTAATGTTTGTGTAAAAAAATGTAATCTATTTTAATGGAGAACCAAAATATACAGTTTCTTTTACTGTGCTCTTGAATTGGGTGGATTCACTGAACATTCAGAAAACAATATTAAAACTAGAGATTCGCCAATCAAGATTTTTGAGGCTGGTCCGAAATCTGCAAGTCAGAATCAAATTTATAATTTTATACCTCACCCATTCCAGTGTGTAATATGAACACTTCAAGCAGAGTCTGTAAATATTAGGATTCTGTTCAGTTCAATTACATTTGTAATTTGTATAAGTTAAAGTATTGGGTGTTGCAGATATTTAAGTATAATTTATATATTACAATATTTGCCTCATCCCAAAAAAATCTCATAATATGAATACAGAAATGTGCGAAATAGTAAGTCACAGCTCTGTAGCTTTATAAAGAAAGCATCTCCTTCAAACTCAGTTGTATCTGGAAAAAGAATCTTAAATTACAACAAATACAATTACTGTATGTATGCCTGCTGCCACTCATTCACTTTTTGATATCTCCCGTGTTTAGTATGGTATAGAAGCAAATTAAATAACACTTTACTACCATGCTTAGTTCTTTAAAAATCACTCAGTTACTCTGCTTCTCATATTGCACTACACTCTTAAAGACAAACTTCTAAATTACAACTGAATATATGAAGGTCCATCTGCAGAGCTTGCTGTTCAGGCCTTTCTTTTTTTTTTTGGATACTCCGAATGCAAGCTGTATGTTCTTAATCTCCCTCCTAAGAGATGGATTTAAACATTATTCTAGGCACTGTCTGCTTGGGATTTCCAAAAGTAGTCACAGATTTCTTTTCACACTCTAAATATTACTTTTACTTTTTAATTTATTGCGGGTTAAGATGACAGACCAATCTAAACTTGCCTGGTGAGAGTGAGTTGTGCGTGGCTGTGTGTGAATGTGTCCTGCAACTCAATTGTAGTGATATTGACAATTTTAGAGAGTGGATTGTGAGAGGTAGGCTGGGGAGGTGGTAGTCGGGAGGACTCAGACTTACTATTTGTGGGCTTTGCTTTGGAAATGCAAAAGTTAATTGAAAGAACAGTTTTTTAAATCTTAATTTGGGTTGGTAGTGAGGCTTGAGTTGTGAGATGTGCCAGTTTGCAAAAATGAACTGGTGGTACTCATGAGCCAGAATAGTTCTTGCACATGTAAGATACTTTTTTTTTTTTTTTTTTTAAGTGAAAATCCCTGAATCCATTGAGTGGTCAAACTTGGAAACAACATTGAGCTCAAATCAGAGTTCCAGATGTAACTTCTAAAAATTTATAGAGGTTATATTACCTGTTGCTGTAACATCTCAGGTAATGCTACATCTGAAAGAATCTACTTGGTTGACAGAGTATACTGTGCCTCCAAGTGTTCAATTACGGGATCCCAGGCATTCTGCTGTTCTAAATACTTTTTGTTGTCTATAACGATAAACTCCATTATTTTGTTAGTAACACATTTTGATTGTTACCTTTTCCAGTATTATTTCTGCTTGTTTTCTACAGTAGCAATATTGTTACCTGAAACAGATTTGGTTCCTTAAGCGGTTTTGCTGCTTTCACTATGTTGTTGAAATTTGGCGTTTTCAGTTGAGTTTTGTACCCACTCACAAGTATCTAATCAAATTAGTCTTTATAAACGTCTTTGCTTTAAATTCACCATGACTTACTTTTTCATTACAAAATTTACAGGTCCTGACTCTTAAAATGCTTCCAAACAGCAGTTTTTTTTTCTTTTTCTTCAGTAGTTTTCACACCCTCAGTTTAACATACTCTACTTCATGAACCCGGCAGCCCTGTCGTACAGTTAATAATAATAATAATAATAATAATACATTTTATTTATGTAGCGCCTTTCCCATGCTCAAGGCACTTTACAGAGTTTAAGAACGAACGGCAGGGTATACAGTATATAGCATTGTATTAAACCAGATAGATAAATTTCTCACTCCAGAGTCTGAGCACTATTCAGCTGAAGGCCCTGTCACCCATGGAGTGTAGGTTAGTGTGGGGCACACCAAGATTGCCAGAATCAGAGGACCTTAGTGGGCGAACAGGCATATAGTGATGGAGAAGATCACTGATGTAGTTTGGCACAAGGTCGTTTAAGGTTTTGTAGGTTATTAGTAGAATTTTTATATTCAATCCTGTAAGACACAAGGAGCCAGTGAAGGCGAAGCAGGATGGGTATAATGTGCAGTGAAGGTGAAGCAGGATGGGTGTGATGTGCTCACTGCTGCTGGTCCATGTAAGGACTCTTGCAGCGAGTTTTAAATAAGCTGGAGCTGTGATATAAGATTAGAAGGGGCACCAGCCAGTAGGGAATTAAAATAATTGATGCAGGGTGTGATAAAAGCATGGACAAGTTTCTCAGCATTAGAAAAGGAGAGGAAGGAGCGAACATGGGATATGTTATGGAGGTGAAAGTAAGAAAGGTTTTTAATGTGCTTTATGTGGGCGGAATAAGAAAGGGAGGAATCAAAAATGACACCAAGATTCTTTGCAGTAGAGGCAGGTCTGATGAGATCACCACCAAGATGGACTGGGAAGGAGCTCATTTTATTAAGTTGCACTTTAGTCGCAATTTGCAGTAATTCAGTTTTGTTGCAATTTAATTTTAAAGAGTTTTGCTCCGTCCAGGTATTAATTTCACTAAAGCAAGTTGTGAGCTGAGAAAGCTTTGATGAAGTTCCACTATTGACATTGAAATAGAGTTGAGTATCATCTGCATAAAAATTATAACCCAGTCCAAAGCTACAAATAATATGGCCAAGGGGAAGCATATAAATACAGAAGAGAAGAGGGCTGAGGACAGAGCCCTGAGGAACTCCTTGTGTGACTGGCGCTGAGCTGGATCTGCTGTTGCCAAGACTAACAAACTCTTGCCTATGCTGATTTGTCCAGAGTCTGCTGCCATAAGCAAATCATTGGTGACCCGTGGCAGAGCAGTTTCACAGCTGTGCTGCACCCTGAAACCAGATTGAAAGGGTTCCATCAAATTATTTGAGGTTAAGTAATTGGTGAGTTGGAAGGCTACAACACGCTCAAGAACTTTTGACAGAAAAGGTCAGTGGGAAATAGGCCAAAAATTGTTAAGATTGTCAGCATCAAGGCCAGACTTTTTTAACATTGGGGTTATGGAAGCGATTTTAAAAGTAAGCGGCATAGAGCCACTGTCAAGAGGTGAGTTTATTATTGTTGTAATAGTCAGGATTATGGTATGAAGGCAGGATAAGTAGTGTGCTGGGGATGGGGTCCAGTACACAAGTAGTCGGCCGCATCTTACAAAACAGGTTATTAACAAAAGCAGATGTGACTGGTGAGAACTTAGAGAAGGAGCTGGATGGAGCAGTTATAAGGTGACTACAAAATTACAAGTAGAAAATGGCAAATTTTGATTTAAGGCTGATTGATATTTTCCTTGCTAATTTAAACCAATGTTTCCTGAAGAGGCATTAGCTGTCTTGGAAATGTGTTCTTTTGAAATTGTGGCATATTAAATAATTAAACAATATCGTAATATACCAGAAAAGGCGAAATCCCTCCCATCGTGATTACGGCGGTACAAGAATCACATGAGAAAAAATATCTTTTAGCTTATATTTACTGACGGTTAACGCGGTTACAGATGGGGAGGCATATGGAAAGACTTTATCCAGGTGGGAAATCTGGATCAACACAGCCCGCCATTTTTATTTTGTTAAAATAAAACAAGTGCAGCTTGGCAGTCTTTACCAACTGAACCATCATTTAGGCAAATTGCATTAATATGGACCTTGCTTCAAGCTAAGCTATGTACATAAATAATAAAACTGCAACTTGCATTTATAATGCTATTTATGGTATAGCCCTACGGAATCGTATTAGGGAAACGGTGAATGAAAAAAAAAATACGGACACAGGGAAGAAAAAAACAAACTATACGTTGAGAACAAAGTCGACATGTTGACTTTATTCTCGACATTTCCACTTTAATTTTGACGCTTATGTTGAGATTAAAGTTGACATTTCCACTTTATTCTCATAGTTTATTTTATAATTAAAGTAGAATGTCGTAAACTATACTTCATCCTAAAATCAATGTTTAATTTACTAGATTTTCTCAAACCCCGTCATAAGTTAATGTAGTACATTAAATACTTTGTGTTAAGTGTTCCCCGACCCAGTTGTTAATCACTATGCTTCTTAAACTGACTTCCTCCAGTCTAAGAGGAGGCGTCGGCGATATTCCTGCTCTCTGAAAATTTAGAATGCTAAGATATATATTTGATATCATTTTCATGATGAAATGCATTAAAGCATGTATTAAATGTGCACAGTAGTGTGGCGGTAGTGCTGCTTCCTCGTAGTAAGGGGTCCCCAGGTATATGTTCAGTGTGGAGAAGTTTATGGCAGGTGTGACAAGGCTTCAAAAAACTGGATGTATGAATGGGTATCGCACATGTTTAAATTAAATATTGTGTAAATGTTAGGTTTGTGATCTGGTGGTAGGAGACACGAACATAGAATTCAATGGATGTTCTTCTAAACGGGCTTTCTTTATTGTATGCGTGCTGTCTGTCTGACGTACCAAACACTCGGCTCCTATCCATCCTTTTTCTTTTTCCATCTAATCAAAACATACACTAGCAGGGTCAATACAGCATAACAAAACCCCACATCCTAGATGACTTTGAAAGGAAACTGAAGCACGCCGAGTAAACCCACCAGAAAAACATGCAAATTCAAGGCAGGGTACACCCAGGACCCCCGTGGTGCGAGGCAGCAGTGCAACCTCCACGCCGCCATGCCCCCACATGATTAATACATGCTTTAATGCATTTCATCTTGAAAATTATATCAAGTATTTATCTTAGCATTCTAAATGTTCAGGGAGCAGGAATATCATGAAGTGAATGTATTCTGTGCGGTGATCGCTGCTGGTGCCTCCTCAGTACAAGAGGAAGTTAGTTTAAGAAGCACGTACGGATGTAACATGGCTCGGGTAACACTTAACACAAAGCATTTAATGTGCTATATAACTTATGACGGGGTTTGAGAAAATCTAGTAAATTAAATAATCATTTTACGATGAAGTTTAGTTTATGATGTTCGACTTTAATCTTGACATAAACGGCGAGAATAAAGTAGAAATATTGAGAATAAAGTCAACATGTCGAATTTATTCTCGTCATAAGCGTCTAGATTAAAGTGGAAATGTCGAATAAAGTCAACATGTCGTCACACTATTACACAGTACCCAGGTACATTATTACAGTGTACTGAAAAAAAAATAAAACAAGTACAACTTGGCTTGCAGTATTATCCAGTAGTATAAGCAGTATTCACACATTTGAACATAATGGTCCACATCCGACCTTTTAAAACCAAAGTCTCTCCAGGCAACGGACGTGACTCCTCTTTTTCGGCAGAAGTTCTTCTATGTCATCATGTTCAACTTTATTGTCAGCGACAGCTTCAGTTTCGGAATGTTCTCTTTCCATTTTCATCCCGCAATACATATACTACCGCATGTACTTCGTTGCATGCCTATTTAGCGGTGTAGCAGTGAAAAAAATCCCCCGCTCAACACCTCCACTAATGCATGTACTCTGTTGCATGTGATTAGCGGTGTAGTAGTGAAAAAGGTCCCCCCTTGAATGGTTTGCTGCTGTGCCACGTTCCGAACGTTGTTTAGGCAATTGAAACTGGTGTTGCGGTATAAGAAATCCATATCATAACAAAAATAAAAAACAGTTTTTGGTATGAACCAGTATACCGCCCAGTAATAACATAGGGTACCATATAGTAATTCCCCCACAGCCCACTCCAGCCTATCTTGCATTCAGACCTTTTTTTCTTTACACTTTGTTCCTCAGTCATTTATTAGTGTATAGTGATTGAAGTGTTATAAAAAAAATTACACATTTCAGAGGTGCATATTATAGAAATGTTTCTTTGGATTATAAATATAGAATATTTAATTATCCCAAAACAAAAAACCCAAAGGTTTTTAAGTCGAAATTTTTTTTTTATTGGAAATATAAATGTGTATGAGGTTTATGCAGTACGTGATAATGGTACAGAAATGGCAGCTTATCCAAGATGCATTTAATCTTTCTGTTTGCAAGCTTATTAGCACATGATAATATGCTAATTAATTTCTATTGTTGATTGATTAAGGTGTAATACTCAACATTCCTTTAAGTTTTCCTCATTTTTTTGTGTTAAAAATGAAAGTGCTTTGAGTTGTTACATTCTTAACAGTTTTTTTTTTTTTTTTTTGTTTTTTTTTATATAACTTTGCTAGCTTCCAGCTAAGTTGTATGTTCTTATTTTGTATGTTTTGTTTGTTCTGTTAAATAATTTATTTCACTTTTTGTTGTGATTATGAAGAAAGCATTCAAATGATATTCTTCATGCATCACATTGTGTAGCAACAGGGTCTAAAACCTTGAATTTTATTTTTAACCTAAAATCAGAGTCAGATTAGCTGAAAGTGATTTTATTATTTAAGATTTACAGATTTTGGTAAAATGCAAACTTAAAGGGAAGTTCTATAGTTGATACTCAACATCCAAAAGCTTGATTCTTTTGCAATGAGTGCAATAAGAATGGATTATTGAAAATTGTACCTACAACTCCTATGGAAATTCAGATTAGCTGGTATCAGTTGTGCAGGGTCAATTTGATGCATATGTTGTCAGAGGAGCATTTTATTTATGAAGGTGACAGCACAATCAAACAGCCTATATCAAAACCCAATCTTCCTTTTTTACTTGCAGCCTTTTGTATACTGTACCATGACAAATGAGTAGCTTGCAGTAGCATTTATCATGTGCTTTTGAAAATTTTTGTAAACGGTAGATTGTTTTATATTTAGCCCTGTACTGCAGAAGTTGTGGGTGTTTTCATAGTGATTTTTTTTTTTTATACTGTTCTGAAATTTCTCGGCCAATAATTGTTTATTCTTGGTTGTTGTTGATTGCTAAGTATGTCACTCTGCCATAGAGTGATTCCATATTGCTGCATTTTTTCTGCTACGGTTTTCTAGTACTGGGAACTCCCTACAAGACATGCTATAACAATTTGTCCCTTTACAAAGTCGCTCACATTCTTAAGCTTGAGCATTTTTCATGTCCTCCAACATATTATCTTCAATAACTAACTGTTCACATGCTGCCTAATATCCCACATCATTGTCAGGTGCAATTGTAACAAGATAATCAATGTCAGCTACTCTCAGCGGTTTTAGTGTTGTAGCTGATCGGTGTGCATTTATAGTTCTCTCATTAGTATAGTCAGTGCAATGGAAGACGCAAGACGTTTTACATATACCTGGATTGTCTTAATACGTTGGCTCAAATGTATTAATAGAACACAAAAAATATTTAATGTTAAAGTATACTGTATATGCTTTTTTTAATGCACAAGCTGAAATTGAAATCTTTTCAGGCCATTTTCTTTTTTTAACTAATAATATAATCAAAATGAAAATTGATCACTGTTGGGAAACGGAACACATAACTGTTTGGTTTAATTGAGGTTTGTTTGGGACTGGTGCCTGTCTTTGCAAAATCAGGCGCAAGACATGAACTTAACTAGAGAGAATCACAAACTTGTGACAAGGCCCACTCGGGCACACATTAAAACAGTACTTTTTAAAAGGTATGTACCCTCTTGAAAAAGGGGATTTAACAAGAGAGGAAATGACTGACAATTTAGTATTGGCACTGGTATAAATTACAACTTTATGGTCATTTCTGAGTGCACCATTTATATTGTCATTCAGTGTAAAGCATGAATTTATAGCACATTGTATATTTTTCTCTATTTAATAGCTTATATTTAAGTTTTTTTTGTGTAAATCCTGCTTTTTTGTGTTTCTAATTAGGCGTTTCACTTTTTAATATTAAATATGCATTTTACTTGCTTTTATTTCTGTTCTTGTCAAAACACATGCTACTTTAACAGGAAATGTAGGTTAAATATTTTAAGTCGGTAGCAGTTCACATGTTAATGCAGTCACGTTATTTATAAATTTATAATGTCTTTTCATTTGTAATATTTTGCTTAATATAAAAACAGTAAAACAATCAATTTTAATCTGTGGATGTTTTCATGTATGATGCTTCTATAAAAATCTGGATAATTTAAATATTGACCAATTATTATTTATATACTGATTATTTTAAAATATTAGTGTTAGTTTTCTATATAATAGTGAGATTAAGTATTTTAAGCTATGATTTTAATAAAGGATGCCTTAAATATAGGAAAATGTTTTTCATATGGCAAATATGAAAAAAGTATGTATAATATTCTGCACTATACACTCTCATTCAGATTTAAATTGTCTTCTCTCAGCCCCCCAGCCCCCAATCCATCCTTTTTTTAACCTAATCCAGTATATTAACTTGGAGTTTTTTTCATTGCTAAATGCCCTTATTTCTTCAGTGTAATTCAATTACATCTTTTAGTAAATTAAAGTAAAATTCATAGAATTGTGGTTGGCGAAGCTGAAGCAGGTGCTGGGATATCAGTGAATATTTAAAGACTGTTGTTGGAGAAGTCAACCGAAGAAACCGAAATGGATTCTTTCTGTGTTGTTTTAAGGGTGATGTGTACATAGGTAGTGAATAGTTTCACTTCTAATAACCTTTGAGGTTGAATTTGTAATTTTTTTTTTTTTTTAACTAATTGAAGCAGGTTTATTTGATATATTTTGAAGGTACACTAAACAAAGTTCTGCTAGGCAATAGTATGTGCAGTATTTTTATTTAAAGAAGAAAAAAAAACTTGTATGTGCTGACAGTTGCATGCTTAATGAGTATTTAATGCGTAATGTCCTGAATTGCTTAAGGTAATGGTTTGCTCTTATATGTATGTATGTTCTACACAGGGTTTTTTTTTTTTTTTTCCAGATTCTTGTGCTGCAAAGATATGCTCCAGTCTGTGTAATCCTAAATTGTACTAAGCAGTTTGCAAAATAAATGGATGGATGGTTGGTATTGATCACCATTCCACCAACACTCCTTGCTTTCATTGAAGTCATTAAGCTAAAGTCTCTTGTTTTGGAGTATATATTCAGAAGTATTAATTGCTTTATTCTTCAGATAACATATTGGTTATGAAAGGATAATGCAAGTGATTCAAGGTTTTATCATTCCATAAGTTCATTTCAAAACAGTATTTTATCAGTCTGCAAATTTTGCCCTGTTGCACAGTGTATTAGGGCTGCAATTAATGATTATTTTGGTAGTCAACTAATCGTTCAATTTATTTCTCGATTAGTCACCATTATTTCATGCCTGACTATTTTGATGCCTGCAACCTGTGGTTGCACATCCTGTTCTGGGCTCCAGTGCATGTCTTACCTCATCTGCTCAAGTCTGTCAGCCTGTGAATGTCACCCTGATGTCTCTGCATTGACACGATTAAAATTAATAATAATCAGATTAAAATAACAACCAGTGAAACATATGAATTTGAAAATAATCAGATGTTTTTATATTAGTGTGAACATCACAATAAAAAAGAAATACATTAAATAATACAAACTAAAGTGCACATAGTCCTTAAACAAAAAAGTGCATTTAACTTAACCAAAAAATACATTGTTAAAACTGAAACGTTTTTCGTATTTTACTAATTGACAAAATGTAGACATAAACTATATAATGTGTAAAACCTGAAGTGCAAAGATCAAATAAACACTTCCACAAAAGGTTCAAGGACGATACAATAGCTTCCGTGGATTAGAGGTAGGAATTGCTGACTTATAATCAAGAGTCCCCCGGTTCGATCCTGACTACCTCGTATATTTACCGTTTTGAGTAGTGTGCTGCTCTTATTGTTAATATTATACAATAAACACATTTGATTTGTGTCTGTAACAGCCACTGTATTAAATGTATAGTACTTGTAAAAGTTACCTTTTTTTTTTTTTTTTTTTTTTTTCACTTTTATTGCTCAGTAACAGTCACGATACATACTACCACCCCTCAGCGATCTGACGCTGTTACTTTTTATTTGAAACTGGGAATAACTGTAGATGCGAGTGGTGTTTTAAGACACTCGAACTGGAAATTCTCTGATATGGATGGATAAAAGCTGACACACAAACGCTGGCGAATCTGCCTTATTTGTATCTCATTGTTACTTGGATTTTTTTATCACGTCATTTTTTTTATTCAGTTTTATTGAGTGTTCCTGCTTACGCTGAATTAGTATGCGGCTTATGGCCTGTGATGTCAAAGCTGCTCTGACAAAAAACAGATACATATATTTGGAATTGTTCATTTTATGACCTTATAGTACATTTCTGAAAACATTGTGGCACGGATACAACATTATTCATATTCATTCGCGTACCTTCCTTCGGTTGTTATCAGTGACTGCGTCCCCGACATAACCCCCACACCCCAGCCCCCGATCTTATCCAATCTGCACAGTACTCCAGGACATGCTGAGGAAAGAATGTTCTTCTGCAAGGTGAGCCAAGAATGCTCTTTTCTCAGTGGACCCCGTACATGCCTTGTACAGTACATATGCTTTGTTCGCCACCAGGCTTGTTATAGCACAAGCAACTGGCCACCTGTGTGCTCCTGCTAGCACTGAATAAGCTCACGCTTTCTGGTGTCCGCGCGCAGCACCGGGGGGAAAAAAGAAAAAGACAAATATATGTGACATTTTGAAGAAATCATTGTATGACCTGAATAGTACCAATCAGAAAACATCATCACACTAATGCAATATTATTTGAAAACGAACAGATCGGGTGTAAATTTGTTACTTGTAAAAGTTAGCTTTTTTACTTTTATTTTCTCAGTCTCGTTCACGCTCTCTCTCCCCTCGTGATCTGACCCTAACTAACTAACAGTGCCAGCATAAATTCTGAAGAGACGGCGGCATCACAGCTCCAGGATGCTTGCGTTTCAGATGCTCATGCATCACGGTGGTGCTGCCGTGAAAAGAAAGCTCCGCTTTGCATAATCTGCATTCAGCTTTTTTTTTTTTTT
>JANRMT010062806.1:20069661-20110517 GCA_026402145.1 Polypterus bichir lapradei
ATATCAATGACAAAACAATTACATTAACAATCATGTTACGTTATTTTTTAAATTTTTCCTTTTCTTTTTCATACCTTCTTTAACACACTACTTCTCCGCTGCGAAGCGCGGGTATTCTGCTAGTATATATATATGACAGCAACACTCATCACTCACAACAGTGACAAAACAATTACATTTACAATCATGTTACGTTATTTTCAAAATGTTTCCTTTTCTTTTTCATTGCTTCTTTAACACACTGCTTCTCCGCAGCGAAGCGCGGTTATTTTGCTAGTAAAAAATAAAAACATGTCTATAACTGTAATTAAAACATAAACCAATAGTGTCCGAGTAATAAAAAGGTTGTATAATTATAATACCCGTATCATTACAAATGGCTCAGACAGTAAGTTATATGTCCTTGCCATGTCATGACAGGCTACGACCCACTATTGTGTTTTAGAATAGTGTCAGGATCAGCTTTCTTAATTCCTTTTCTGCTTCTTCATTGCTGGTGAAGACATAGAATTGACCTTGCACTTCCACTTTCAGTTTGGCAGGATACAAGAGGCTGTAATTGATATCGGCTTGCTGTAACCTCTGTTTAATGTTATAGAAGGCTGCATGTTTAGCAGCTGTTGCGGGAGAGAAATCAGGGAAAATATGAATGTGGTTATTTTCATATATAATCTCTTGCTTGTGTCTGAGGAGTGCCATCACCTCTAGCTTAAATAATAATCTCTCAAAGCGGTTAATAAAAGACCTAGGTCTAACGGTATTTGATCCGCATATGCGATAAGCCGCTGCTATCTCAGAATCTAATTTAAAGTCCTCTCCAATTATTTTAGAGAATAGTTCAGCTGCGAATTTCACTGGGTTTGGTCTGTCACGATTCTCAGGTAGACCCTCGATTCTAATATTCCTTCTGCTTCCATCTTCCAGAGCAGCAAGTCTGTCTCCGGGTTTTTTGCATTCGGAGTTGGCTGCTGTTGCTTTTCCTTCAGCAGTGGCAGCTAGATTTTCGGCTGTTTCAAACTGAGTCGTAAATGTCTCCTTGACATCCTCCAGCTGATCGGCAAGTGTGCTCAGTTTAGACGTGGTTTCCTGAATGTGCGCTTCAATTTTACCTAGCATATTTTTAAAGACTGCCTCAAAGCGAATACATGTGCGTTTCTCCAAGTCTTTATTATCCTGCTGCAGCTCCTGTCGCAGCTTCTCATTTGCCTTCTCACTTGCCTTTTCATTTGCCTTCTCGCTTTTCCTTAATCTTTCTTTATCTCTTGCTTGAGCTTGGCGATCATCACCTTCAGTTCAGACAGATCATTTCTGCTTTCGTGCACCGTAGGTGAGGCGGCGGGCTCTATTACAGCCGGTGTTCCCAGCTCACGTGGAGTAGTTGAAAGCGTGGACTGCAAGGACTTTTCCAGTTTCAGATGATCTTCTCCAATCGGCAAGCTTTCGTGGCCTGCGTCACTCGCACTCGTACATTCGCTCCACATTTCGCTCTCAGCCAGAGATGATGTAGCTGACCGTGTTCCCAGTGGAGTATGGGCTTTTGCCCATCTGATCCAGGTCAGTCTCTGAAAGGCTGTACCTTGAGTTTGAACTTGGACTTGTCATTCTGAGCTTGGATGTAGCTTTATTTTTCATTTCTTTCTGAGCCCATTTATTGTTGGCCAAGTTTATATATGCTTGCATATACTGTAGTAGTACCCACAGGTTGGATAAATACAGGATATCTCAGGATAATAAGATAATATAAAAAAAATAAAACGGCTGCTAACGGAGCTCCACTTCAGACGTCCATCTCTCACAATGGACGAGACCAATGTAGAACATTTTACAGAAAAAAACAGAATTAGTTTCTCATGATTTCTCAAACATACTAAACAAAGTTTTTCCTGAAACATGACACTGTAAGTTTACCTTTCATATTAAATAACTCCTGTTTGCCCTTTTGCATTTCACAGATAGGGAAATTGAATATGTAAAATTGTACCTTTTTAATAGTAACTTAAGTAATTATTATTTATGAAATAAAAAAATGAATTCATATTAAGATAGGTTTGACACATTGTCATCAAAGTGTGGTGTTTTACAGATGAGAGAATAAAGCTTTAAAGTAAAGTACAAGAGACTTAAGTACTTTAGTTAATCTAAGAACTTGATGCAAGACCACACACAGCTCACAGTTAATAAGTTTGGCCAAAAGTTTCAGTGTACACGTGTTCTTAATGTAAAAGAATGTGAAATGTATGTAGATCTTTTGTTTACTTCCTTCATAATTGGCTGAAGTTTACCGGGGGGGGGGGGGGTGTTTATTTTTCGTATTTGGATTACTCGCTTAGCTGGATGTAATTGTTGACGATTTGGCCTGATCCTGGATCTGTCGGGTTTTTCGAAAATCTTGCTGGAAGTGTTGTCATAGCAACACATCCTAATCCTCAAACAGCTCACACACGTAATCAGTGACGGTGCGTGGAATTCATCCAGTCATGGCTTCGCCGTTCATGAATGAGAGACCAGTTGATATTGGTGCGCAAATTATACGAAGAGAATTTCACATAGAGAGGGTTTTGCACGATCGGCAAGATCCTTTATTGCTCCCAGAGGAAATTCTTTTTGAAAGATGCCGCTTTAGCTGAAGGGGAATATTGTACCTCAAAGATTTATTAGCTCCTTATATTCGAAGTCAAACTCGGTGAAGTCGGGCTCTCACAACCACACAGACAGTATGCATTGCTTTGAGGTTTCTTGCAAGCGGCACTTTTTTATATTCTCTAGGTGATGCATAACATCTATTGAAAAGTGCAGTTTGCCAGGCAATTTGTAAAGTTTGTTTGGCTCTAAAACATTTCCTTCCGGTTTTCATAGTGTTTCCTGGACACTTGAGTGTGCAGACCATCAAAGAGGCGTTTAATGCTATTGCAGGTAGGTAATACACAGGAAAAAACACCTACAATTCCATAAAGAATCTCACAATCAGCCTAACATTCTCATTACCTAGGATTTCCAAATGTGATTGGGGCACTGGATTGTACGCAGATCCGAATAAAGGCCCCATCAGGTCCAAATGAGCCAGATTACGTGAACAGAAAAGGCTTCCACAGTATTAACGTGCAGGTAATGTCACTTTTTGAGAGTTGAAAATAGCCAATAGGTATGTTGACAGTAAAATTTCACCTACATGCTATCAATTCTCAGATGATCTGTGATGCATCCTATCTTGTATCAAATGTGGAGGCTAAATGGCCAGGGTCTGTTCATTACTCTAGAATTTTTAAGGAGTCACACCTGTATCGGACATTTGAATAAGGTAACAATCTAATTATTAATCATGGTGATGTGTGTATTGTATTCACAATTTTTATATATTCCACAGGCCATCATGATGGAATCCTGCTTTGGGACAGGGGATATGCCTATAGGAATTTTCTAATGACCCTGTTTCCTGACCCCAACCCTGGGCCACAAACTCGATATAATGCAGCTCTGTCTAGGACAAGGGCACGAATTGAAATGACCTTTGGCCACCTGAAGGAGAGATTTCAATGTCTAAAAAGGCTGAGGGTTACACCTGACAGAGCATGTGACTTAATTGTAGCATGCTCTGTCTTACACAACATAGCAACCATCAAAAAAGAGAGAGTCCCTGAGGTTTTGGTGCAGCCTGATGATGACCTTGACCCAGTGCACCTTGAGCAAACCAGTGGCAGAGCTGCCAGAGAGAGAATTGTGGCCTAACATTTTCAATGAAAAAGACAACAGTGCTTTCACACAAAACTGATTTATTATTTATTACGGACCTTCAGCCTGTAAGGAGGAGAACATAAATTAAGGATACACTCACACATACACCTCATGGGAAAGAGAAGAGAGTTTTGTTACCAATTGTTTTTCTAGTATGTTTATCTGTAACTTCATTTTGGTTGTCTTCAGTTCATGAAGTTCCATGTCCTGCTGTATTTTCCTCATTTTTAGTTTCTGTTAGTTAGTGACTTTCTGCTGCAGATATCTCTTGTATAGAGCCCTTACATTTTTCTGCAAATAAATGCACAATTACAAATGCCTTTTTTCCTCTATATTGTATACACAGTATATCATTGTGAATCATTTCATATCAAGTACAACAGATGGCTCAAACAACCTCACCATCTCCTTTTTTTGATGTGGATGTTCCAAAAGGTACATGTGTGCTGGCTACAGGCTCCTGCAACACAGTTATATCACAATTAGAACATGGGACTGATCAGAGTGGAGTTTGTTTAAACATTTGGAACATTTACCTCTCCTCCTGATGAATAATCAGACACAGTGTCTTCATCAAATATTTGACATTCGTCAATAGCTTGGTGGTCAGGCACAGGTTCTAGGGATATGATATTCCCTGCAACTGGCCCATCAAAAAAACAAAATAAAAAAGAGGGCTAAATGGGACATATCTATGGCACACATTGATGACAAAATATAGGCAATGACCATCCTTTACCTGAAATGAAGTTACCACTGCATCCTGCCACTGGTTCTGAGGAGCAGCCTCCCCCTGGAATGCCCTCAGAAACCAGGCGATGGGCATTTTGCTGGAGAGCCAAATCTTCTGCAGGGGTTAGATCTGGACCGCGTGGACCTCCACCCGTTTTTTGCTTGTCTGTCGTCTTATTAGCTTTCAAATTAATGGTTTTTCTATTATATATGATTCTTTATGTCAACAATTCTTTAGTTATATACCAATATTTACCAGTTTTAAGTATATTCTTGTACTTCACTTTAACCTGTTCCCATGTTTTTCTTGTGCTCACGTTTGATCTGGAATTATGACATATTAAATAATAATTAATCTGACACATAGGAAATGAAACACTGCATTCAGTAAATACAATGCACACTACTAATTTGTTGGCCACTTTTTGCCAGCCATCTTTTGTAGTTTGGGCTGCTTTTGCAGTGTTACCCCTTGTACATATTAACTCTTGAAATTCTTCATATCCTTCGAGTAACAGGTCCTGCTCCGCTTGTTGCAGCCTATCAAAGACTTGCTGATCATGTTTTCTAGACTCAATATATATGGGCTTTTCAATCAGCGTGGGAGCGCACAATCATCTCAGATGATTAGATCCAGCTAGACTAATCTACTACACTGCTGCGTTTGAAAAACCGACCTATCCTGGATGAGTGTCACCGGCATTAACTTATCCAAGATGAGGCACCTGATCTTGGATGATTTAAGTGACGTACGGAAAATACCCCCCTGTAACGTAACGGAATTCTGTGGAATGGAAAAAAATAAATAAAAGGAAATGTGACACTAATCTTGAAGTGAATTCAACTAATGTACTTAAAGTCTGATGTTTTAAAGGGGGCACACTGCTACCGGGTTTTCTATAGTGCACGTTTTATGTTCATTGCGATGCTGCTTTTCTTCTGACTTTATTTACATTAACTGTCAGAGCGAACCTAACATTGCACAACTTGCAAGACATGCATGCCATGCACTTAAGGTGACAGCTCTAGCGACTGAGGAGTGGTAAGGTTTTATCAACTGCAGCTATACACAACATGGTTTTGTCCAAAACTCTGGTCAAATTTATGTCTTGAAACAACTCTCAATGTCTTTTGGCAGTAATGTGACGCCCAAAATGTGCCTTCCCACAGTTCTTGCACCATTTCAACAATTTATCTGACCTTCAACTTCTTAGAATGTTTTAGGAAAATGATTTAATTTAAAAAATTGTATGTTTTTAAGTGCCTGCATTTTATGTTTCTGAAGTTAAAATTTCTTTGCCTTTTATGTGAATATACTTATGTTACAATTTAAATGTACATGTTTTTTATTTTAAAATTAGATTTTGTACTTAAGTATTTCTGCAATTATTTGTCGTTGCCAGAGGAGAGCCCCATCCACTCCAACCCAATCTGCTTCCAATAGTGAAAAATTTCTAGTAGAAACTCTGATCCAAATGACCCATTGGCATAGTAGTTTTATTCTATAGTCAACAAACATTAAAAACAGCAATCCGATTCTGTTGAAAACAAACTTTTAACTGCTTCAGTAAATTTTTACTTGTATTATTGCAGAGTTAAGTTATAGATCTTCAGTCATGGCCAGTATTTAATGTAAACCCCAACTCCATAAGCTTTGTCCTCAAGCTTGTACCAGGTTAAAATATATTTTCTCCCCCTAAATGGATATGTATTAGAAAGTTTAATTATGAAACCGGTGAAAAATGTCACCTTATAGTTAGTAAGGAGGAATGGTTTTACACTGTAAAAGAGAGATATTTATATTTGGCTTGTTGTAGTTACCAGACACCAGGGCAGAAATAAAAGACAAACAGTAGAAGAAGAAAAGACAAAGTAGAACGTCTTAAAGAGGTTCAAAAATGTTGGTGCGATACACATGCTGATCAGGTTAGAGAATATGAAAGTACTAAAATTCGAAAGTCTCAAAAAACTGATAGTAAAGATCTCATTAGCACTAACAAATGGAAATTGTTACTCTGTGAAATAATGGAACAGCGAAAAGAGATCGAATATGTGGACATAGGTGATATGACAGAGCTACTACAAGTTTAATTTCAAAGAAACCACAAATCGGTCAGGTTTATATCTATGATCATGGAAAAGATAGAATCGAACATAGAATCAAAAGAGTTAACGATTGGATGTATTAGAAATTCTATAGCCAATAATGGATACAAATCCATACGTCTAAAAGTATCTCACTTTACACAAAATTTATCTGAAAAACACAGACAAAGAAGTTTTCTTGGATTTCCATATGAATCTGAAAGATCATGCTTGCATATATAATAAACCAACATGTGACGAATTGTCAGCGATAATAGTTTTGAAAGACTGAGATATCAAAGATGGAGAGAGAGAGAGCTATTCGTGTTTATCCAAAAGCACAGCATGATTCTTCGCAAGCAGCAGATCTGGGAAATGACTAGCACGTTGGGCCTGCATGTGGTTAGCGAGCAGGGGGCCGAGCCCCCTAGTATAACAAATTGCATTTCTACAAATGGTGTGCCTAAAGTATAACTTCTACAGCAGAGATTGCTATACTAGATGTTTTTGAGAATTTGGATTAATTTTGCTATTCTCAAAGAAAGAACTTGATGTAACTTAAAGGAAAGAGAAGAACCCTGAAGCCTCTACTGAATTTGTAGTTAAAATTGCGTTTAAAATATGCTCCTATGGAGGCTTTGTTCATATACTAAAAGTTTTTCTTTCTGTAATCTTACATGACGTTCCTCAACCAAAAGTTAAAAGGTAGACATCCTTAAAATTATGGAAACCTGTGTATCAATCGCCTTAAAGTTTTTTGCACTGTAAAAATAAATTGCAAATAAGGCTGAAAACAGTAGTCTGTTTTTATTTAATAATGCTTTACTAAACACTGGAGTGTACAGAAAACCACAACCTCATCTAATCTCCTGTAAAATAAAGGTTGTGTTCCTTTAAGACTCTTGTCAAATGCTAATAACACTTTATGATACCTATTGTTATTAGGTAAATTGGTGCAAGAAACAAAGTCTGTGTTATTTATTAGTTAATAAATTCAACTTAGAATCTTTCAGTCATGTAATGAAGAATTTAATTAGCAAATATTTACTTTTTTCATTTATACTCCTAACCTCTCTATAACATGTAGTTTGAGCTGAAAATTATTATTAATGTTTAAGTAATCACTTTCAGAGTGCTTTTGATAGAAATCACCCTTGAGGTGAGAACAAACTGTAGATGGGTGCAGGGCTGTGGAGTCGGTAGGCTACATTCTTCGACTGCGACTCCTTAGTTTTCGGTACTTCTGACTTTGACTCCTCCTATACTATTTTCCATGTTGATTGAAGGAAGGCAACATATACGTCATTTAACCACAGTACTACTGGCTAGGAAGCTGACTCTCTAGCGTATTGGCCAGTTAAACAAAAGACAAAAAAATGAAAACAATAAGGTTTTATTTATTGTTATAAAGTAGTAGCATGCATAAACATCAGGAACAGGAACTTTACCAGTTCAAAAAATATAAACCACATTCTTCGGTAGTTTTAAAATGAAAACAAAGCTTAACTACATGAACAAAAAACCAAACCTGGAAAACCTAAAACAGTTTATATACTAAACTTGGAATACAGTTGTAGAGTAGAATAGCTGTTAAATGCAATCCAAAATTAACTCAATGCAGTATTCTAAGAAACAGAATTGCTTCTGCCAGGTCTTCTTTCATAGAAGCTCTTAAATCTGACTTTATTTTTAGAGCTGAAATTAGTTTTTCAGCACTGTCTTGGGTGGGTGGCATTGCTCTTACAGTTCTAGCCACATCTCTAATAATCTCTGGATCAACAAGGATGGCTTCTTCTACAGTCAGTTTCGATGAACGATTATACATTTCAACTTCTTTTAATCCTTTAAAAAAAAAAAAAAAAAAAAAAAAAAAAAACTCCTGCTGGAATCTCTTTATTTGGTTGGACATTTACTGGTCGTTTATCTTTCACACATAGGCGACGTTGCTTTGCTTTTGAAACTTCCATTTTGACTAAGTAGGAATCAAAGTCTAATTCTTCATTTGAAGAGGATGATCCTGAGTTACCAGTGCTTATAGCTTCATCCAGTGGTGGTGTTTCAGGTAGTAGTAAACCCTTCATACAAACTGCTACATCATAGAGTGCCTTTTTTCCATTAGCAATCTGGTCACTACTCAACATTGGATGAACATCTATAGCTGCTAACAAGATTAAATTATCCAGTAAGAGACTCTCTCTTTTCTTCATTGAAGACACTATGCCATCAGCTTTTAACCCTCCAATTTTTATCAAGCTCTTCCGTTCCAAAGAAAATTTACCGGATGTTAAATCTTCATATTGCAACCTCTTGGTGACAGTAAAGGGGTAAGAAAGTAGACTTTCCAGTTCTTTTACTTGTGCCCACTGGCTTTCAGTTAATAACATTTTCATTGTCGAGTTCTTCAAGAAGGTCTTTTAGTTCAAGCAAACACTTTACCATCAAATAAGTGCTTCCACAGCGTGGTGTTTGATCCAAAATGGCTCCTTTTCCTGCACGTCTTTTCAAAATGGCATCTGTTTTAGAGGGCCCTGGCTGCAACAGTTACTTGCCTCAATTTGCCAATTAGAGTAGCTGCATTACGGTCTTTAAATTCATACTATTGCAAGTTGTAGAGTATGAACAGCTGAATGCATATGTTGAATAGTAGTAAACTTAGATGCTTCTTCAGCAGTGTTATCCAAAATTTCACTTTTCTCTTCCATTTCACTATCTCTAATATTTGCAGAACTGTCTTCCTGTAATATCTGTTTGTCACTTTCTTCATCTGCTTTATTCATTTTCTCAATTGTGCTTAGCATATTAGAAGCATTATCTGTCACAATACATAAAATCTGTTCCTTTTTAATTTCAAAATCTTCTAGAACAGGTGGTGTGCAAAGTTATGCTGGGTGAGAGCATATGTGGAGAGTGCTGACAGAACCCCTGAACACACATCAGGCCATAGCATACACCTACATTATCACACTTGTTTGCAATCAAATGATCTTGTTAAACACATTATATCTGAAATAAAATGAAACACTTTTTGTAATGTACCATAATCCAGATTACAATATGTGAATGTCAGGTTGTATATAGCTCAGCTGAACTTCACAATACTAGTAACACAACTATTTACTGGGCTTTATTCTTACATCAGAGAAGTACTTAATTATGACTATTGCTTGTGAAATAGGACATTTGAACTTGCTGTATTTTTTTTCATTACAATTTAAATTTATTAGGAGTCGGTACATTTTTGACGACTCTGATTCCTATTCCACAACCCTGGATAGGTGTCTGATGTGTTTTATTTGAGTTATAGTGCTTAAAATTCTAATAATAAGCTGATGGGTATAATCTCATCTGTTTTAATTGGGTATAATTAATAGGACGCTATTAATATACTTGGTTTTATCTGTTGACTGCCTACTTACATTGTCTGTCATGTACAGAACCCAGTACAAACTTGTTTTATTTTAAACCAAAATAACTTGCTTAACTTTTTATAAAGCTTCCCTTTTATTTCTGTTAGTGTAAATGAGTCGCATCCATTTCCTGTTTAGGTATATGTGCCAATAATAAAAAATGTATTTTGAAACTGGTTTCTTGCATTAAAAAATGTGAAAGGTTTGCATTGTGGGTGAAAGACATACTTTTGATCTAATCTGTCCGGTTTCCTCCCACAGTCCAAAGACATGCAGGTTAGGTGCATTGGCGATTCTAACTTGTCTCTAGTGTGTGTGTGTGTGTGTGTGTGTGCCCTGCGGTGGGCTGGTGCCCTGCCTGGGGTTTGTTTCCTGCCTTGCGCCCTGTGTTGGCTAGGATTGGCTCCAGCAGACCCCCGTGACCCTGTAGTTGGGATATAGCGGGTTGGATAATGGATGGATGGATGAATGAAAATATCTGAGTTGTAAAGACAAGCTAACTGAAGTATTAGATTAAATTTGTTTCAGATTGAATTTCTTCATTGCACAGTCCTCTTGCAACAGTAATCACATTGGCAGTTCATAGAATTGTTTACTTTTAGCTGTCCCAATTTATTCATACAGAGTTGAATTTCATCACAGGGTTGAGGGATACATGCTGATAATTTTAAATTCCCGCAAGGTTCAGCTTAGCATTCAGTTGGTGAGAATTACATTGATGTCTGTGTTCAGAATCATGAATCATAGGGCAAAAAACAGATTGCATGCTTTTGGTATGTCTATTTCTTGAAAAATGCTAAAGGGAACATCACGATTGATAGTAATGGGATAAAGGATATTGAGAAGTAGTACAGTATATAGAGAACTGGCTCAATTAGGAGAATGAATGAAAGAGTGCTTATCGTGAGACATTAGAAGGACCAAGCTATACCTTTCCAAACGAGGAGGTTACAAAAGTGGAAAAGATAAAGATGGGTAAAGCAGCGGACTCAATTGGAGTTGCGTTTGGAGAATGGAACAGAAGGTCCTGGTGTTGGAACGGTTTATAGACCTTTTCAACATGATTGTGTGTAATAGAAAGATTTTAAGACAAAGAAGCTCTTATCTGTTGCACCTATACATGATAATCGCCTTTTTTATACCCTCTCAAACCTACACAGTATTTAATGTTTGGTAAATATGCAGGATTTAAACACACAGATATTTGTATATAGATAATCACTTTGCATCTTATGAACAATTACGCTTTACATTTAACTTCCCATCAACGTAATTTTTCCACTACCTTCAAATCTGAAACTTTGCTAAAAGGAACCCATTTCTTTTCCAGAGGCAATACTGGTCAGTCTCGAAGACTTGACTTGGACAGCATCTCAACAATATAATAAAATAATTTTTAAAAGTCTCTTCCTTCTCAAGATCTTAGGGTACGTTGGGGAAAGGGTCCTTCACTTAACATCTCTGAAAAGGAGTGGAAGGAAGCCAATGTATGAAATACACGCCAGCTCCATATGCTCAAAGCATTCATTCATCCAACTTAAAATCTTTTATCGAGTATGTTTATTTTGTTTAAAATTAACCAAAATGTATCCAGGGCAAGATTCAACATGTGAACGTTGCAGTCTAGCTCCAGCCTCACTGGGCCACAAGTTTTACATGTGTACGAAATTAACATCATTCTGGACAAAAATCTTTGAATGCCTCTCAGATAGCTTTGGTGTCACAATCCCTCCTAACCCCTTAACAACCATATTTGGTATACTTTAGGATGGGCTTAAAGTGGAGTAGGACAAATTGGTTGTAATTGCTTATACCACACTACTAACACACAGGCTTCTCTTTCTCTAGAAGAATCCCAGCCCAACTGTTGCAAGTTAGTGAGTAACTGATGTTATATACTATTTGAGATAGGATAAAATTAAATTCTCACATAGAGGATCTGTTCAAAACTTTTTTAAAATATGGTAAGATGTAATTTATCACATCTTAGAATAAGCATGTATGTATGGGAAAGAGGACCTTCTCCTTTTTTTGTTTTAAAAGATTTCTTCATGTTGTAGTCCCTCTCTTTCTCAAGGGTAAGGGTTGAGTTATGGTTTAACTTTGATGTAATTGTATGGAATGTTGATTTCTTCAAATAAAATTTAAGAGTGATTACAACAGCTAGCATGTGAACAGCTTCAGTAATTCTGAGAATTCTTGTTTAAATCTAGGGTTTGGGTTTAGTTTGCCTTTTACACACACTACAAAGTAAAGCTATCACACTCATATTTGAATTTCATTGATATGGAATATAAATGTTTGATTTCATGGTTTTTGTATGTCTCTGGTCAGCAAAGCATTACACCTAATGTACTTTATTGTTCCCAGAAACACTTTTGGTTTTATTGACCCTTTCAGTTTCACTGTCTGAAGACAGATTCACTTCATCATCACTGCTAATGAGAGGCAGTTCTTGCGAGACACCATTTATGAGGCTAGAAGAAGACACCTCTACACCGTTGCCCGGGTAACGTTTGGGCCTGATGCTTACGGAAGACGTGCCTATACTGTTGCCAAAGTAACACTCGGCACTAAGGCCTTGTTCACACGGGCGTTAAGTTTTTGGATAAACGAACTTGCTCTGAACGTCCTAGACGTTTATGTTGCATTTTGTGGTGGCGATCGATTGACTTCTACACCGGCGTTCGTTTGTCTCTGTCTAACGCCAGCCTGCAGCCCAAATTGTAGTTTGTGTGTTAACCTGTGGAGGCAGTGTCGGGAACTGGATATGAAAGCCATTGTCGTTTTATTTGAGGTGCTTCCTTTCAATATGGACCATTTTGCTATGTTAGATATTAATCTTCTTGTTTTAAAAATACTCGTAATACGGCGACGTAGGGAGAGAAAAAATCGCCGCCGCTACTGGGTTCATCCTCTGACTGCACAACGTCGGGTTAAAGGAAGTTTTTTTGTGCTTTATGAAGAAATGCGAAAATTTCCGCGCAAGTTTTTTAATTACTGTCGGATGTTGGTTTCCACTTTTGATTGTCTGCTGCAGCTGGTGCAATGCCACATTGCACGCCGATCAACCAATATGCGACTTGGTGTTAGCCCCGAAGAGAGACTACTTGTCACTTTGAGGCAAGGAAACCGTAGTCGAGTGTGCGCTTACACCGGTGTTATGCACTGAAATGCCCTACCTCCCCCCCCTACATAATCGTTATCAAATATTATATTAGAACATAAATTAATAGGTTCATGGTTTACAAATTACATGAGACAATAAAATAAATCATGGGATATATCCGGTCCTCCGAAGCGTAAAATAAACGCGCAGAAAACGAACTAGAAGCGGTTTCCTTGCGTTCGTTGGGTTTTGAATGCCTAGAAAAAGCTGCATGCAACGTTTTTTTGATGCCGTATAAACGCGCAGCCGGACAAACGCACGTCACCAAAGCCCGTGTGAACACTCTCATTGACTCCTACGTGTAGAAAACACTCGGCGCTTGATCCGCGCTCACCGGACGCTACGAACGCAAAAAAACTGCTCGATTTTAACGCCCGTGTGAACAAGGCCTAACACTGTTTGCACATTTAGAGCACAAATAAATCTCGGGTCTTCTGTGAGACGTGTCTATGCTATTGCCAGAGTGACACTTGGAACTAACACATTTAGCATTGGTTTTACAGCCCGAGTGACTCAGTAAGGTGGTTAAAATTTGTATAATTCTAATTTTACTTATTGTTTTATAATTCTTTACTTAATGGCCTTTATCTCAAGGAATTGCCCAGAGTTAAATTTAGATAGTATGCATGAGTATTATGTACTATAACTTAAGTATGCACAGTCTTGTTGTAGAGCAGGCACGTCAAACACGCGGCCCGCAACAGAAATCTGTGCAGCCCGTATGACAAATCCTAGTTAGCACTAAACATGTACAAAATGATTACTATCATTTGTGATTGAATCATTCTGCATCTTCGGGGTTACCTATTGACTTTTCTTACTTCCACCTTCTGACGAAAGCACGTTTTCCCATGGCATTACGGTACCGGAAACGTCATCTGCTAGTATAGTTGCAGCTGCGGTGTCAGCTCCTTGATACCTAAGGCATGACACTGTGCAAACCCCAGCCATAACCAAGGTTAATGAGTCCCGACGTCGCAAATGAAGTGCTAGGCTGCAGCAGCCTGGCAGGCTACACTACTGGCTGGGCTGCGGAGACTGGCCACTGGGCAGAGTGGTAGTAATAGCTCGCATATTTTCTCGTGTTTTTTTGCTCTAGTTTTATGTAATTTTGTGCTAGTGTTGTAATGAATAGTTAGTGCAGACTGCAGCTGAAGATCTGAAGTGAATGCGAGATGTTGGTGAGTTGTTTATTAACAAATTTTTGTGATTTTGAGTTTGTAAAATTAGTGTAGGTCGGGGGCTTTTTGCATATTGGCTTATTTTACAATATAACTTTAAAGTACTTAGTAAAATTTGATTTTTGGAGGATTTGTTTTCCAACTTGAATTAGTGAGCAATGAATTCAGTGAGCATTTTCGTGATTTCAGTTAACACGAACAGGACTGCGCTGTTTACGTCACCATACTCTTACAACGTTGAGAATGCGCCTGAGAGTATCCAAATGGAATTGATTTAACTGCAGTCAGATTCCTTTTCGAAGGCAAAATACAACGAAGTTGGTGTGCCAGGCTTGCATGCTTACCTGCCACCGTCGTACGTGCAGATCTGTAAGTTGGCATTGAGACTACTGTCTATGTTCAGAAGCACTTACCTTTGTGAGCAGTTCTTTTTGTTATTGAAAGCTACCAAAACCCCACATCGCTCAAGACTCACTGTCGAGCACCTTTTATCCCTCATAAAAGTTGTAGCTGCGCAAGATTTCAAGCCTGGTATTGACGAACTGGTTACTAACCAGAGATGCCAAGTGTCAGGACAAAAGAAATAGATCTGACTGACTCCTACATAAGGACCTAGCTAAGAGGCTAAGACTAATTGTACACTGTTGTACGGAGATTGTATGAAAATAAATTGCTTTTCCTTAAACTTTAAGTGTTACATGTTTTTAAAGTTTTCAGTATTGGGTGAAAAAGCTACAGTAGCTTTGTATAATAGTATTTGTTACGGTACGGCCCGCTCACGCACGTATGGCAGTCGAATCGGCACACCAATGGTAGTGAGTTTAACATGCCTGTTGTAGAGTATTTAGATATTTGAAATAAGTTTGTATCATTTAAGGTGAATGATACTGTCCTTATCTCCTATCTTATTTTTCCAGCATAGTGTCTTCTATGGTTGGTTCTTTCTTGTATCTATCACTGTTGGGCAAAGCTCAAATTCCCTGCAGCAAAAATTAGATTCTAAGTTCATGGAGTCAAGAATTTAGTAAATCTTACTTTTCGTAGCTGAGGATTTCTTGGCAGATTAAGGAATAACTTTTTATTCCTGTGTGTTCCTAAATGTTAAAAATGGAAAACGAATAGGCTGCAAAAGTCAAAATATCTATAAACTATCTTTAACACTAGAATCACTGAAGCTTATGATTTTTTTTTTTTTTTTTTTTTTGTTGTCCTTGACCTCCTTAAATTTTCTTGAGCCACACCAAGAAAGTTCCTTATCGTTGTGCTTAATAGCCCGCTTTTCTTTTGCAAATGTGTACATTAGCAGAACACAGCATGCTACCACCCCACCTCCCATAAAGTCAGATAAAGGCATCGCCCTGCAGCAATCATCACAGCTGAAGTCTGTGTTGAAGTGTTTATCTGGCGATGCATTGGTAAGGAATTATATAGGGAATTAAATATTGTGATTTGAAATGCATACATTTCATGTGTGTTCTGTGTCTATGATGATCTATGTAAATATAGAATGGCAGAGGAAATGCAAGGTAAGAAATGCTGAACACACAGCTAAAACAGAAAATGTATTCATGTTTTACAGTAATAACGACATAATTTTGACCTGAAGTGTAGGATGTGTAAAGTCCAAATATCCAAGATACACTTTCACAAATGGTGTAACTAAACAAGTATGCTTTTATTCAAGAATAAAACAGAAGACAAAGAAATTGCTCGATTTTACATGTTGCTGAAGCCCAGCTATCAATCGGTACATAGTAAAAGATATTTGCATACGCATATGTTTCATTTTCAACCAGTTTTTATAGTGGTAACGCTGCTTCGTCATGGATCTGTGCAGATGGTGCAGTGGATAAGCTACTGTTTTAGAAATGGTGAGGTAATAGGTTCAGATCCTGCAACTTCTCTGTATTTAGCTCTTTGAGTAGTGAGCTGCTATTATTGTTGTTGTTATCATATAGCAAAACCATACATTTGATGTGAGTCTGTAACATCCTGTGTAAATTTATGGTACTTGTAAGAGGGGTTACTTTTCCTCGCACACAGACATTCATATCAACATGTCATTTGAAGGATTTTTTATTCAGTTTTATTTTTGGATTCTTGAATAAAAAAATCTTTCAAATGACATGTTGGTGTGAATGTCTGAGTGCGAGGAAAAGTAACATCCAAAATGGACACTGGTGTCTGCTCAACAAAAGACCAAGGAGAAATGATTGAACTACATTTGTGTGTCTGCTTTTATCCCTTCAGCGCTAACTTTTACAAGTACCATAAATTTACATTGGCAGTTACAGACTCAAATCAAATGTATGTTTTTATTATATACTGTAATAATAACAATAATAGCAGCTCACTACTCAAAACGGTAAATGCGAGGTGGACCCAGGATCAAACCTGCAACCTCTTAATTATGAGAGAGCAGTTGTTACCTCTGCCCCAGCCAAGTGGACGTGTCTGCTTCATATCAATTGATAGTTGGGCTTCAGTTTTTACACATTGCCAGTAATATGTAAATTGAACACTTTATTTTTCCTCAGTTATATTCTTAAATAAAAGTGCACTTGTTTTGTTATACCTTTTATGAAAGTGCTTATTTGAAATTTGGACTTCAGTCTTCACACGTTATACACTTCAAGATTTTGTCAATTATTACTATAACATGAAAATAGTTTGTTTTAGGTATGTGTTCAACACTTCTTGCCTCACATTTCCTGTCGTCCTAAATTTAGACAGATCGTTGTATTCCAAATAACGATATATTGTTTACCCAGTACAATCCCAGACACCTTACTCCCAGCTCTGAGAATTTTGCATCTGATTTGACTTCAGCTGTCACAGTGGGGGATGGGATAGCAGGCTGCTTGCTCTTGTGCTGATTGACACATTTCAGAGATTCTAGTGTTAATGTATTTTCCATTATCGGTCAATATGAACACAAAAGCCTAAGTAGAGATCTGTGAGAATGAGGGGCTTGGTCTATGTAATTTAAGGTATATGTCTTAAGATTTACAGTAATTTGTGTGTTTATAGTTTAGCGAACATTAACATCTTTTGTTGTTGGTCCATCTGATGCAGAAACAACAAATGTTTGGCACCTATAGAGTGCAGCATAATTGTAGTAATTGTCCTTCACACTCTAGTCAGTAGCCTTAAAAATATTTAATAAAGTAAATAATTGTGCCATATAAGGCATAAGTATTAACTATGAAAAACTTTTTAGAACTTTGTGATTCAAGGCATGATGATGAGAGTACAGTAAACAGTGTTTATAACAATTGCCAATGAGCACTTGCTACTTTAAACATTATAAACCTTGACGGTGTTTATTTAAAAAAAAAAAAAAAATACCCAATGATTAAGTGCTTACAGGCACATTGGTAGAAGGGAGGACTGCAAACTAGTATGTGGTGTATTTACCATTTTAGTTTTCATGGAAAAAATTGTTTGAAAAACCAAAGAGTTTGTACAGTTTTCTCTCTCTTGTTCCTATTTGAGTACTGACAGTGTTGTGAGTTTTGTAGAGAAAGCATTCAGAAGCCCTTCACTATTTTTCATATTGTAGTACATTTTCTCTTGGCTCAGTGTGACCACAATCAATATCTGTCTCTAACTTTTTTTAGGTGCTTACGTCACTACTGTGTACACTAGTAAAATGCCTTGAAGAAAAGTGTTCCTTTATTTAAAAATATTTAGAATATCTCTCAGTAGGGGAGAAGAGCTTTTACTTAGTCTTTTTCCAATTTATACATGCAATTGAAATAAAAAATCTGTGAGATAGAACTGCCTTACAAAAAGGTTTTGCCATTGTTGCAGGGGTAACAAGGTTTGTGTGTGGGGGAAGCTTAGCAGTTTAAGAAGTGTATATTAAGCAAGTTGTGAACTCCAAAGCCACCCCCCACCCCCCCAAATTGTTTAGTGTCTTAAGATTTTGGCAAATAGTTCCCCTAACTTTGAGTTCCCCCATCTTTTATGTATTTACTTTCTATGAGATTGTGTGTTTTTTGTTTATATAATAAATTAGAAAATATTGTATTTGGGCACTGTATTTTTCTCCCTATAGATTAAGTTGGTAATGGCGACTATTTGTAAGTATAGCTGTCCATTACAAGTGGTCAGGTTTTTACATTTTGCTGTAATGGTACATGTATGTAAAATAAGAATTAACATATTCTACACTGTTTAGTATGATATGCAGAAATGCACTGAAATTGCAGAAACTCAAGACTAGCAGATTTAATTTGAATTCAAGTTGTAAGTTATGTGTACACAAGGTATAAACTAGATTGGTCATAGTTTTATCAAAAACAGTGCCACAGAATGCAATTCATTTTAGAAAACCTATATCCATGAATCATCCAAATATTATCAAGAGCTTGAATAAATATTAATTCAGCAAAAGAAGAAAATCTGTTTTTTCCTTAGTTGAAACATGTATTAAATTGATTTTTCTTTTCCCACTTTATATATTTTAACCCTCACTTAAATGATTTCATTTTTTATGTTTTGTGAATTGTAATATCACTTTTTTTTTAAAAAAACAAAACAAAATAAATTCAAAGTAACTGTCTTTTTATTCTAGTCTTCACTTGGATCTTCTACCACCTCATCATTCCACTCGGTTGGCACTTATGCTCCCCTCAATAGAATGCCTGCTTATAGCCAGTTTAGCCCTAGCCCTTTAGTGACTCAACAACAGTTTGGAGCTGTGGGTGTAGGTAAGTACCTAATGCTGTAATTCCATTTATTATTAAAATGATTTACTGTGAAAATGTATTTTTTATAATTTTTAAAAATTCATATAGATGCACACACAAGAATCAAAAGTATAATAGTGTTGCTAGATACAGCTGTTCTGTATAGTTGTAAGTAATTAATTTTGTCATAAGTCTTTCTCCAAATTATTGATGCATGTTCCATTATTTAGATAGATACTTTATTAATCCAAAGGGGAAATTCACATAATCCAGCAGCAGCATACTGATACAAAAAACATTATTAAATTAAAGAGTAATAAAAATGCAGGTAAAAACAGACGATAACTTTGAATAATGTTAATGTTTAAGGGTGGAATTGAAGAGTCTCATAGTGTGGGGGAGGAACGATCTCCTCAGTCTGTCAGTGGAGCAGGACAGTGACAGCAGTCTGTTGCTGAAGCTGCTCCTCTGCATGGAGATGACACTGTTCAGTGGATGCAGTGGATTCTCCATGATTGACAGGAGCCTGCTTAGCGCCTGTTGCTCTGCCACGGATGTTAAACTGTCCAGCTTCATTCATACAATAGAGTCTGCCTTCCTCACAAGTTTGTCCAGGTGTGAGGCATCCTCCTTTATGCTGCCTCCCCAGCACACCACCACGTAGAAGAGGGCACTCGCCACAACGGTCTGGTAGAACATCTGCAGCATCTTATTGCAGATGTTGAAGGATGCCAGCCTTCTAAGGAAGTATAGTCGGCTCTGACCTTTCTTACACAGAGCATCAGTATTGGCAGTCCAGACCAATTTATCATCCAGCTGCACTCCCAGGTATTTATAGGTCTGTATCCTCTGCACACAGTCTCGTCTGATGATCACTGGGTCCATGAGGGGCCTGGGCCTCATAAAATCCACCACCAGTTCCTTGGTCTTGCTGGTGTTGAGGTGTAAGTGGTTTGAGTGTCACCATTTAACAAAGTCCTTGATTAGCTTCCTATACTCCTTCTCCTGCCCACTCCTGATGCAGCCCACGATAGCGTTAGATAGAGTAGTATTGGAAGTCTGATGTATATAGGCTGAACAAGACCGGAGAAAGTACAGTCCCCTGCAGCACTCCTGTGTTGCTGACCACAATGTCAGACCTGCAGTTACCGAGATGCACATACTGAGGTCTGCCTGTAAGAGAGTCCACGATCCATGCCACCAGGTGTGCATCTACTCCCATCTCTGTCAGCTTGTCCCTAAGGAGCAGAGGTTGGATGGTGTTGAAGGCGCTAGAGAAGTCAAACGCAAATGTTTCTCTTTTAAATGTTGTGCACTTTTAAATATCTGCTTTTTTTGTCTCTTTGGGCGCCTTTCTTCATCAGCCCTAAAACCCTACTGTGGAAATCTTGACAATTGCCTATGTAGAATTGTTCAGTTTATAATTGAAAAGTAAAACACCTTTGACTTCATAAAGGTCCTCAGAGCACCTTCTGACCTCCGAAAGTATTGGTGTTAATCTAACATTTTTTGTTTTAAATGTACTATTTAATAATTTTATTATGCCCTTTTTATTTTTTGTTTTAGATTTACAATGTTAAAAATTAATATTTTAAAGCTTCATACGTTTTTTTAAATCAAAATTTCAAATTTTTTAAATTTTTAAATGTTTAACTATATTGCATTATCAATTAGTCTTTTTAGCCTATAAAAATATAATCTAATAGTTTTGCTTTCGGCTATTTCAACATTTAAAATTTAACTTTATATCCATATTTTTTACTTTAATTTGTACTCAAACTTTATATATATTTTTAAATTCTTTTAAAAAAAAAAAAACCTACATTTCTTTTAAAATATTTTTTCTTTAATTTTTAAATTTCTAGATGTAATTTTACTTTTGCATCATTTTGTCATCTCTGTCTCTGCATCTGCCATTTTCATATTTAAAAAAAAAAAAAAAAAAAAAATGTTGTTTGCCCTGGATGTATTGGTCAAGATGTTTAGTGAGGATTGGATAAACTGGAATGGTAGATGTTGGTAGAGAACCTTATTTCTGTGGTTCTCATAATGTGCAGTGTGAACATAATTAGGAGGAGCTTGGTTGTTAGGAGACATTTTCAAGCATTTTTACAAATTATTTGTTAATAAAAACTCTATTATAAAATTATTCATTTTTATTTATATATAACAAATTACTTATTTAAAATATTAAGAAGAAATTGAATGAGTATATTAGCAAAATATTTCAAGATTAATTCTTAAATTTGGTAAAACAAAACCAGTCTTTGATTGGTAGCACAGCTAGTATTCTAGTATTCTGATTCCAGTGACTGGAGGTAACTGTTGACTAGACTTTTTTTAGTTTTAGGAATATGTTTCCTAACATACCACCTATCTGTTTTTGAGTTGTTTTGTAGGGTATTGTGTTTTACCTGCTTAACTGATACTTGCCAGTTGAAGTATTATGGTTTATATACAGTTGAATGTTAATTGCCAAGTCAACGTCTAATATTCGGATGCATTAGTGATGTGTACTTTTTGACAAGTAAATTACTGTTAGGTTAACAGTTTTCTTAGGAAGTGGGTATTGAACTGGCAACCTTGTCTAGTGTCCTAGCTATCTGAAGATCTCCAAATATAGTTTTGTCATTTCTATATAATTTTTCTGTTAACGTTATACTTAACCTAGCATTTATGTATTCAATACCACCTCTGACTGTCCCTTGTTTTAGGTCGCTCAAGTCCCCAGTTAGACCCCTTACGTAAAAGCCCAACTTTGGAGCAGGCAGTACAGACTGCACCTGTGACTGTCCCTGTGCCATCAGTGCCTGCTGGAAGGAGGAGTCCTGCACCAGCCAGGCCAGCAACATCAACAAACCAGAAACCCACTGAAATTCAAGAACAAAGAAGAGGTAAGCATGCATCCTTTTTATTTAGTTAGCAAGCTTTATAACTCCTAGTTTATCAATTTATATTCCAAGGCCAACTTTTTTTGATTAGACTTATTTGGTCCTGGCACCTATCCAAGTGTCACAATTGGCAAGAGAAAAGTGGCTTTGAATAGGTTATACAGTAATCCCTCGCTATATCGCGCTTCGACTTTCGCGGCTTCACTCTATCGCGGATTTTATATGAAAGCATAACTAAATATATAACGCGGATTTTTCGCTGCTTCGCGGGTTCTGCGGACAATGTGTCTTTTTACTTCCTGTATATGCTTCCTCAGTTGGTTTGCCCAGTTGATTTCATACAAGGGACGCTATTGGCGGATGGCTGAGAAGCTAACCAATCAGAGCACGCAGGAGCTATGCAGTGTTAACCAGGAAGTCTCATCTCGCTCATTCAGCATCAACGTGCTTCGCAGTGTAAAGAGTTGTGCTCTTTAGTGTTTATCTTTGTGCATAGTCAAGCCCTTCATTATGGCTCCAAAACAATCTGCTACTGCTTCAGGTGCCGTGCCCAAGCGCAAGAAGAAGATGTTAACGATTGCCGAAAAGGTAAACGTTTTGGATTTGTTGAAGGCTACGATTCTTTTTATTTAAAAAGTAGGAAAGGAATATAAGATCTACGGCTGCAGCGTCCTTTTAACCAGGGTGCAAAACGAGTTGTAAGTGGATGTAATAAGGCAGTAGTCTGGATGGAATCTGCTTTAGGGATTTGGATTGAAGACTGCCAGAAGAAGAACAACGGCAGTGCTACACAATCGCCTGAAGTGGCTCCTTTACAAGGGCTGTAACGCTCTCCTTTGTTGTGCAGTAAAATTAAACTCATTGTTATCGGACAAGTCATCGTGTCATTGTTGGTGAGTAACCATAAATAATTAATACATTTACTGTATACTATTTTTCTTGCAATGTACGTATTTATTGCTGGTGACCTGTCTATCGTAATGGCTGTAACATATGTGATATCGGAGACACTCAATATCTTTAAAATAATATTTAGGTTTTACTGTATATAAACAGTGTGTGTTTATATACATAATTTCAATGAATCTTACCTAATATCTAAGAGAATACAAAGGGATTATGCTGTATAACGCTGTGGGGAATATTTATAAACAGTGCGGGAGAGTTTATAAGGGCTTAAAATATATAAAAATAACCATACAAACATATGGTTTCTACTTCGCGGATTTTCACCTATCGCGGGGGGGTCTGGAACGCAACCCCCGCGATGGAGGAGGGATTACTGTACTTCCACGTCACAGATATTAACTGTCCTGCAACAGAAATTTCAGTAGATCAACAAATATTTCTGAGGCAAAGGGCCCAAATGTAGTCAAGTTATTCTGTTTTACACCAAAAATGGTAAAGTAGGGGCAAATCACCCAAAATTCCATTTAATATTAGTAATAATTGAATGCTTATTACTGTCAATATTGCACTAAAACTTAACTTTGAAACTCTTGTATCCATCTAATTTGACACACTTTTTTTAATGTGCCGCCTTTTCCTTCTACATTTGTTATACTCTCATTTGTAAAACAGACTGTTTTTGTTGCATGGCTGTCTACTTGATATCTCCTTCAAACATAAAAACAATAATGCCTCTGTGGTCACAATGCACATAATTATTAAGCAGGCTAATCTACTAACTATTGAAATATTAAAGTTATTAGCAATACATGTTGATAAAATCATTTAAATTATTGCAAGGCTTCATGACCTTTATCTCACAGTAGCAACAGTGCTGCAACTGATTCTTGTGAATGGAAGAGAAGGCAAAAAATGTCTGGCTTTACAGCATCAGTTAATTAAATATCATACATATGTTTTTGGTGAGTGATGATAAATGATGGTTTTTAAGGGGTTAATTTAGGTAAATAAAATGCTGTCTGGGTTTTAGTTAAAAGCTTTAGAAATCTAAAATGAATGCTTCTGAAAGTGTAGTCTGTGGGCCATCTGTGATACATAAGCATGAGTCAAGTGGATCACAAGGTGGCAAACATTGTATTGGAACAAAGTGAGTTTTAGGTTGCTTGACTACATCAGTCGATTAAAATAGCCAGGCTGCTGCCTGCAATCTGTATTATGAAAAGAACCATGAAGAATCTGTATAAACCTAACACCACAGAGCACATCATCTGACTTTTTTGGTAACAGTGATGACTGTTTTATTAAATATTGGTATAAGTAACCAGATTGGAAGAGTTGCAGTGACCCAACAAGATTCACAAGCTAGTAGGAACGTCATTAATGTGCATAGAGGAAAATGGCATTTATGCTTCACTTTTTTTCCCCTGTACAAGCATCTGTGTTCTTTCCTGACCATCATTTTGTTTTACCATAATTATCTTAATATGGTTTACATTAGGTTTATGTCAATTGACAAAATCATTAACAATTGATTACTTGGGTCGTAGATGTATGTTTCTTTTCAGTGAGTAAATTTGTTATAAATACCCTGTGTATAATTGGCAAGTGTATCCTGACTGTATACACACATTGCATTTACACTACAAACTTTACCTCTTTATCAGACACATAAATCCAAGTACATTTTGTCGGCAAAATGCAAATTAGCAATCTGGTAACTATCCTTGTAGTCGATTTCAGTATAGTGGGTGCACTGTTCTGTACACTGAATTTTTTTTACTTTTTTACGTTTGTGACTTATAAATTTTGAATGGTAGTGAAGGTGTACTGAAGGCACAGTCTTATAGCATATTATGAGAAGTTAAGAAAGGCTAAGGATGTTCTATAATACAACAATTGTTGCAGCTCTCACCAAAGCCACAGTGTGCTGTAGACTGTCTGGATGTGTGAATGAAGTCTAATGGGAAGATAGAATTCTACCTGGAACGATCAATGACTGTGTTTTGGTGTCTGGTCTCCATATGCGTCAGATCACATGGGTCTATATTTGCAGTATCTGCTAAGCAGAAAAGACATCAGATTTCAAAAATGTAAACCTGTCGAAAAACAGTTAGTAGTAGTGAAGTGGTATCTTGCCAATGGTGCTGGCTTTAACACCATAATACATTTTCTTTCAATTAAGCAAACCATCAATAAACCAGTGCATTTGGGAAGTGTATTGTGCTGGGGAAGTAACAGTCTTCAGTACTTGTGAATTTTATCATTTTAAAACTTCAGGCATGTCCTCTTTTAATTTGCTTAAACTGAACTTAACCCATATTTTACATTCCTGGAATAGTTGTAATTTCTCTTCTCTGGACCTTTTTGTAACTCTGCTGTCTTTGTTTGTAGTCTGGAGACCAAAGTTGCATGTGTTAGTTTAGGCAAGGCCTCACCTATGTGTTACAGAATTTTAGCACATCCCCATTTGACTTACAGTATACTCTGCACATCACGTTATACAACCTAACATTATTAGCCGCCTTAATGGCTTCTGTACACTGTTTCGATGTACATAGTGACAAGTCCACTATGAGAATGAGGTTCTTAAACATGTACTTTCACTTTTCAGACCTTTCATTGTGTACTTCTTACGTGTAATACCTTATATTTACGTGCATTCAGTTTCACCTGCCCAAGCCTGTATTCTGTTCATGTCCTGCTGTAATTGCTGATTAGACATTGTCTGCCATTCCACCTAGTTTGGTGGTATTATCTGCAAGCTTAACCAGCTTCTTACAGTATTTACAGTGCATCCGGAAAGTATTCACAGCGAATCACTTTTTCCACATTTTATGTTGTTACAGCCTTATTCCAAAATGGATTAAATTCATTTTTTTCCTCAGAATTCTACACACAACACTCCATAATGACAGTGTGAAAAAAGTTTACTTGAGGTTTTTGCAAATTTATTAAAAATAAAAAATCCTGAGAAATCACATGTACATAAGTATTCACAGCCTTTGCCATGAAGCTCAGAATTGAGCTCAGGTGCATCCTGTTTCCCTTGAACATCCTTGAGATGTTTCTGCAGCTTAATTGGAGTCCACCTGTGATAAATTCAGTTGATTGAACATGATTTGGAAAGGCATACACCTGTCTATATAAGGTCCCACAGTTGACAGTTCATGTCAGAGCACAAACCAAGCATGAAGTCAAAGGAATTGTCTGTAGACCTCTGAGACAGGATTGTCTCGAGGCACAAATCTGGGGAAGGTTACAGAAAAATTTCTGCTGCTTTGAAGGTCCCAATGAGCACAGTGGCCTCCATCATCCGTAAGTGGAAGAAATTCGAAACCACCAGGACTCTTCCTAGAGCTGGCTAGCCATCTAAACTGAGCGATCGGGGGAGAAGGGCCTTAGTCAGGGAGGTGACCAAGAGCCTGATAGTCACTCTGTCAGAGCTCCAGAGGTCCTCTGTGGAGAGAGGAGAACCTTCCAGAAGGACAACCATCTCTGCAGCAATCCACCAATCAGGCCTGTATGGTAGAGTGGCCAGACGGAAGCCACTCCTTAGTAAAAGGCACATGGCAGCCCTCCTGGAGTTTGCCAAAAGGCACCTGAAGGACTCTCAGACCATGAGAAAGAGAAAATTCTCTGGTCTGATGAGACAAAAATTGAACTCTTTGGTGTGAATGCCAGGTGTCATGTTTGGAGGAAACCAGGCACTGCTTATTACCAGGCCAATACCATCCCTACAGTAAAGCATGGTGGTGGCAGCATCATGCTGTGGGGATGTTTTTCAGCGGCAGGAACTGGGAGACTAGTCAGGATAAAGGAAAAGATGACTGCAGCAATGTACAGAGACATCCTGGATGAAAACCTGCTCCAGAGCGCATTCAACCTCAGACTGGGGCGATGGTTCATCTTTCAGCAGGACAACGACCCTAAGCACACAGCCAAGATATCAAAGGAGTGGCTTCAGGACAACTCTGTGAATGTCCTTGATTGGCCCAGCCAGAGCCCAGACTTGAATCCGATTGAACATCTCTGGAGAGATCTTAAAATGGCTGTGCACCAACGCTTCCCATCCAACCTGATGGAGCTTGAGAGGTGCTGCAAAGAGGAATGGGCGAAACTGGCCAGGGATAGGTGTGCCAAGTTTGTGGCATCATATTCAAAAAGACTTGAGGCTGTAATTGCTGCCAAAGGTGCATCGACAAAGTATTGAGCAAAGGCTGTGAATACTTATGTACATGTGATTTCTCAAGTTTTTTTATTTTGAATAAGTTTGCAAAAACCTCAAACTTTTTTCACGTTGTCATTATGGGGTGTTGTGTGTAGAATTCTGAGGAAAAAAAATGAATTTAATCCATTTTGGAATAAAGCTGTAACATAACAAAATGTGGAAAAAGTGATTCGCTGTGAATACTTTCCGGATGCACTGTATATTTCTATCCAGATCGTTTATTGTATAAAGCACTTTGAGCTACATTTTTTTGTATGAATATGTGCTATATAAATAAACGTTGTTGTTGTATAAGCTCGTATTATTAAAAAGAGCAGTGGCCACAGCCGTGCCCCAAAGGGAATTTGACATGGATTGATACAACAGAGATATATAAAATAATTCCATGTTGTCATTTATTTGATCATCTTCTGTTTAGGTAAATTTGTCATTTGTGAGGAGTTGAAGGTTGAGATGTGTATAGTTTAGCAACAAAAATACCTATTGTGCTTTAAATGGACACTTTAGAGAGAATGTCTAAAGCAAATACAATTTATTAACTTTTATTCATATAAATAATGTGACACACGGCTTGTTTATACCCATCTTTCACTGCCTTGTTTATATTTTGTGCTTTTTCCAAATCCAAGAGCAGTAATAATTGATAGTTGGTGACACAAGTCTTTTTTGCTTGCATTGACAGCATTGCCCAAACTTGTATAGTCAACATTGGGAGAGGTAGAACTTTCCTAGCTCCCCTGGGCCATTGCACTATGATTTACAAAATTACTTTTTAAAATAGCAATATTTACTTTTAAACATGGCAAGCATGTGACTGTGCAGGTCTATTATATCACCTTATTTCTTACAATTTGAAACTTAAGATGTCTGACAGAGAAACATGGGTCAGAAAAAAGTGTAGTGTATTATACAATAGATTTAAGAAGTACTAAAATCTGTAGTTAAATACATCAAAATTTTAAAAAGTATCTGTTATATTTGCCACAGCAGTCATCTGCTTATGTGTCAGCTAGTGCCCACAAGAGGGAGCAGGAACCAGAATGTATGCTGGTGGCAGCAGTTGCATGTTCGAAGTAAACACTGTGTGTTTCTGAAAGTGATTCAGAGCAAGGTAACAAAAGATGAAGACTTTGATATTTTTTTTTCCCTTCCATTTGATGAATTCATCCAGATGAGTTAGCCTTTTTCCCCCATCACCATCAATAAAAAAAAACAGCACTTAAAGGTGTTACATGCAAGTCTAGTTCCTTGGAAAAATTGGACAAACGGAAAATGGCAGTCTTGTTGTAAGAAAATGTCTCATGTGAACATAGCCAGCTTTGTATACCCATTATGAAAATACTGCCGACCACAGTACCTTTTTGGAGTTAATATTGTTGTGTAGTAAATATGACGAGTGTCTTAAGAAATAATTTTATTTTTATTTTCTGTATAACGTAATGCTAATGGTGGAGAATAGGTTTTTCAGAGAATTAGATTAGTTTGCACAACGTGAATTAGCTTTTATTACAGTACATTCCTTCTTAACTGGCCTCACATTAACAGGCCTGTTAAAATAAAATACTTTTTTTTTTTTTTAATCCTGAGTTGTTCTTTATATTATGTGTATACACTTCTTTCCTGTAAGGTTAGAAGGCTCCTACGCCGAGAATGATTTCTGTTTATATATTCCTTTATGAATTTTCCATGGTGCCTTTTTCTTTCTACCTGGCGGCTCCCCTGCTTCTCCCATCGGACTTCGCAGCAGGGGAGTTGCCCTACCTGCAGGTGCAGCTGCCTTCCACACTGGTCCGGTACTTTCCCCAGCGGCCAGGGTGCTCACACTGGGGCTAAACCAGCCCAAAGCCTCTACGACTGCCACTGCCTTTCGATGGCCAGTCGTCTTCAATACTGGTCACTCCAGCTCCGTGATAGCTCAGCTGGAACAACCACTTTCTTCAGCCCCACCGATTGTTGGCCAAACACTCATCTGCAGGGTTTCACCTCCCAGCTGCCTGCCTTTGCTCCATCGAATCTGCTCGCTCTCCTGCACCGGCTTTCCTCTATCTGCTCCCTTCTCCATTAACCTCCCTTTCTTTCCTGTTCTCCCCCTAGCCGCCTCGTGCTTCTATTTATCACGGGGACGTGGATCAGATGTGGCAATTAGCAGTTCCTGGGAACAATTACAGATGCAGATGACTCCTCACCTTTATCTTAAGCTAGGATCGCCCGCATCACGAATTCCCCAGGAACCGATCGGCCACACATACTTGCTAAGCCAAAAGTGCGGCAATTATTTATTTAAAAAGTGACTTTTTTTGACTTGAGCTGTGGACCCGATACACTACACTGTCTAGTCATTGTACGAGAAAAAAACCTGTGTGCAAAATCGTGGATGAAGCCTTATGGATATGGTTTCTTCAGGAATGTCAGAGGTACAGTACATACCTTAGAAATATTTTTCTACATGAAAATAGGTATGTTTCAGATTAACCGGCCATGGGTCTAGTCCCGAGGTGGCCGGTTAAAAGGGATTGTACTGTACGTTATTTGGTTGTTTTGAGCTTGTTACCAATGTGGCTATTTGTTTACATCACATCTTTTTACGCACGAACATTTTAGTTTATGTCCAGTGGGCCGACAGAATCCATACATTAATCGTAGAATACAAAACTCTGACCCTACATGCAGATTACAATGCAAGTTTGCCAGTTTTGATTTTTTTTTTTTTTAAACAACCTTCCTCCTTAGTCGACATATAAATACATTTAATTTTTGGCTCATCACACTCATTTGCTTTTACGCCAAAGTATTCCCTAATTGCCAAAGCTGATTCCTTCTTGGCTACCAATCAGTCTATCGCTTCTATTCTATATTAAATTAGGTACTTTCATATCTCCTTACAGTGCAACAATGAGGACACCATGTGGCCATACCAGAAATTGCAGATCAGCATTGTATGCTTGTTTGTTTTAAAATAACAGTGCTCCACATGTGGGGATAAAGTTCTCAGTTGGCAGAGTTTAAACCTAGCAGATCAACCTAAGAATTGTACAATTGTCTAACCCTAATTTACAAGTACTATATTGGTGGTAGTATGTGCTCATTCTGCAGCATATGCTACAGTGGGGAATCCTCACATGCAATCCTAGCAGGCTGCGGTATTTGCAGGTCTTTGTTCCAACTCCATTTCTTAATTTAAATCCAATTATTGTAACTGAAGCAGTTATCACTTGGGCAAGATTTTGTGATTGCCAGTGAAGTTAACTCAAATGAATGTTCCTAACCCTTGTTTACTGCTTTTTGTTTGAAACAATTGCATTCACTGTTTTTAATTTGTTTACTTAACGAGCTGCTGAGTAACAATGAGGTGCAAGTGACAAAAACTAGCAGTTCACCAGTAAACTTAGTGGTTCTCAAGTTCAGTCTAGGGGGCCCAACTGCTTTTGTCAAACCCCTGCATTAATTAAGCAAGCTGTTATATCCCAGTTTCTTTAGTTTGGTGTCAATTCATTTATTATAAAAGTTTTTTTAGTTTAGTAGTCATTTTTTTGTTATTTGGTTGATACTTTTTTATTATTATTGTTGGCTCTTCAACAATATATTCAAGCATATTCATCATGCTTTTCATTCTTAATATTTATGCTGTTATTTACTAATGAAAGAAGCAGGTATAACAAGTTGTGGCCTTTTAGTGTCATTTGCCTTGGTTTCTCCTCTGCTTCTCATTAATTGGCATTGTTTACTTACAGTAAATTAAGCAATCCCCACTGAGAAAAGGTGAATTAATAGGATAATAACAAACGATTTAAACATTTAAGCATGCAGAAATCTTTGTATTTTTTCTATATTTCCTGGAAATGTACATTTCACACTACTGCAGTTAAATAATAAGGGGAAAATTAGCAGTAAAATGATTAACTAATTGTGAAACTTGTCAGAACAAACACTTGTAATGTGGCCCAAAAATGGATCTAACTAGATATCATGTACAACTTTGTGTGCTCATGAACTTTTTGATTTTTTTTTTAAACATTTGAAAAGAAATTTTAAAACATTGACAGACAATTACTAATCTTCTCAGTTTCACATTGAACAACATCTGTGAAGTTTTATACTGCATATTTTTAAACCCGTTCTTTAATATTTAATTATAATTGTTTAATTATAGTGGCACATCCTCTTGCTTGAAGTATATCTGTTGTTATTCTTACTTGACAAAAACTCTGTACCTTTTAGAATCAACAGAGTGTAATCCGTGCATCAGGAGTACATATCAGCAAAGCATCTCCTGATTGTAGGCTCTTAAAATACAAGACTTAAAAAATAAATAAATAAATAAAAATAAATTTTAAAATTAAAAAAAAAAAAAAAAAGTGTAAAGAAACTGTTTTTAGAGGTGCAACATACTCTTGGTACAATTGCTCTTTGTAATCAGTTTCATAATATAAAGAAATTCAGACACATTTCTTAAATAATAAATACAGCTGCTATTTTTATTCAGGTTTTCACTCTCTCCAACTGCCAGATGTTCAGCAGCCATTTTCTGGTTCACAAAATGATTGTCATACTTTTAAAAGGTGTTTATGTTAAAACTGAATATGAAAAATGTCTTCTACTGTATAAATACACTTTTTTGGGGGCTGCTTCTAAGAAAAATTTAACACATTTTTATTCTTATATTCTTGCAGCTGAGACCCAGAAACTGGGAAAACCTGAAACGGAACCAGTCAGGAATGAAAATCGTGAGTCAGGCAAACGTCAGTCAGGTATTTTGTATGAAAAAGAAAATCAATTTATTGCTTTTGATTGTTTGATTTAAATATTAAAGTAAATTTCCAAGTTGTAAGTTAAATCGGAATGTAAATGCTTAATGTATATTGTACTGTGTCAAAGCAGTGAGTTTGACAAACATAAATTTATAGGATTGATCATTTTATTGCAATAGGTTTTTTGTTTTTAATTTTAGTTTACAAGTGTCAGTTTAAATACCTTGTTTGAAATTTTTTTTTTTTTAATCAGGATTGTTTATACATCACAGGGAGGGCTCATAGATGGTACTGTAAGTTAACTTCATATACACTATATGGAGCATGTTGTGTCATCAGTGGACTGGTTTTCAGTGTAAGATTGTAGGACATCCCTGTCAAACTGTAGTTTAGCCTTTATCAATTGTCTAATCCAAGAGTTCCCAAACTTTTTTCGGCCGCCGACCTCTTTACCAAAAACTTTTAAAACCGTCTACCCCCTAGTCATTTACTTTACTTACTCAAATTAATACATTTGTACAGTACTCAATATTAAATATTTCACTAGATATCAGATTTTAATCACTTGTAATTATGATTTAAAAAGATAAAATGGCTAAGGAATATGGCATTATCTTGTGCAACATTTAATATCGAAACCTGCACTAATGAAAATTTAAGCAAAAAAATACGAGCAGAGGTTTTTTTTTACATTTTTGACATTTATGAAATAAATATGTAAATTCAAAATAAGTACAAATAGTCCAAGCTGTACTGTCTGTATTTCTTTTTTGGTTCAGTCATATTATCTGAAGAAATACAAACTTTTATTAACAAACAATTTCGACAGCCCCTGTGATTTAAAAAAAAAAAAAAAAAGTATGTACTTACTTGAAACGGAAGATTTTTGTTCTTACTCGAATAAACAAACTGTCCTCCAATTTTCTTTTTCGTAGTACTGCTCCTCAAATAATTATATTCAAAGTTCAAATCACAAATAAGTACATGTCACATCAAACGAACCAATTTATAGTGTTTTATGAAAGCATGACCGTACAATACTGATAGATTCTGCTAATATAGAATATCCGTCGTCTCTTCCCACCGCAAGCAAGAGTGGACATGCAACGGTTTTTCATGTCCACACTTGCTTTGATACGTTCGATAAGACAATGCACAGATACTGTATGTTTGTGTTACATGTATTTTCATGCATTCTTACGTGTGACTCTTTTAATGACACATTTTACCTTTTTGTTCGCAAGTTTGGTATGTAATGTGTTTTTATCAAAAAAGTGTTTTTTTGAATTATTTTACTTCTTAATTAGGTACCTATTGGAATCATCGATATTTTGAAGTAACAAACAAATAGCAGTAGTAAGGGGGTCTATTTGGTCTATTTTTGCTGTCGTTGACCCCCCAGTTTTTTTATTGAAACTATCGACCCCTAGAAAGTTCAAATCGACCCCAGGGGGTCGATATCGACCACTTTGGGAACCCTTGGTCTAATCATTTGACAAGAAAAAGTAGAAAAAAAAATATATAGTGCCATTCACAGATTTCCTACTTTTTATTTCACTTCCCAGCCTTGTTCTTGCTCCTACTCTGTTCAAAGCTTGGATGGACTGGGTGTTAGGTAAGGTCGTGGGGTCCAGCAGCTGTGGGGCAGCTGTTGGTGAAGAAAGATTCACTGATCTTGACTTGCTGACGATGCTGTAATCTTCGCGGAGTCAATGGAGGCAATGATTGGGGCGCTGAAGAGACTTTTAATGACCTCTTGGGCACAGCCATCAGCAGTGTGTCTGTTTGTGGAGAGAGTGTTGACCTTGTTGAGAGGTTTACTTACCTTGGCAGTGACATTCATGTCTCTGGTGACTCTTCCTATGTAGTCAGTAGACGGATTGGGAGAGCATGGGGGAGGTCATGAGGTCGCTGGAAAGGGGTGTGTGGTGCTCCCGAAATCTATGCCAAAGGACAAAGGTCCAAGTCTTTAGAGGCCTGGTGCTTCCTTTCTTGCTATATGGTTGCGAGACATGGATGCTCTCCAGTGACCTGAGAAGAAGACTGGACTCCTTTGGTACTGTGTCTCTCCGGAAAATCCTTGGGTACCGTTGGTTTGACTGTGTGCCGAATGAGCGGTTGCTCATGGAGTCCCAAATGAGGCACATTACCTGTGTTGTGAGGGAGCGTTAGTTACGGCACTATAGTCATGTGGCACATTTCCCTGAGGGTGATCCGGCTTGTAAGATCCTTATTGTTGGGGGCCCCGAGTGGCTGGACCAGGTCAAGGGGTTGCCCACAAAACACTTGGCTGCGGCAGATGGAGGGTAATTTCCGGAGGGTGGGACTGGACCGTGTGTTTACCTGGGGGGGGGGGGGTTGCCAACCGGGATCCTGAGTTGTTTCGTTGTGTAGTGGTTGCGGCAATGCACTGTACCAGTGCATGCTTCCCAACTTGACTTGACTTCCCTGCCAATAAAAACAAGTAAACTGGAATGTAAATATGCAAAAACAGATTATCATTTAAATGCTTATATTATAATGATTTTCCATATTCTAAGTAGCACTGCAAATGTTGTTTTTTACCATACCTGTAAAATGGTGTTTACTTTAATGTGTTTGCTTTTTTTGTTTTTTTAATAAGCATGAAAAGCTGGCAGTCTTGCTATTATTTTTTGTTTATTTGCATACACATTTATGTCCATCTTTAAAAATTCTTATGTTTATTTGACTTTTAAACTAGGTCCTACTGCAGCTAGACGTGGACGTGGTGGGCACCGTGGAAGAGGTAGATTTGGTGTTCGAAGAGATGGTCCTATGAAGTTTGAGAAGGACTTTGATTTTGAAAGTGCTAATGCCCAGTTCAACAAAGAAGAAATTGACAGAGAGTTCCAGAGTAAATTAAAGCTGAAAGGTACCTAACTGACTATATTCCATTTATTCCTTAACAAATAACTACATTTGCAGTGTGAGGTCTGTTTCAGTAAAAAGTATTGATAATTTACAATTTTAAGTAATAAAAAATCAACATATTGTTGCACTTATTTACACTTGAATTGCCATTTATCTACAGTATACTAATAAAAGGCAAAGCCCTCACTGACTGACTGACTCATCACTAATTCTCCAACTTCCCGTGTAGGTAGAAGACTAAAATTTGGCAGGCTTATTCCGTACAGCTTACTTACAAAAGTTAAGCAGGTTTCATTTCGAAATTCTACACGTAACGGTCATAACGGTTGACAAAGTCCGCCATGTTGAACTTTCTTATTTATGGCCCCATCTTCACGAAATTTGGTAGGCGGCTTCCCTGCGCTAACCGAAACCGATGTACGTACTTATATCGATGGTATGATGCCACTGTCGGCCGCCATATTGAACTTTCCAACGTCACTAATTCTCCAACTTCCCGTGTAGGTAGAAGGCTGACGCCATCTTCACGAAATTTGGTAGGCAGCTTCCCTGCGCTAACCGAAACCGATGTACGTACTTATTTCGATGGTATGACGCCACTGTCGGCCGCCATATTGAACTTTCCAACGTCACTAATTCTCCAACTTCCCGTGTAGGTAGAAGGCTGAAATTTGGCAGGCTCATTCCTTACAGCTTACTTACAAAAGTTAAGCAGGTTTCATTTTGAAATTCTACACGTAACGGTCATAACGGTCAACAACGTCCGCCATGTTGAACTTTCTTATTTATGGCCCCATCTTCACGAAATTTGGTAGGCGGCTTCCCTGAGCTAACCGAAACCAATGTACGTACTTATTTCGGTGGTATGATGCCACTGTCGGCTGCCATATTGAACTTTTCAACAGTCTGTTAGTTATGGGCCCATCTTCAAGAAATTTGGTACACGGGTTCCCAATGCTAACTGAATCCTACTTATGTACATATACGTCCATAGCCTGCAGCTTGGTGCGGCCTTGGGTCCCCCATCCCAACGCCTCCCACGTTGTTGGCTGCCTGCCTATATAAGGCCGTCCATCACTCCGGTTTCTACATTCCCTTCCTTGCTTCGCCACGGGATTCACGTCTCCCTGCTGATAACTACAGCCTTTTTATTTAATCCACGGCTTCTCCTCTGTTTTATTGTTCGTTTATTAGGATTATAGTTATTGTGTAGGTATTTTAGACTTACTTTACATTGCTCAGGTACCCATTTTCTTTATCATTCCAACTGTACCCCCATTACCATGTCTATCGAGGTGATCACCATCGATCAAAGAACTGTCACTTACCGAGTAATTGCCATGCCCGGAGATGGCACCTGCCTTTTCCATTCTCTGTTACATATTGCACGGCCATATCAGGCTCACTCTTGATATCTGGAGGAACATTGTGTCTTATGTATTGAATGACTGGGACAGGATCAAGGTGTGGACTGATGACGGTACAGAAGATAATTATACTACACAGGAGCACTATAAGAGTGAAATGCTTAAGCCCTTCACCTATGGTTCTGCGTGTGAGTTGATGGCTGCCGCTGAATTGTTCGGTTGTCGCTTTCAAGTGTACCGAAATGGGCAAATATTTTACACCTTTCGACAACCGCCAATGCCTCTTAAACATCTTAGATTCACAGGTGACGATTTCAGTAGTGGACACTTTGATGTTTATGAATGTTTAAACTCTCCAAAGCTGGATTTGAAGTTATTGATGAAACCCGGTTATATGCTTACAATGCTTGACAGATGCCGATTGTCACTTCAACACAAGTCGTGCAAATACTGTTGTAATTGAAGCAAACCATGAAACTCAAACCGATTATGACAGCAGCAATCCAAGCTGTGAGATTTGAGACAAGATTACTGTTCACATGGCCAACTGTACGTTGCATGCTCAAGAGTAAGCTCAGCACACAGCTTGGTCATATTACAACCAGCTCAGTCACCAACTCACAATGTGGTATACAAAGAGATCCTTAGCAAATAATTATTGGCATATTTTCCCTCAGTTTAAAAAGGTTTAATTTTCTTCTTAATACAAATTTTAATGCAGTATTTTGCCGCTGCGAAGCGCGGGTATTTTGCTAGTATAGTATAATGGTTAGATAAAAGACCCAATGTGCTATTTCATTCAGTATTAACAGTATTTTTCAAACACTGTGGTATATGTTAAGGCAGTCATAGAAATACGAAAATGACCCCAATGACAGATTTCAGTGAGAAAAAAATACTGTGAAATTATTTTTAAAAATAGCCCAGCAAATTATTGATCTTGCTAGCATTACACATGAGGTGACTATGAGCAATACTGTAGATTTTTTTTTTGAATTGTGTGTGTGTTCACTAATACCTTATATTCATTCCTTAGAAGGCTTGACAGCAATTTTAATTGTATGCTATTACCCACCACAATCTTTTCTTTTTTAGTTTTTTAGTCATTTTTCCCTATTTACTTTGTGTAAGTTAAAGGTTAGTTTTTTGGACAGTAAAACTTTGTCATGTGTACTTTTAAACAGTAATGCATTTGTGTGTCTATGCAGCTAATATAAATATTATACATTAATTCTTTAAAACACTTCATTTTTTGTTGTTTGTAAGGTGAAACTATATTGAATAATATTTGACATGATTTTGATTACAATTTCATGATAACGAAAGTTAAATGTTTAGATGGAAGGTAGGTATAAATCATGCTAAGCTGCATAATAATCAAAGGTGTTAATGCAAAGGTAATTTGTTGAATACCTGGTAAGTATTTAATGTGTTTGACTACATGTCACATTTTAGTGTGAAAAAGCAGCTGACAAGAACATGTCATTTCAGTGACAAGCAGTGACTGAATTTCTTGTGAAGGACAAATCCCATTTGCTGATGTTTATTGCTATTGTATCTGATGTTCATTTTTTTTTTCTTTTTTTTTTTTTTTATTAGATGACAAACCTGAGAAAGCAGATAAGACAGTGAATGGTGAAGATAAAGGAGATTCTGGAGTTGAAACTCAGAACAGTGAAGGAAATGCTGATGAAGATGACCCACTTGGACCTAACTGTTACTATGATAAATCAAAATCCTTTTTTGACAACATCTCCTGTGATGATACAAGGTAAACTTGTTAATGTTCTTCTGTACATACTATATTCATTATCAGTTTCCTTTCCCCTTACTGTTTTAGGAGATTAACCTTTTGTCTCCTTTTTTTTTAATCTCTTTAAATGTTCTTCAGTCTCAAATGTTCTTCTTGAACTCAAGCTGCTTCTGTTGTTTTATATATTAATTTTAATGCATAATACTTAAGCTTCACATCTTGGTCGTGTGGCATTATTTGTGAGCTGAGGAGCCAAGTTTATAGGGACTGTAGGATTGTATGTAATTTGTATGTAAGTCGGAACAGGTACATTATTTTAATAAATGCTATTGTTGACTGACTGTAACCAAGTGCTCTGCCAATGAATGATGGAGTTTCACCTCTCTTTGACCTTTTTACTATTTCTACTTTAATTTCAATGATGATGGTTTTTCTCTTCTTTGCTGTATCACCAGCACTTGCATCAGATTTGTGTTTAAGAAACATTCTTGAAAGGTGAAGACAAAAGGTTAAGACGAGCTCTTCTGCACAGCACTGTACACGCTATCACAGCAGGAAGGCACCCGTTGTCAACACATCTGATGTACTGACAAGAGACAACTTCCTGCTATGTGTGTAACAGTAGAAGTAGGCTTGCTATTGAGAATGAATGGAAGCTGCGAGGGGCGATTCACCATTTGCCCACCACACAGTCACCTCCACTACAGTATGCTGCCTGCAGCATCCGCCCACCGAGAACGAACATGGTGCGGCCAAAGGCGGGTAGTGAATCGCCCACCACCGCCCCCATCCAACAGGCAGCCAACCGAGGCACACTAAAATGCTACCTCGCGCTGCCCTGTTCACCCTCAATGGCCTCTGTTCAGCCACAACCGGGTCACCGCTTGCAGCATTACCAGCCACCCACCAAGAACAAACGGGGCAGCCGTGTGTGGTGGGCGGGCAGTCATATGCCCCCCACCGCTCCATCCAGCCTGCGTCCAGTAAGGAACAGTAGCTGTTGTGGCGTACTGGGCGGGCAGCATACCGCCCCATCAAGCCTCTATCCTGCACACGGGCGATAGCTGTGGCCTCATTGACTATGGACCAGGGGTCTCCAGGAGCCCCTCGAGGGATGCTACACTGCGCGAGCAGTGAAATCGCCCCCCCCCCTCCAGTTCGTAGGTCGGATGTCCGTAATCTTGGGACTACCTGTGTGTGTGTGTGTGTGTGTGTGTGTGTAGACAGACAGATAGACATGTTATATAGTTTACTGTCAAATAATGCAAAGAGTACGCGACACGTGTTTCGCCCTTGTTTGTGCTCATCAGGCGTACACACTCCACAGAGCACCCCTCATGGGGATCTGACGTCAGCATCAGAGACTAAGTCCTTTTATGCTGCGCCACGGCGTGCGGTTCGTTTATTTGGCAACCTGGAGATCGGAATAATTACATTCATAGCATCCGTAGTCTGCGTCTCGATCTGATTGTATGGGTGGTTACCTACCAGGTAACGCATGTGGTTGGTGTGCAGTCTGCTAACATCTGTAACGGGCCCTCAGTTGTGAGAAGCAGATCATAGAATGTTACATAGTTTACTGTCAAATAATGCAGAGTACGAGACACGTCTTTCACTCTTATTTGGGCTCATCAGGCGTACACACTCCACAGCACCCCTCGCGACTCAGACTATGGATGCAATGAATGTAATTGCTCCGATCTCCAGGCTGTCAAATAAATGAATCACACGCTGTGGCGCAGCGTAAAGGGACTTCCTCTCTGACGCTGACATCCGAGGTTCTATCCCTGCGAGGGGTGCTGTGGAGTTTGTCGCCTGATGAGCCTAAATAAGGGTGAAACATGTGTCGTGTATATGTTTCCTTTAGAAGCAAAAGCTCCCTTGTTGGAATAAGTTCTTTTAAATTGCGGCATTTTAAGTAACCGAAAATATAGAGATATGATATTAAAAGGCTTTATCCCTCCCATAGTGATTACGGCGGTACAAAGAATCACATGAGAGAATTATGCTTCGCTTTCTTTAATGATGATTTTATGTGGTATAACGGACAAAAGGAAGCCATAGCAAGACAATATCAAGGTATGATCTTGATCTATAGAGTCTGCCATTTTCGTCACTGCGCTGAAAGGTTTTTCCGGACGGATGACATCATCCATCCATAGGCTTCAAAGGGTTTGGCAGCAGTTTAAGCCTTATATACTGTCTGCTTCACGTGCTGGTCTTCTCTGGTCTCCAAACAAGGACAGTAAAAGCTCAAACCTCACCTCCAACAAGAATAGCACAATGCTCACACTGCACTTTGTCTCATTCTCCAAACTGCTAGGCTAATGGTTTCTAAATGCAGCCTAGCCCTTTTGTAACATACTTGGTCTGCCTGTATGAATGAATCCATAACAGTGTGCACAGAGACAGTGACATTAAACTTAATAATATAACAAACTGATTATAACAGCATATCAAGATCTCCTTTGGTTTCTGTTATCCATGGAAGATGTACTACATTACCTTTCTTTTCGCCTGTTAAAATTTTACGTCAGAATTGTTCGACCAATTTTGAATACAACTAGTCTTGTCCTATTGTAGACATAAATTACGCAATAACATTACGATGCATCTTTCTTTCAATTGTAATTAAGCAGGTGGAAGATGGGATGGTGTTGACGATTGTAGATATTCTATGGGATATTGTAAGTTGATGTTTTCATCTTCTGCAACATCACCACCAACTGCTTCTGCATAGTCTAATGATACGCATTTAAACAATTAGCTATGTAACCAATCGACAGTTTTCGCGTTAATTCGTTCATTATTTCTTAGTGCTAGGATAGCTTGTGTACTCATTTCTTCTGTTGAGAACCCTTCGGGATAAAATTCTTCAATAAGATTTGGACATAAGTTGTCTTTTATTGGAAACTTAAAGTGAGGAAAATGTAAAAATTTATAAGAGCTGAGAGCGCAGGAACTGTCTGACAAAAGCATTCACACGAATAAGAGGTGATAGGACTGTGGGCATGGTTGAAAATTAGGGATGCACCGAAATGAAAATTCTGGGCCGAAAACGAAACCGA
>JANRMT010062806.1:20147869-20169458 GCA_026402145.1 Polypterus bichir lapradei
GTGGATCATGAGTTTGTGTAACGTTAATGAAAATGGCCAGGAGGAGTCACTAGAGAGGTGAGTGGCAAATGCTTCGAAGCTTTGATACGATTTCCGACACAATTGCTTCAAACGTTTTGATGCTTCGTGAGGCTTCACTCCGCCCATCACTACCTCTAAGACAGCTTTCTGTAGCCTTCCCCTAAACCATGATACTGAACAATCTTTGTTTTCAGATCTTTTGAGAGTTGCTTAGAGGATCCCCATGCTGTCACTCTTCAGAGGAGAGTCAAAGGGAAGCACAACTTGCAAATGACCACCTTAAATACCTTTTCTCATGATTGGACACGCCTGTCTATCAAGTTCAAGGCTTAACAAGCTAATCCAACTAAGTTGGTGTTGCAAGTAATCCGTATTGAGCAGTTACATGCATTCAAATCAGCAAAATTACAAGGGTACCCAAATTTTTGCACAGCCAGCTTTTCACATTTGATTTAATTTCATACAACTAAATACTGCTTCACTAAAATTATTTGTTTGGAAAACACCCCAGTACTCAGATGTTCCTAGCAAATGAAAGACTGTTATCTTTTTTTGTTGAAAGTAAATTATGCAGGCTGAGAGGGGTTCATTGCTTGCTAATGATCCTGTGCTTGAAGACTGTACTGTTATTTTCACATCCTGACGTTTGTTATTATTTGCTCATTGCTGAATGTCCATTCAGTTTGAAGTAATGTTTGCAGCCTCAAATTAAACCTCATACTTGATTAGTTGGACTTTTCCTGCCCTTGTTCTGTAGTCAAGTAGATATTTCAATGATATTTTTGGTTTTGTATTACACATTCAGTACACATCTTAATTTTTATCTTTACAATTCCCATTTCCTGTACATTGATTCTGTAATTATGATTGTCACTATTATTTGGCTATGGCTCCAAATGACTGCTAAATTACTATCGGCTCTCCTGGATTAAGGCATTTCACGTACAAAGAGATCAACCTCCAGCTAAATGTACCATCATCCCTAAGCGTTTGCTGCAGGGCATGTTCTACTTTAGATAAGAGTTACAGTGACTAGTTGCCTTATAAAATATTGCGTAATGTAGAGAGGGAAGACACGTGTACGCCAAAAATAAAAATCAGATTTATAAAACCTGGTATATGCACATTTCTCATCACTTTATTTTAAAAATCAAAGACTTCTTCTAAATGGGCGTAAATGTTGGGAGATTCGCTCGAAAGAGACTCAGAATATTCTGTTGTAACTCCCGTCAGAATGAAGCAATCGTAACTAAAAAATACACCCTATACCTTGATGTATGTATAATCGATTGCATTACGTGCGATTCTGGAAGTGGTTTCTGTTTTCTGTCGGACAAATTTCGACGCGGCGCTCAATATTCCTGAACGTATCGGCAAGCGTCTCGGTGGGAACAGCAGCAATTTCACGTTGGAGGTTTTTCTTCAAATTTTGCACAGGGCGAGGCTTGTTGCGATGGACTTTTACTTTGAACATACCCCAATGGAAGAAGTCTGGTGGTGTCAGATCCGGCGACCGTGGTGGCCAAAGCCCCTTTGAAATTACCCTGTTGCCAACGAAGGACTCAATTTCTGCCATGCTTCTTGCTGATGTGTGACACATTGCTCCATCTTGCTGGAAGTAAACTTCCGTTAACTCACGATCATGCAGTTGATTCTGACTTCGCTTAAACGAATTGGTGACCCAATAGGTTCGCACCATGAAGACGCGCTGCTCAATACTGTACACCATCATGCTGAAGAGAAGTTGAGTGACTGAGTGAAGGAGTAGGGCGGTATGCATCCAGAAGTTGCAATGAGAGATTAAACGTCGCAACGTCTGTCTGGCCCCTACCTCATCGCTCCGACGCAGGGGCATCCCAGCTTGTTCGAAGCTTCATATACTGGGGAGCACATTGCACGTTGTTTCGCTCATGTTGCTTTATCCTAGCGAGAGTTATTACTGAATATTCGGGGCCAGTTTCGAGTGAATCTCCCTGTATAATTCATGCAATTCAATCTCATGCATATGCAAACAGGATGCTGCAGACCTTCACTGGGTGGTAGGACAGCCTCCAACATGACGCATCGAGTACTGCAAGATAAGAGTTCTGATATCTAAAGAAAACACATGCAAAGAATATTTATTTGGTGGCCTAAGCGCGGGTGTCCGCAACAAGCGCAAGTAATGCTGAATAGCAAAATATTACTGCAGGTATAAATACCGTCACATCCATCCGCACCATGTATGGAATGAAAGAACAACAAAAAAGGTCCGATCTGTGACGACGAAGCGGTTCGCTAGTCACCAATTGTGGTATATTATGAATTAAGGTTTTAAATAAAGTTGTTATAAACCAGATAACCAATGAATAAATAATGGGGAGTGATTAATAATAGGAGTAATGGAGACGGGGGTCTTTGGAAAAGTTCAATCTCGTGTGCTCCAATAAATTAAACGCCTTTCTGAGTTAACCATCTGCCTTGCACTGGATCATTCACGGAAGTTTCCAGAGCGAATAAAGAGTTATTACATGGTGTCAGAAGTGGAGAGTGTTTGTCCTGTAGAATACAGTACGTTGCGAACTTTTCAAGCTGAACCACAGCGAGAGCTGCCAGTTGCGAGATAAAGAGACCCGGAGAACTTACGACAGCCAACAGCGCCGGCAGTAAGTTGTTTCATTTGCTTTTAAGTCCGCACCAGTGAAATGGACCAGTTTAAGCCTCCGCCGCCGCTAGTCCTAACCGGCAATGTTAGTGAAAATTGGCGTAGATGGGAACAGAAATATAGGCTGTACGTGACCGCGGTGGAAATAAACAAGAAGACTAAAGAAGTGCAAATCGCCATTTTGTTGCATACATTTGGAGAGGAAGCGCTGGAAATTTACAATACACTTGAAATAACCAAGGAAGATCCAGAAACGATTACAGTAGATGCAGTTTTGGAATCTTTAAAAAAAACTATTGCACACCCAAGAAAAATTTGGTATTTGAAAGACATCAGTTTTGGACTTAAGATATGCAACAGCCGCTGCAAATAGACCGGTTTGTTACCGAACTCCGGCAACGGAGCAAAAACTGTGAATTTGGCCCTACAGAGAATGATATGATAAGGGATAGAATTGTCTTCAGTGTTAAAGACAAGCATGTGAAAGAAAAACTTCTCAGGGAGGCTGGTCTGACTTTAGAAAAAGCCATTGACATTTGCAGAGCTTCAGAGATAGCCAGAGAGCAAATTAACATAATGACAAAAGTGAAATTAGAAAATGAAGTGCACATTCTCACCCAGGCACAAAAAGCACAGACACATAGCAAACAGAAAACTGTTCAGAATGTGGTAAGGAATCAGCATAGAGACAAAAAATGATAAACTGGTTTCTTACAAAAGAGATAAAGGTGATACAAAATCATGCGACAGGTGTGGGAAAGAGAATCGTTCCAAAACATGTCCAGCATATGCCCTGAAGTGCAGAAACTATGGTGAAATGAACCATTATGCTAAAGTGTGCAGGTCTAAAGCAGAACAGTCTCCTCAGACTGTGGATGCGCTGTTTGTTGGAATCTTACGGTTTTCCCAGTTGAATGTGCTACAGACAGCTGAAAATGGAGCTTGGCATGATATCTTGTCAGTTCAAGGGGTTCCAGTAAAATTTAAACTGAATACTGGTGCAGATGCCAATGTGATGTCAGTAATACAGTTTCAAAGACTCCCAGGGGAAATATCTCTTGAACCTACCAAAACAAAGCTGATTGCATATGGTGGAGCCAGGATCAATCCTGCTGGGTGTACCTACCTGAGATGCAGTACTGCTGACATAGAAGCAGAATTAAAGTTCTTCATCACTAAACAGCCTTTTGCATCAATCTTAGGGAGAGAAGCATGTGATCAATTGAACCTAGTCAAACGAGTTGACAAGGTACAAGTGCACTCACCAGCAACCATACAAGAGTTAGTGAGCACGTATCCTGATGTATTTCAAGATCTGGGTGAATTCCCTGGTGAAAATCACATTCAAATTGATCCATAGCTGACACCAATTATGCATGGCTGTCGGAAATTTCTATTCGCTATTATGGACAATCTGAAAGAAACACTATATCATCTAGAACAGCAAAAGATTATCACACCAGTAACAGAACCGACAAAATGGGTTAGCAGTCTGGTGATTACATAAAAGAAAAATGGCAAACTCCGAATATGTCTAGATCCACGTGAGTTGAACAAGGCTATCAAAAGGCAACATTACTCCATAACAACTCCCAATGAAGTCCACAGCAAACTGGCTGGAAACGAAATATTCACCATTTCGGATGAAAAGGATGGACATTGGCAAATCAAGTTGTATAGAGAGTCATCAATGCTCTGCACTTTCAACACTCCATGGGGACGGTACAGATTCAAACGTCTCCCTTTTGGAATCAAATCTGCAAGTGAGGTCTTCCAACAGAAGAACAGCGAAACATTTGGAGACATACCTGGTGTGCACATCATAGCAGATGACATGATTATTGCAGCTATAGATGAAAAGGAGCATGCAGAGATCCTTCACGAGGTAATGTAGAGAACAAGACAGAAAAGTATTAAATTCAATGAAGAGAAGATACAATATAAGGTCGGAAAAGTTAAATATAAGAGACACATAATGACAAGAGAGGGAGTACAGCCAGATAATGTCAAAGTCAAAGCAATTGTCAATATGCCACACCCAGAAGATAAGAAGGCTTTGCAGTGCCTACTGGGCATGATTAAATATCTGGCACAATACATTCCCAATGAAGCAGCAATACCGGCACCCTTGAGACAGTTGTTGAGGAAAGACGCACAATGGCTGTGGAGTCCTGAACATGATACAGCACTGGATAATCTCAAGAAATCACTGATGGAGGCACCAGTACTAAAATTCTTTGACCCAAAGCAAGCCATAGTTCTTCAGGCTGATGCTTCAAAAGATGGACTTGGTGTATGTCTTTTGCAAGAGGGACAACCTGTTGCATATGCATCCAGAGTGCTGACACCATCAGAATGCAACTATGCACAGATCGAGAAGGAGTTGCTGGCTGTAGTTTTTGCTGCAAGGAAGTTTCATCAGTACATTTTCGGTGTCCCAGTAGTTGTGCAATCAGATCATAAACCACTGGAAGCCATCAACACAAAGCCCTTAGGACAGACGCCAGCATGTCTGCAAAGGATGCTTCTTCAATTGCAACGCTATAATCTTCAAATAAAGTATACACCAGTCAAGGATATGCTCATAGCTGATGCCTTATTCCGAGCATATGATATAGAAGAAGCTATTGAGGAACGCATGTGTGAAGATGAGAAAGTTGTTTATGCCATGGAAGCAACTGAAGCTATTGGGGAGGAGCTATATACACAGCTACAAAGTGCAAACTTAGAGGATGAAACATTCCAAAGATTGAGTACTATGCATAAGATTGGGTGGCCAATGCACAGAAAACAGGTAGATGCAGCACTGCAAGTATACTGGCCAATCAAAGACTGTATCAAGATCAGTAATCTCGTCTTTATGTTTGGTGACAGAATTATCATCCCTACCAGAATGAGGTTGATGATGCTTGAAAAGTTACACATCGCTCATCAAGGTATTCAGCGAACCAAAGAACAAGCACGTAAGTACATGTACTGGCCAGGCATGTCGACAGATGTAGAACAAATGATAGGAAAATGCAGTGCTTGTCAACAACATCTCCCAAGAAATCAACGAGAACCTCTAAAAAGTCATGACTTACCTGAATTGCCATGGGACAAAGTTGGTGTAGACATATTTGAGCTACAAGGTCAGTCATTTTTTTCTCTCAGTGGACTATTTTTCTAAATACCCAGAAGTACAGCAGATTGGGGACAAAACGGCACAAACAGATACACAAAGAAAATGAAGCAGAGACTAACACAGCAGCAACAAAAACAGAAAACTTATTATGATCAACACTCAAAGTCACTTTCTGTCCTTAGTCCAGGAGCAAAAGTCAATGTAGAAACCCTGCAAGGCTGGAAGCCAGCAATAGTGGTACAAAAACGTCAAGAACCAAGGTCATATGACATTGTGACTTCAACAGGCCAGCAGTATAGACGCAACAGACGACATCTTAGGCTACGCAATGGTGACACTTTTATAGTTGATGAGGATGAAGAAGACCACTGTAGTACAGAACAAGTGCCGACACAAGAAAATGCAGGCATACCACCTCCAGAAAGCCACCAAGGGGAAGACCAAATGGACAGTCAAGTTTAGGGCTGGGCGATATGGCAAAAAAAAAAAATCTAGGTTTTTTCATAAAGTTTGACCGATTCACGATTTCGATTTCGATTTTTTTTTATTGTGTAACTAGTCAACTTAAAACATTACAACAACATGACTTAAGTAACATTCTCTTTATAAGTAACTTGAAAAACCATCTGGTTAAGGAACATTGTATTTTTAATGGCCATGCCATACATAAATTGGTCAACAAGGTGTAAATAAATGTAAAACAAATTCACGAGTTAAATATCTTTGCAGAAGATTTGAATGAAATATGAAAGTAAATATTGTGCAATTTGAATTAAACATTAAATACTTCTGAATATATAGTAAGAAAATAACCATTTTAACCAATGTAAACATTACATCAGTCAACTCAAAAAGTTATGCAAATTTTCAACAGTAAACAAAAAACAAACAAAAAAAAAACCAACACTTTGTAGACCATCGTGCAAACATAAAGCATGTTGTTGATAAGTCACATGTAGATGTTCTTTACAGGTTTCTTGAGAGGAAGACCAGTCTGTCCACTGTTTCAGGCTTTAGAGATGCTCTGTGACAGGTTATAATGTTCCCACCTACACTGAACACCCTCTCAGAAGGGGCACTGGTTGCGGGAATACAGAGGTATTTTTTTGCAAGTTTGCTGAGCCTGGGAAAGATTGTCTCATTAGCCTTCCACCAGTGAAGTGGGTCTGTGTCTGAATCTACATCAGGAGACATCAAATAGGCTGTCAGCTCGGCTTTGACTTTGTCTTCTTCTGATTGAATGACAGGTTGTGATGCTGGTGCCATTTTCTTAAAAAAGCTTGCCAAGGTTTTCTTCCTCTTAGCCCCAGCCTCTGTTCTCTGTTCTTCCTGCTCCATGTCCTGAGTCATCTGAACTGTTGTCTCAAGATTTCTGTCTGGCAACAAAGATATCAGCTCTTTGACAACTTTTTGCTTGATTCCCTCCAACTTGTCATGTTCGATGTAAGTTGTACGGAACCTGGGATCCATCAGAGAAGCTATGTTGAGGAGTTCATCTGTGACAGGGTCGCTGTATTTGCAGTTGAGGTACTGCAGTATGGTGCTTTTGATGCGTTTTGTTAAATCTGTGTCATCGTCTTGTGCTCGTAGAATGCTACTGTTAAAGAGATGGAGCACTGGTTTGAGGTACGAGACACTCACATATGCTTCACCGGACAATGCATGAGTGAACTCTTGCAGAGGGCTTACAGCTTTATTTATGGATTCCATGACATCGATGTCTTGCCACGTTGGAACAAGCTGCCGAGTTTTTTTATCAGAGCCAAGAACCCGAGCTATGGCTTTCTCCTGTTCTAAAACCCTCTCGATCATCTTTTGTCTTGAACCCCACCTGGTGGGGGTCTCCGTAATGAGTTGATGAGAAGGTAGGCTGAGCTCAGCCTGTGCAGATGCAAGATCTCTTCTCTTTTTCCAGCTGAAGGAAAACACACTTACAACCTTCTTGCACACTGCAACTGCACGGTCAACTCTGTGGTCTTTCACACCATGTTCTGTTAAAACAAAGCAAAAAAAAAAAAAGATTTGAAATAGCAGTTCATTGTACTTTGACAGAAATATTGTAAAGAGCTTTCTCCTTCATAACTGCAGAATATGAATCTATAACCAACAAACTCATGTTAAGTGATTGGCACTGTTACTACAAAAGCAAAACAATAATAATCATCATCATCATTTCAGCTATTACTGAAATAACATCTGAATAACTGCGATTTTAATGCTTGAATTATTAATCATACTTACCAATGGCATTGTGAAGACGATGTCCAAAGCACTGAAGATGGGTCCAGTCGTTCATCTTCATTGCTTTGATCATGTTCGTTCCACTGTCAGTGGTCACGCACACCTGTCGATCCTCCACAAGCTTCCAAGACGCCAGCGCATCTTTAAGCCCATGACCAATTATTTCCCCAGTATGATCGTCAGGAAAACAACATGTCTGAAGGCAAAAACTTCGCAGTTTCCATTCTGCGTCAACATAATGGGCTGTAAGGCTCATGTAAGGCTGAAGAGTACGACTACTCCACAGGTCAGTCGTCGTAGAAAAAAAAGATGCCCTTTCAAGCTGCTCCGCTACTTTTTCACGTGTTTCAGTGTACATTCGGGGAATAGCTACATCTTTGAAATATTTGCGGCTCGGCAACTTGTATCTTGGATCAGCAGTGTGTAGCATTTTTATGAACCCTGGCTTTTCGATGGTGTATATGGGAACCATGTCCTTAGCGATATGAAACGCCACAGCATCTGTCATTTCTTTCCATCGTGGCGCCTTTTTGTCGTATGAAATGGAATTGGAAAATGATACCGCTAATGACATCTGGCGTTTTGCAATTTTAGGTGGACCTTTTGCACTTGGACTTGGCTTGTTTTCATCTCTTAACTTTGAGCATTCTTCCCATTCAGCTTGGTGCCTTTGTCGCAAATGTTGGAATAAATTAGTGGTGCTGCCACTGCCGGTTGAAACTGACTTTTTGCATATTTTGCATTTGACAAAAGTTTGTTCGACGTCTGAACTCTCAAATCCGAACCATTTCCAAACCACAGAGGAAACGTTACTACCTTTCTTTGGCACAAGGTCATCCTGACGTGAAGAGCCGTCCATCTCTATGATATTATTTCTGTAGCCTATTACGTTCCTTCATAGAGCACTGTACTCACAGGTGAGATGTTAATTAGGTGCGCCATCATGTGTTCGGAGTCGGACAAGCCTCTTAATTATTCTGCCATAGGTGCAATTACAATGTATCTAATTTTTTATTAAAAAATCGCAATACCTCGATTTAATAAAAAAATAAATCGTCTTAAAACGTAAATTCGAATTAATCGAAAAAATCGAAAAAATCGCCCAGCCCTAGTCAAGTTCGAGAAAGATCCACTAGAAGTGGCAGGGTTGTAAAAATACCTGAAAGATTTAAAGATTTTGTAATGGGCAACAGTCAAATGTATGATCTAGCAGGAGTCCAAGTACTCAAGACCTCGGAGTCTCAGGACTACATAAGCACACAGTACTTACCAGTGAACTGATAATATGAAAACAAAAATTTTGTGTGTATGTGTACATAGTTGGTTATTTTCAAATGCAAAAAAGTAAGAAAGAAAAGGAAAAGTGATTTTTGTTTTTGGAAAAAGGGGGATGTGGTATATTATGAATTAAGGTTTTAAATAAAGTTGTTATAAACCAGATAACCAATGAATAAATAATGGGGAGTGGTTAATAACAGGAGTAATGGAGATGGGGGTCTTTGGAAAAGTTCTGTTTCGTGTGCTCTAATAAATTAAACGCCTTTCTGAGTTAACCATCTGCCTTGCACTGAATCATTTACGGAAGTTTCCAGAGCGAATAAAGAATATTACACCACGTGTAACGGGAAGAGAAAAAAAGCACATCTCTGTTCTCCGATTTCAATCTGAGAATTACAACTGAAACTGGATATGCCTATTTTGCTGGAGTTATGCCAGACAGTCCTAACGATTATCAATCTCATCTTGGCATAACAGGCGACTTGTATGTTAATACTGTATCTGCATATAAACCCATTGGCCAGAGGCTGCCAGCCTCACCAGTATTGTGCAGGAATGTATCATGAAATACTTGAAAGCCCTTTTGAATTGAAAGAAGAGAGCCTTCAGATTTGGAGATAAAGATGAAATAAAACAGGTGTAGTCAGAACTGTAGAAGCAGCTCCAAAAAGTGAAAACCCGCTAGAGAGACAAACTTGATCACAAGTTGCAACAAAACAACATAAAGGAAGCGTGTGATGGGTTCAGGACTTTCTCTGGCAACAAGTAGGCTGTTATACATGGAAAAACAGGGAACAAAAGCAGAGCTAATGAACTGAACCAGTTATTCAATAGGTTTGAATCCTCCTTGTCAGTACAGCTCTCCCCCAAAACTACTAGCCTGTGAGCTGAAGTAGTTCTAGAATCTCAACTGCCGTCTGCACCCTGCACAACCTTTTCCCAACAATGACATTGCAACTGCAGTCTCCATCCCCTCTCCACTCTCCAGATTTTGTGTCTTTACTGATGAAGTGAAGAGAGAACTGAGGAAACACTGCATGATCAAGGCTTCAGGGCCACATGAATCAGCCCCAGGGTGCTCCAAACATGCCAACTAGCTCTGTGGGGTTCTTAATCACCCGTTCCTCCTATCCCTGAATTTGCAGAAAGTTCCCCAGCTGTAGAAAACATCATGTACTGTATAGTCCCAGTGTCAAAGAAAGGTCATTCCAGTGATCCCAAGGACATCAGACCAGTTGCTCTTACTTCATATATCATGGAAACCTCCGAGAGGCTAAATGTCTACAGCCCCTGGTTTCACAAAAAATGAATCCTGTGCGGCTTGACTATCAGATACATAAAGGTGTGAAAGATGCTATCTTTTCACACCCCACAGAGCCTACTCCCACTTGGACAAAGCTGGCACCACATTCAAGATCATGTTCTTTGACGTTTCTAGTGCCTTTAATGCCATTCTGCCTCATCGACTGGGTGAAAAGCTCAAGGCTTGGAATCTTGATGCCCATACAATTTCCTCTATCATGGACTACCAAACGAATGGACAGCAGTTTTAGAAACAGAGGGACTGTGTGTCAGAAATGGTGGTGTGTAATACTGGAGCACCTCAGGGAACTGTCCTGTCTCCCTTCCTGTTTACCCTCTTCACAACAGATTTCCAGTACAATACCAGAGCTTGCCATCTGCAGAAATTTTAAGATGGCTCATTTATCATAAGCTACACTAATGCAGATGAGTCAGAATACAGGAAGGTTGTGGAGGGCTATGTCTTATGCTACAGGGACAACTTGCACTTCAACAACAGCAAGACAAAAGAGCTGTTGGTGGACTTCAGGTGTGTCAAGGACCCACTGAAACCTGTCACCATCCACAGGGAGGACTTGGAAGTGGTGCAGACCTATAAGTGCGTAGGAATCCATATAAACAGCAAACTGGACTGGTCTGACAGCACAGTGACACAGTATAAGAAGGACCAGAGCAGACTTGCTAAGGAGACTCAGATGTTTTGATATGTGCAGCAAGCTACTGAAAATATTCAATAAGTCCATAGTAGCTAGTGTGGTATTCTAAGCTGTGGTCTCCTGGGGAAACAACTTGAGCACAAAAGAAGCACAATGCCTGAATGAACTTATCAGGAAAGCCTGCACCATCATAGGACGAACCCCGGACCCACTGGAAGCTGTTGTAGAAAAGAAGATGGTGGCAAAACTAGATGCCATTATGAAAAATCCCCTCCAAGGAGCACTTTTATGGAGAACTTTTAGCCACAGGCTTATTCCACCACGGTGTACTAAGAAGCACCTCTTGGGGGGCTTTCCTGCCCACTGCCAACAGACATTTCAATGCTTCTTCCCAGGGCATTTGTTATGTTTATTTTGAAATATTTGAACAATATTTATTTATTATTTGTTTGATTAGTTAAGATTTGTCTTTGTTTTTATGTTTTTGCTGCTGTATGCATCTGGAGTTTCCCTTAGAATTAATAAAATTCATCTAATCTAATGTAATCTACTATGCCTCCACACATACTAAACAACTTTGTCGGTCGTTTAAAGGCTTGCGCCTTTTGGTTTTGATATTCCCGATCTGTGGGCGGTTCCTGTTGCGTACGCAGATTTTGAGTCTGTTTTTTGTGTATGCAAGCTTAATAAATTAGGTCCAAGGAGTTTAACCTTTCATTCTAACATATTTGGAAAGGCACCTCCTCAGCAGTTGGACTGTAATTGCACCCCAGTATGCAGATGGTGCCGTTTGACAAGGTGTGGGCGTTGTTCTTACCCTTTCATACGCCTATCTGTCATCTTTATCCTCTCATTTCCTTTTTTTAAGCAGCCATGTCTTCCATATCACAAAGATAGACGTTAAGGACAAGTACCTCACACAGCAAGTTTTGTCTTTTTCCATCTATAAGTGGAAAAAGCGTGCGCTCCAAAATTTTTAAAGCTTCATTCATTAACTTTCTAGAGACATCTCCAAAATGTACAATCTGGCAGTAAGTAACGGTGGATGGAGTGAGTGCACAAACCCACTCAGAAGATCGGTCACTGTCCCGAAATGAAAAGGTGACCGAGAGGACCCAACCGATGTGATGTACCGGTTCAATTTACTCACAAGGTGGTGGCACTTAATGCTGCAGTGGGAGCAGCACAGCACCTTACCTTTGTGTTGCATTCAGATAAATTTGCATTTTACTTTGAGGATCGTAGAACGCCCCAAAACCCACCATATAAGCTAGCACTAAGCCGCCAAGCTATAGAAATCCTGCTCTGATACCGACTACTGGGTTCACTTTCACCTCCAGGATAATTTATTTAAACAAATCCTCCTGGATTTATGTAAATAATTTAAGATAGTATCCTGCGAAGGGAATAAGGAGGCTTACGGACACGATTTGCGTAAAGACTGTCTCATAGGATTCAAAAAGTGTAGACTGATGATGGTTTCTGGTAGTATTTGTCAAACTTCAGAAGAAAATACTTATGTCAAAAATTACGTCTCCAGCTAAATTGCTGAAAACCTGTGCAACACTGCTCTGTTTCTTGACATCATGTCATCAACACAATGCCTGCCCTTCCGTTTTGTTTTTTCAAGGATCCTCGAAAAACACAATAGTCCATTTCAGGACGTTCTGCACATAACACACAGCCATTAGAGGCCAGTCGTGTCCCTATTGTGTTCAAAAACGGGAAATCGTTTGGTAAAACGACTGAAATGTTTATTCATCCCAGGTAAAAGAAGGTATAAAGAAGAGTCTTGAATTCTACTGAAACATACAGGTACTGAAAATGAACCCGCATCACCCCATCATTTCATAAATAGGATCGCCGATATACAGTATATACATACTGATCAGATGGTCGTGCACTGTTTATAGCCACCTCAGACATTTCAGCCGGTGCCCCCATGTTTGTTTGAGACGAAGTCATTTTTTCAAAAGAAAACCATAAACGTCCAAACATATAGTGCCAGTGCCCGGCCGTTGTTTTTCCAGTACATTCACATCACTAATTATACCGGTGAGGTCCGCTTTGATTATTTTCTTTTCTGTGTGCAATAATTCACATTTCCTGCATAGCGTGAAGTATGAAATGGTGGTAAATAAATCAAATAATGTTTATTTTGAATAAGTACCATGGCACCGGGTACAGGCGATGTGCAACATATTGACTAGCACCTGCAAGTACAAACTTCCTGTAATCTGTACACTAACGATATGAAGGCCCGGGCCAATTAACACATGCGGGACTAAACGAACATTTTGTTTAAATGGAAAATATCTTATACTCCAGATTTTTGGGTACTTGTGTATTTTACTTAGGTATAATGTTGATTATATCATTAACTAAATATATGTTAATTTAACAAAACACATTTTGATTATGTTTTCAACTTTAAACTTTTTTGGAAACTCTAACTGAGCCCCCCATTCTCGAGTTGGTTGCGTCTTAGTTGTGACGTAAGGAGCATGGCTGCGTGCTGTGTTTATACTTCCTCGTAATAGGCGATTGGGGAGGAATGTGAGATGTCTGTGGTTTTTGTACCTGAGAGGTTGCGAGAAAATATCCAGATCAACCAGAATATAATACAGCAGGTAGGTTTGATGTTCGAGGTTTTGTTTGGATGAACCTTAGTAAGAAATGTGTAATGAAATACAGTTAAAATTAGCTAAGCCTGTGCTGTAAATTCTTCAGTTGATTTTAGTTATATGGTATCAGCTTTGTGTACTTCAGACACGCAACACACTACTTACGTATGGCCTCTCTTTAAAACAAGACTTGGTGAATGGAGATTAAAACCATGAATTAATTTTTATGGTGTGAAACACGATCGTGAGCAAAGCGATGTAAACCGTTAAAAATTACAATACTGTACGCACTAGACTTGTCTCTTTATTTCTATATGTAGAGTACTCCTAGCTTACATAATTGCTATGGGACATTCATTGATCAGACCATTCTAATAATCTGTTTTTCATCATTCATCATAGTGATTTTTATTAAGTAGTGCATTCCACGTTTTACACCCTGAGCGAGGTACGGGTGTATTAGAATTTACTACAGCTGTTTAACAACATGTTACGCATGTTGAACAGTAAGGCGTTAATCCAAATAAGGACACGTTTAAAAAGCAAAAAAAGGCAGAAGAAGCTAAGCTCATTCTCACCGTGGGATCAAGTATTTGTAATAAGTTTTATTCATGTAGCGACTTTCATACACTCAAGGACACTTTTTACAATTCAATACACACATTAACAAGACAGTAGAAATTACATACACGAAAAAGAATAATACTCATTGAAAACATGTGATTTTAACAGAAGTTTGATATTAATAATAGATTTTTTCTCGCGAAGGCTGAGAGGAACAGAATTCCAAATTTTAGGGGCTAACACTCTGAAAGCTCTGCCACCCATAGTTACTAACCTGTATTTAGGTACAGTGAGTAAGTTAGCGTCCGATGATCGTAATGCACGGGCAGGAGTGTAAGGAGGCAGTAGCTCACATAGCTAATAAGGGGCTAAACCATGAAGGGCTTTAAAGGTGAGAAGAATTTTATATATGATTCTTGAAGAAACTGGTAACCAGTGTAAATCATAGAAGACAGGAGTGATGTGAGCAGATTTTTTAATGTGTGTAAGTAAACGAGCAGCAGAATTCTGAACATATTGCAGTCTATTGATATATTTAGTCGGGAGGCCATAAAACAAAGCATTGCAATAGTCCAGGCGGGTAGTGATGAAAGCATAAATCAGTGTTTCATTGTCTTTCACACTGAGGAAAGAATGCAGATGAGCAATGTTGCGAAGATGAAAAAAGGCTGTCGGTACTATTGAGCTGATGTGTGATTGAGAAGTCAGCAGCTGATCAAAGATGACACCCAAATTACGGACTGATGCAGAGGGTTGAACCAGGATCCCATCAATGTCAATTTTTAGCCCACGAAGGGTAGAGGGGACAGATTTGGTACCAACTAATAAGATTCCTGTTTTATCAGGATTGAGTTGTAAAAAATTATCTGTCATCCAATGATTGATTTCTCGAATGCAGTCAGTCAGCGCAACAGGTGAAGATGTTGCAGTTGCATCAACACTAACATAAATTTGTGTGTCATTGGCATAGCAGTGGAAACTTAGACCATACCGATGAATAATCTCACCTAATGGGAACATATATGTAGATGTTGAAGAGGATTGGACCGAGAACTGACCCTTGAGGGATACCTTGTGTGAATGAAGTAGTGGCATATTTGTATTCCCTAATGAAGACGTAATACTGGTGATCACTGAGGTATGATGTGAACCAAGAAAGAGCAGCACCAGAGATACCAATAGCTGAAAGTCGGGACAGTAAAATGTCATGGTTAACTTTATCAAATGCTGCGCTTAAGTCAAGGAGAACTAGAATAGGACCCATCCCAGAATCTGCGGTTATAAGTAAGTCATTGGCTTCCTTAAGTAAAGCAGTTTCAGTGCTATGTAGGGCTCTGAATCCAGATTGAAAAGGCTCAAGCATGTTATGCAAATTTAAATAATCACTGAGTTGAGCAACAGCAACCTTTTCTAAGATCTTAGTCATAAATGGAAGATTAGAAATTGGGAGATAAAATTTTAGCTGAAAGGGATCTGAGCCAAGTTTTTTTAAAACAGGAGTTACAGCAGCAGTTTTTAAATCACTTGGAACAACACAGGTGCGGAATCTACGGTTGATAAAGCGAGAAATGGGGGCAGAAAGTTTGTCAGTGCAAGGTTTAATCAGTAAAGTAGGTGTAGGATCTAGGTGGCAGGTAGATTGATTTAATTTAGATATTACTTCAGCAATATAAGTTGGTGTAGTAGGATTAAATTTAGATAAACTGTAGATTTAGAAGTATAATCAGTCGACAGAGATGAAGAATGGTTAGTAGACAAACATTGATACATGGTCATAATTTTTGACTGAAAATAGTCCAAAAATAGATTACAGTGCTCAACGGAAAAATAAGGATTTTTAACAGCAGATTGACAAAGTCTGTTAACTGTATTAAAAAGAGATCTAGGGCGACAAGTACCAAAGTCAATAAGAGTGGAATAGTACTTTGAACGTGCCGCCAATAAGGCACATCTGTATTCCTTCAGGTGTTCGGTTTAAGTCAGGGCGTGAACAACCAGACCAGTCTTCTTCCATTGCCTTTCCAAGTGGCGACCAGTTTGTTTCATGGTACGCAATTCTGCTGTAAACCATGGAGATGACTGAGTAGTAGGAACAACCAAGGATTTAATAGGTGCCTAATGATCCAAAATTTGTGACATTGTGGAATTATATAGAGATAAAATCTGCATAGGGCAAGACAACCTAGAAACATCATGGAGACAGGAAGCACCAACAGACATAGAGAAGGATAACTGATCAATATTCTTGATATTACGATAGGTTATTTTAGATTTTAGACTTATTTTAGGGAGGGGATAAGTGAAGCTAAATTCAATCGGCTTGTGATCGGAGATCCCAATAACAGTACAGGATGTACAGACATTCTGCAGACCAGTGGAACATACAAGATCCAAAATATGGCCCTTAGCATGGGTTGAAAAACCAACATGCTGCACAAAACTGAAACAATCCAGTACTGAACGTAGCTCACAAGCAGATGGACAGTCAGAATCCACATAAATATTAAGGTAACCAAGTAAAATAACAGCAGTAGACTTGCCACAGACAAGAGTGAGTATTTCATAAAGTTCAGAGAAAAAATCCAGCTGAAGTTTAGGAGGTCTGTAGATTAATATAATGTGCAGCAAAGCCTTTCCAGTGATTTTTAACAGCCAGGTATTCAAAAGATGTAATGTTCTCCAGATCTTAATGAACGACTAACTTTTTTATTGTTTCCCTCCATCTTCACAAATGGCAGCTTTTTCACATCTACTGTCACCTTTACTTCTTTAATATGCTCTGGCTTTGTTCTTTCCTTTACCTCCTGTATATGTGACCTGCTCTTTTCATTTCAGCTGCACCCCTGATGAATGCTATACAGCCTAAATGTTGGGTCTTTAATCTTCTTTACTTTTCAGCATGGAAGTAACCTCTTGACCTTTTTCTGCTTTACTATGCATTTTAATGTATTTCTATATTAATTTTTTTTAAACAAATAGCAATTTAATATATTCAGCTAAGACTAAGCTAATAACAAGAGAAACATTTCCATGTCGCAAAAAATTGCAAAATCCGTTTGTCAGATCATTGTTCACCACTGGAAAGTTCACAATGTGGTATAAAGCACACACATTTTTAGGGGTTTGTCGCCGATTGTGATATAATTATAATAGTCACTTTTTCTTGATATATATGAATAAGGTTGTTTTTCAAGATTTTATGTAATTTTGCAGTATTAAGATGCTGTGGGAAAACAGCTGCTTGTAATCAGTACAACAACTGAAGATTTAATGAGTGGGAGAGGTAGCACCTAAGTTACAGGTACAGTGCCTCATATAAAGTTTGGGATAAGAACAGATTTTACCTTGATATACCCTTCTGTTCCACAGTTTGTTACAAATCAAATAATTCAGACATGATTGAAATGAACATTGCAGACTTTAAGGGTATTTGCATACATTTAGGTCACATCGTGTAGCCCCCCATTTCAGGAGACAATTTTTGGGACAATTGGCATCACAAGTGTTTGTGATTACTTAGGTGAGTTTCATTGACTCATTAGTGCAGGTATAGGATACCTAGGCTTGTTGCTTCTACTTTTTGTGGTCTGTAGTTTTCATTGTTCAATATGAGGAAATGATGTGCCAATAAATGTCAAAGAAGCCATTATGTGACAGGAAAAAGAAGAATAAAACCATCAGAGATATCAGTAAAACCTTAGAATTACCTAATTCATTACTGAAACATCATTAAGAAGAAAGAACACAATGGTGAGCTCAGTAATCACAAAAGAATTGGCAGGTCAAGCAAGACCTTCACTGCTGATGACCGAAGAATCCTCACTACAGGTAAAAAAAAAAACCAAAAAAAAAAAAACAAACAAACAAAAGTCCAAACACCTGTCTGGCAGATCAGGAGGCAGGTGTGTGTCTGTGTATGTCTGTGTGTCAGAGACTACTATATTCAGAAGACTTCATTAACAGAAATTCAGAGGCCACACTGCAAGATGCAGACCGCTAGTTTGCCACAAAAAGGGAATAGCCAGATTAAAGTTTGCAAAAAAGTATTTAAAGAGCCTACAGAATTCTGGAAGAAAGTCTTGTGGACAGATTAGACAGAGATGAACCTGTATGAGATTGACAGCAAAGGTCAGAGGTGAAAAGGAACTAACCAAGATTCAAAGCATACTATCTCATCTTTTAAACATGGTAGTGAGGGTGTTATGGCTCAGACATGTGTGACTGCCACAGGTACTGGCATACTTCTGCTGATTGATGGTGTAACTCACAGGTGTCGAACTCCAGTCCTGGAGGGCTGCAGTGGCTGCAGGTTTTTATTCTAACCATCTTCTTAATTTGTGACCAGTTTTTGCTGCTAATTACCTTCTTTTGCCTTAATTTTAATTAACTTGACTCAGGCCCCTTAGTTGCTTCCTTTTTCTTAATTAGCAGCCAAACAATAACGAGACACAAAACAAGAATCCATATGACCAGCTCACCTGTGCCCATCACAAAATATGTGAAAATAAAGAAAGATGGAGGTCTCAGTTAGGCTGATCTTTCAGCTCACCAAAACATTCTGAGGCTGGTCTTAGAAAAATCAGAAAAATCAACCGTTCTGGAAATGTCTGCTGTGGCAGAGTGAGAGCACCAACAAGCCATGGAATTAAATAACGAGTTTAATTAACAGCAAGAATCTGCTTCTCATTGTGAAACTGGTTGGAGTCTGATGCCCCAATTTAGCTGGTCATTTGTTGGCTCGTTTCATGGCTCATTTCTGTTTGGCTGCCATTTTAATGAAGAAAGGAATCAATTCAGATGACTAAATCCTTAAGGACAGGGCTATTAAAATGAAGGGAACAGGAGTTAATTAGCAGTGAAAACTGGTTACTGATTAGGAAAAGGGTTAGAATGAAAACCTGCAGCCACTGTGGCCCTCCTGGCCCTGCTAACTGCTAGCGGTAGTTGCACAATCAATTCTGAAGTGTATAAAAACATCTTTTTCTGCTCAAGTTCCAGTCAATGCCTCCAAACCTTTTGGATCGAGCTTCATCCAAAAACAAGATAATGATCCCAGACATACTGCTAAGGCAAAGCCAAAAAATGGAAAATTCTTGAATGGCCAAGCCAGCCTGCCAATTTAAATCCAGTTGAGCATGCCTTCCATATGCTGAAGTTAAAATTTAAGAAACAAGCCCCCAAAGCAAGCAGGAGCTGAAAATGGCTGCATTAGAGGCTTGGCAGAGCATCACCAGAGAAGGTACTACATATGTGGTGATGTCTATGAACCACAGTCTTCAAGCGGTCATTGCACACAAGGAACATGCAACAAAGAACTAAATAGGATTGTTTTAATATACCTACCATTGCTATGCCCCAAACATTTTGGTGCACTGAAATGAAGAGACCATGTATAAAAAGTGTTGTCATTTCTACATGGTGTGATTTGTTTTTTCAATTTTAAACTGTGGAGCAGAGGGGTATATCATAAAAAAATATGTCCTTTTTTCAAACATTATGGAGTGCACTGTATATTCAGCCAAACTTAAGTACAAGCATTTTGAATGTAGAGCTGACAGTACTCTCCTACTGTTTGATAATTTGTATTTTTGTTTCCCTATATTTAAGGACAAGCAATTTTCACATCCTGTCTCTTTCCTTACTTAAACTGTTAATGAGTTTCTTAAAGAAGTACCATTTGGTTTCATTAATACAACTGACTGTCAGACTGGTGACATTCCTTCATAAAAAATCCACCTAAATAGATCTTCCTTGGTTTTACTTAGGCTGTGTAACAGCTACAAAGGGATATGCGAACCTGCTCTGTGGTGTACCACTTTTTTGTACAAGTCTTAATTTTGTCATGTCTGTTTATGATGCTGGCATTGACTGACTTGTAGCAACCCTTTAATGAAACAATCACATTCTTAAAATGGATGAATGTGGGTATGAATGTGGATCACATTCATAATTTATGTGAACAGCTCCAGTATTTACATGGTACCACACCAAGACCACCCTTTCCAAAAGGTCTCGGTATATTCTTTTGTCACTAGTGTGTTATTGGCTTGTTCACATCTGCCTAAAAGAACAAGACTTAGGGGGAAATTGCACCAGAGTTAAAAAAAAAAATAAAAAATAAAAAATACATAAAACCTTTTAGTCCAGAAGGAATACGGGTTAGTTAGTAAGGCAGCGACAGGGCAAAAGTAGTGAGCAAAGTAAGGGTGCAGACAGGTCGACTGTGGACTTGTTTTATTATCTTGGATTTATCCACTCCTGGTATTCAGAGTAAAAAGTCAGTTAACACCCGATGTCTCACCTGAAAAAGTTGGATCATCGCACTACTTATGTTTTTCTCCTTTGTAGACAGAGCCATATTTTAGTAAAGGTGACCACAGTATTTTTGATTGCATCTCCTTTTTGTAGGCATTAGGTGTCAGTCCAGTAGCCACGTAAGACAAAGTAATTCTGGGACATGTTATGTTGGCTGACACTTGAGGCTTGTTAAAGCGGGCATTTTAAAGAAATGTAGTAAAAGGAAAATCAATAATTTCTGTTTGCTTTAATGAGAAGATCTTAGTATTAAACAGTATTCAGGACTCTCATGTTTAAGAGTAAATGGGATCAGAATCGGATGCAAAATGATACTTTTAGTCCATCAGAAATATTTAGAAAAATGTCTCTGAATATGCTTGATGATCAACATGCAGAGTAATGATATTAATAATTATAATAAAAAAAAAAAACACTTGTGAAGGGGCTAGCTCAGGGTGGGCAAAGTCAATCCTGGAGGGCCGCAGTGGATGCAGGTTTTTGTTCCAACCCAGTTGCTTAATAAGAAGCACTTGTAGCTCAAGTAACACTTTGGCTTCATTTTAGTTGTCTCACTTGTTAAGATTTTGAACCCTTATTGCTTATTTTAGTCTTAAACAGCTGTATTCTCAGTTTTCAATTGCTCCTTATTAGCAACTAGCAGAATACCCGCGCTTCGCAGCGGAGAAGTAGTGTGTTAAAGAAGTTATGAAAAAGAAAAGGAAATATTTTAAAAATAATGTAACATGATTGTTAATGTAATTGTTTTGTCATTGATATGAGTGTTGTTGTCATCTCTCTCTCTCTCTCTCTCTCTCTCTGTGTATATATATATATATAT
>JANRMT010062806.1:20174458-20278386 GCA_026402145.1 Polypterus bichir lapradei
CTTCTAATTGTTTCGCTGCCTTCTTAATTATATAATGCATGTTTTCTAAAGCGCGTTTTGTAGCTCTTCCTGGCTTTCTACGTAATGCGTGATTACGTGTGAGGCGTGATGATGTCATACGAAACTCCGCCCCTCCAGCTGAACTCCATTACAGTAAATGGAGAAAAACAACTTCCAGTTATGACCATTACGCGTAGAATTTCGAAATGAAACCTGCCCAACTTTTGTAAGGAAGCTGTAAGGAATGAGCCTGCCAAATTTCAGCCTTCTACCTACACGGGAAGTTGGAGAATTAGTGATGAGTCAGTCAGTGAGTGAGTGAGTGAGTCAGTGAGGGCTTTGCCGTTTATTAGTATAGATAAGATGCCAATGACAAAAGAAAGCAGCAGTTCCCCATTTAGCTTGTTTCCATTTACACCTGTGTGTATTTATCATACCCTAATTGGTTTAATTAAATACTTGTAAGGAAAGTGAAGAGAAAAAAGTGAAGGACTGAGAATTACTCATCCATTTAAGGCCACAAATCATTTAGTTGAAACCCTTAGAAAGGAAAAAAATCCAGAATATGAGAATGACATGACATGCTAGAGTTAAAGCACTAACTAAGCAATTAAAGTAAATTATTGGCAAGGATCATTTTCTAATTAAGCAACTGGGTTGGAACAAAAACCTGCAGCCACTGCGGCCCTCCAGGACTGACTTTCCCTACCCCTGGGCTAGCTACAAGTTTACTAATGAAGAGAACAAGCTCACTATTCAAAATTATGAAAAGGCTGATTATAGAAATGAAGCATAAAACATCTATAAAATACTGCAGCTTTGCATAGTACATCTGAAGTAACTCAATGCCAAAAGTAGTGGGTGTCCCTTCTTATACAATCCTATGTATGCTTTTGCCTTCAAATGAGTTTTGTTTTTTTTAATTTAAATTGTATTTGAATAGTGGCACTAAGTCTGACAGTCCTAACATACGAGGTGTGGCAGAAAAGTAATGAGACTGATTTTTTATTTACCAAAGTTTTTATTTTTTTCAAACATCAATGTTATCCCCTTCAAAGTAGTTACCTTGGGCAGCTACACACCAATGGAGACTTTGTTCCCACTGTTGGTAGCAGCGCTGGAAGTCTTCAACCGGTATGGTCTTCAGCATGTCCGTTACACTCTTTTGGATGTTTTCTAAAGTCCCGAAATGACGTCCTTTGAGGACATTTTTCAGTTTAGGAAAAAGGAAAAAGTCACACGGACTGAGGTCAGGTGAATAAGGGGGCTGGGGAACCACAGGAATGCCTTTTGAGGTCAAAAATTCTGTTATGGAGAGGGCAGTGTGACATATGGGGCGTTGTCATGATGGAGCATTCATTTGTCTGCAATGTCTGGTCTCACACGAATGACCCTTTTTCTGAGCCTTTCAAGGACGTCTTTATAAAAAATTTGGTTGACAGTTTGTCCTGGAGGAACAAATTCTTTGTGGACGATTCCCCTTTTGTCAAAAAAACAAATCAGCATTGATTTGATCTTCGATTTGCTCATTCGAGCTTTCTTTGGTCGAGGAGAGTTTGCAGTGTGCCACTCCTGACTTTGCCTCTTGGTCTCAGGATCGTATTCAAAAATCCATGATTCATCACCTGTGATCACACGACTAAAGAAATCTTGCTCATTAGCGATTCTGTCAAGAAGATCAAGACACTTGTTTTTTCGATTGTCCTTCTGCTCAATTGTGAGGTTTTTCGGCACCATTTTGGCACAGACCTTTCGCATGTGCAAATGTTCAGTCAAAATTTGATGAACGGTAAATCTGTTCAAATTTAATTGTTCACTCAACATTCTTAATGTTAAACGACGGTCTGATCTCATAAGAGTGTTCACACGTTCGATGTTTTCATTGGTTTTCGAAGTTGAAGGCCTCCCTGAATGGTGTTCATCTTCAACGTGTTTTCTGCCTTCCAAAAATGATTTGTGCCAGCGAAAAAACTTGAGCTCGGGATAAAGAATGTTCCCCATAGGCCTGTTTTAACTTTTCAAACGTCACACTTGCTGATTCTCCAAGCTTAACACAAAATTTAATGGCACAACGTTGCTCCAGATTCCGCTGTTCCATTTTGCGTGACGCACAACCAAAAACACAACTTCGCTAATAGCAGTCACAAAAATCACGTAGTTAACGGAAGGAGTTGAAACTCGCACTGAGCTATGGGAGGGTACTGATACACGTGCTCTATCAAGGACAACAGCGCAGCGTTGCAAGATCGTTTGCAGTGTTGCCAGTCTCATTACTTTTCTGCCATACCTCGTACATATGTAACTAGATCATCAAATTCAATTAATCTAATTCTGGTTTCCAAGGTAATAGCTAGCTATATGTATACTACTGGTCAAAAGTTTTAGGACTCTCCCATTTTTCCAGTTTTTATTGAAAAGTAAGCAGTCCAGGTCCGGTAAATAACCTGAAATGTTACAAAGGTAAGGAGTAAACTACTAGGGTGTGGTTTTTTTTTTTTAATCCCGTTGACTCTGTGACACCTGTCCAGTCAGAGTTTCCTTTAGTTTCAAGTTCCATTTGATGGTGTAGGAATCTGTGCTCCATGGCTTTTTGGCTTTCTGTGCAATTTTTTCTGTAAGAAATGCCTATACTTTTAATGGTTATAATGGTCTTTCTTTGTTTGTTAATTGCCTTTTTCGTGACATAATGGTAGCAATATATAGTGCAGTATTGTCCAAATAATGCTTCAGAGTTTGTACCAACACAGTTTGTTTCAACACTGCTTTTATATAGACTTTAGGAACTGTTTGCATCATCTTTCAAGTCTGAAGTAAGTATCATTGCTGCAAAAAAGAAGTTGTTAATCCATCACTTGTTACCTGAAAAAGGCCTTTTTGCATTAATCCGGAAATTACATAATTTGTCTGTTTTCGGTAATCCAAACTTTTTTTTTTTTTTAACTTCTGGCAGTTCGCTGCTTCACTTTTGTAGCATTTCAGGTTTGCCAGTGGATTTGGAACTGTTTTTAAATTTCAACAAAAAAAACAGAAACATACTTAACCTCTTTAGCATTAAACCAGAGTGTCATTCAGGCTGTAAACTCTGTGCCAAAAGCGTTTGTCCCGAGCACCACTCGAGCACCTGATAGATGTGTCTCTCATAAAAGTGCTGTAAAAGTGCCAACAGCGTTAGTGTGGAGTGTTGCTCAGGAAATGATATAAGCGTGTCTTGTGTAAGCAACAGGCTCAAGCGTTACCCGGGCAATGGTGCAGACATGTCTTCTCCTAGCCTCATAATGGCGTCTCATAAGAAACATTTTTCTGCAGTCCAGGTGTTGCATGCTTTTGACATTTATCCGAGCAATGAAGAAAAATTGAATCTGTCTTCAGGCAATGAAATTGAAATGAACAGTGTGGAAACAAAATCTGCAAAGAATCACATCCCAACTGTTACGCTGGATTGTGTATTTCACCGTGCTTCACGATATACCACACAAACAATGCATTTTGGCAGTATATACAGTATTACCATTATTTTTATTATTTGTATCATTATTGTACTCTTTACACTTGTGACTTTGTATCTTCAGTGTTTTGTATGTTTTACGGTATGAAGATGAGATTTAATAAATGTTGTTAATATGCAATTTTTCAAGCTAAAAATGAGAAAAAATGTGCTGCTAAGGAGGTTAAACTGGTTCTGGTTGTCAGGGAGGGTAGAATAATTGTCATTTTTTGAAATTATTAAATATATTGTGTTTAAAAAGTGGAAGAAATGTGTTAGTAAGTTTCATAATTGATGGACTGGTTATAGTGAATAATTGCACGTGTGCCTGGCAGATCAGTACTGTATATCATACTTGCAGCATACATCAGGCAGAAAATATTTTCATTTTGGCCGAAGAAAATTATACAGTACCTGCCACAAGTCAAATTTTGTATTTTTCCTTACAGTTACTTGATGAAAATGACCAACTGATTCGATGTATTGTGGATTATCAGCAGAAAGGACGTGCCTCTGACTGTGTGCAGTAAGTGGGCATATTCCATCTGGCTGCATTATAATATCTGGGTCCTAATTTAAAAATTTGTGCTGCACAATGCAGCTTCTGTTTACACATGTTGGATTAAGTGTTGAATTTGCAAATTGTTATTTAGAAACTCTGTCTTTATATGTGCTCAAAAGTTATTTATCTTAAATTGATTTTGGAATAGAGATGTTTCAGCTGCACTACCTTTGTATATACAGTGCATCCGGAAAGTATTCACAGCGCATCACTTTTTCCACATTTTGTTACGTTACAGCCTTATTCGAAAATGGATTAAATTCATTTTTTCCCTCAGAATTCTACACACAACACCCCATAATGACAACGTGAAAAAAGTTTACTTGAGGTTTTTGCAAATTTATTAAAAATAAAAAAACTGAGAAATCACATGTACATAAGTATTCACTGCCTTTGCTCAATATCTTTGTCGATGCACCTTTGGCAGCAATTACAGCCTCAAGTCTTTTTGAATATGATGCCACAAGCTTGGCACACCTATCCTTGGCCAGTTTTGCCCATTCCTCTTTGCAGCACCTCTCAAGCTCCATCAGGTTGGATGGGAAGCGTCGGTGCACAGCCATTTTAAGATCTCTCCAGAGATGTTCAATCGGATTCAAGTCTGGGCTCTGGCTGGGCCACTCAAGGACATTCACAGAGTTGTCCTGAAGCCACTCCTTTGATATCTTGGCTGTGTGCTTAGGTTTTGTTGTCCTGCTGATAGATGAACCATCGCCCCAGTCTGAGGTCAAGAGCGCTCTGGAGTAGGTTTTCATCCAGGATGTCTCTGTACACTGCTGCAGTCATCTTTCCCTTTATCCTGACTAGTCTCCCAGTTCCTGCTGCTGAAAAACATCTCCACAGCATGATGCGGCCACCACCGTGCTTCACTGTAGGGATGGTATTGGCCTGGTGATGAGCGGTGCCTGGTTTCCTCTAAAGTGACGCCTGGCATTCACACCAAAGAGTTCAATCTTTGTCTCATCAGACCAGAGAATTTTGTTTCTCATGGTCTGAGAGTCCTTCAAGTGCCTTTTGGCAAACTCCAGGCGGGCTGCCATGTACCTTTTACTAATGAGTGGCTTCCGTCTGGCCACTCTACCATACAGGCCTGATTGGTGGATTATTGCATAGATGGTTGTCCTTCTGGAAGGTTCTCCTCTCTCCACAGAGGACCTCTGGAGTTCTGACAGAGTGACCATTGGGTTCTTGGTCACCTCCCTGACTAAGGCCCTTCTCCCCCGGTCGCTCAGTTTAGATGGCCGACCAGCTCTAGGAAGAGTCCTGGTGGTTTCGATCTTCTTCCACTTACGGATGATGGAGGCCACTGTGCTCATTGGGACCTTCAAAGCAGCAGAAATCTTTCTGTAACCTTCCCCAGATTTGTGCCTCGAGACAATCCTGTCTCAGAGGTCTACAGACAATTCCTTTGACTTCATGCTTGGTTTGTGCTCTGACATGAACTGTCAACTGTGGGACCTTGTATAGACAGGTGTGTGCCTTTCCAAATCATGTCCAACCAACTGAATTTACCACAGGTGGACTCCAATTAAGCTGCAGAAACATCTCAAGGATGATCAGGGGAAACAGGATGCACCTGAGCTCAATTTTGAGCTTCATGCCAAAGGCTGTGAATACTTATGTACATGTGATTTCTCAGTTTTTTTATTTTTAATAAATTTGCAATAACCTCAAGTAAACTTTTTTCATGTTGTCATTATGGGGTGTCATGTGTAGAATTCTGAGGAATAAAATGAATTTAATCCATTTTGGAATAAGGCTGTAACAGAACAAAATGTGGAAAAAGTGATGCGCTGTGAATACTTTCCAGATGCACTGTATTTGTTTTTAATGTGTACTGCATTCAAAACACTTAATTTACAAAAAGCTATATTGCCCCTTGATGGCTCCCTTTATTTTCTCACACAGTATTGCACATTTTTTACAGGGGATCTGCACCTGAGTGTTTACTTTGCAGTGGTCAAGCAAACAAATTGCCACTGAATGGTTGATGTCCATCCAGCATATGGCTGTAAAACTGAAAATATACCCCACTCTTATGCTAGTCATTGTTCCTTATCCTTATTTTTATGGGTGACGGTAACATCAACATTTATATTCCTAGAAAGCGTACAAAAATAATTTCTGTGTGGCGTTTTTGTCTTGCTTGTTTCTTGATCTAACTCAAATCTTTGACTTTCAGATATCTATTAACGTTTGATATTCATTTGTATCCAGTGTCATTAATATTATCTTTGTATTTATTTCTATTGTATTCCTTTGACTATGTTTTAAACTCTTTGAGCATTCGAAAGGTGCTACACAAAAAAATGTTTTCTTATTATTAGGGCTGCTGTTAAATTTTTAAAAATGTAATTGAACAATTAAAATTTCTAATAAAAATTGCAATTTATTTCCTTCAAGCATATTAATATTTTTCTCTAAAGCAAAAATAAGTACGTGATTACTTTCTCATGAACAATTTTAATAAGTGCTTAAATTATTCTAGTTTGTTTAACAGTTTTGTGTAACAGAAATCATGCCCAATGACCACCAAACACCCACCCCCTGGGGTTTGCTATAATTTTTGGGAAAATCAGCTCACATTGTTTGGACTGCTATGTTGCAACACAACATGCTAAGAGCACTAAGAATTATACAAACAATTAAACATTATAAAGCCGAAACATCAAATCATGGTTCAGTTTTTGTGTACAATCAGCAGTGATATAATTCATGTTGTGTTTAACTGTGTAAGACACAAGCTAACTCTGCTCCTGTTACCTGGCGTGGAGGAGTCATTAATTCAATTGAAGATGTGTATAGATGAGGCTTTTAAATAGCAAAGGATTGACTTAAAAACTTCTAAATATGTATCTGATAGGGTTTTAGACGTTTAAAATTGCACATAATCATAGACTTTTTTTTTTTTATTTTTTTAAATTCATAAGCGATACATTCTATATAATCCTTTAGCCCTCTTGGATGTAAATGTTGACGTGATCAATTAGCAATGATTATTGCCTAATTTTATTGGTTACAATATAATATGTTATGTAGGCTATGTAGGTTATGTAGCAGGTAACATACACTTCATTAGACAGTAACAACCTATTATGTCTGCTTTGGGTAAGTGTCAGTGAGGTGCGAGGAACTGAGCAGTTCCACTCTGTGTCATCTGTACTTTAACAGCTCAGACATGGGTAGCATCTGCACCATAATGTTTCAGGTCAGACATCCAAGACAAGCAGATATTTCAAGCTGAGAAAGCTTGAAATCAAACGTATTCAGTGCCAGGGATAGGGCTGACCCTCTAACATTCTGTCTCATACTCAGAACTATGCTTCGACAGCCTGTTACTGTCTGATATCACACTGCATGTAGCATCTTGTTCTGGGCATTCTGCTATACTGAGTAAAGTAAGTGTGTTTTTTTTTTTTTGTTTTTCTTGCTGTCAATATGTGAATGCAGCATAATCTAGACGATGATGCTAACATGCAGACTCATTCAGGGCACAGTGCTTGTCCATCCTCAATGTTAATGCAACATGAAAATGAAACTTATTTACTCCAAACCAAAAATATGGGAAAATAGTGCCCCTAACTGATTCAATACAGTACAATGTATTTTGTGTTTTAGTACAGGATGATCCTGTATTATATGGGGTGAGTGGTAACTCTACTGGTGTGAGTTGATGAAGACCATTACCAAGAAACAACACTGGAAACGATCAAGCATTGTTAATAGACTTGGATTCACTTGGCACTGCCAAATTAACACATTTAGGGTCTGGTTACATTTAATCGCAGAATTTTTTAACATATTCATTCCACCCATTAGCATCATTTAATCAGCAGCTCTGATTATTTCTGTTATTAGTAAAACTATTACACAGTGCCATGAGTTTAGGTTTGATTTCTATCCTGTGTGACGATGCAGGTTCAGCTCCATGCTCCCATCGGCTGTTCGGGAGCCCTCGAACCCTACACCTAATGTTACCGATGAGCTAGACAGTGAGGCAATAACAATGGAGCAAGGGGATGTTGTATAAAAGTACAAAAGTGCTTTTATTTCAAAACCAACAACAAAAACAAAGTGTTCAATTAAAGTGCAGTGCTTCAATGTCTTCATTAAATAAATAATCCATTAAAACAGTGACAATCACGGAGGTTAAAACATATACAAAAACAATCCTTTAGAAAGATGAGGAGGTTAAAACGTTGCTGGACGCGGTCCTTTAAAATGCCCAGTGCTTCTTTTACTCTAGCATCTCACCTGCTTCTCCCGTTTGGGCCCTGCAACAGGCGAGACGCTCTCTCTGCAGCTGTCCTTCTCTCACTCAAACAGGTCTGGAGGCCGCCCGATCCTGGCTTCGGTCACGCACTCATCCCAGGCCTGAGACTTGGGAGTCTTTGATAACCAAGACGCTCACACCAAGGACTTCTCTGCCAAGTCTCCTGACTCCTGCTTTCTTCAACGGCGAGTCACCTTCCTTGCTAGTCACTCCTGCTCTTCTCCAAATGCTCAGCAGGAGCGACTACAATCAGCTGCCCTAGGTGCTAGCTAAACACCTCGCTAGGGCCCACTGTCCAGCTGCCCTTGAGCCTGATCTCTCACTTGCCTTTGCACTCTCTCGCTCTCACCAGCTTTCTCCTCCGTGCTCTCCAGCAACCTCTGTCTTTCTTTCCTCTCTTTTTCCATTCATCCCCTTCTAGATGACTCATGCTTCTATATATTCCGAGAGGCCATAGCAGCTGCAGCACATTAGCAACCCCAGGAACGATCACCGATGTGGGCAGTCCCTCACCTGTGCACTAGGTGAGAAATGCCCACACCGCAGATCGCCCTGAGATCCACTACAGCCACCACACCCTCCCGCTAAGCCATGAGCGCGATGATTATTTGTTTAAAAAAACTGGCCTTTGCTGAGAGAGCTGTGGACCCATAACACCACATCCTGGTTACTGTCTGTATGGAATTTGCATGTTCTCCCCATGTGTTTGTGGACTAAGTTTTGCAATGCTTCAGGTAATGTTTTATAGCCACGATATTAGAAGTGTGTTATTAAGCAACTCTCAATGATTGTCAAAATCAGTGTATTTCTTCATGTATTGTTAAATTACATCCTCCTAGTTTAGATTGGCAGGGAGCTCCTCAGATTTTGCATGTTGCTTATTAAATGAATGATCTGCGATGTTGCTATAACATATGTTCAATATTTAATTAAATAGATTGCTTGTAAGAAATTGTAATTTTTGATTAAAAGAAATTGTAATCTGTAATTTACCTATTGTTATTAACACAGTATTTCAAAGAATAAGCAAGATAAGAATTCCCTGGGAAAAAAAAACACTTTCAGAGTTTCAAAATGGTTAGATGACAGTGACATAGTCTATATCAGGAGATGTCAAAAATTATTATACAGTAGGAGTATATGTGTGCAGTGATCTTAGAAATGAAGGTGTTCTTGAAATTAAATAACTATTTGCTTAAACTTGTTTCCAGGTTAAGGTAACAAATGACATCAGAGCACACTTGTTGTTTGATTCTTCTTTTTTTGAGTACACTGGAAGCCATAAACTGTCACACTATCGTGATAGAATGGAGTTCTATTACAGACAGTAAAATTTTGTAAGCATACTTATGATAAGAATGGTGTTAAATTTAACAACTATAGAAAGAACATTTTTTACACTTGGCAAAATGGTGCCCGTGTAGACATTTTTGGTAAACAATACAAAACTAATAAAATGTAACAAAAAAAAGTTAATTGCTGAAAAAGTACAATAGTGATTAAAAGGTAAATTCTAAAAGTAAACAACCAAACTGCATCACTGATACTCCCTGGATGGACCAGTCAGGAGCACTGAATTTTAGCGCATGCTACTTAAGCTTTCCAAAGCTCAAAAAATAGATTTAATTGTATGATTTATTTCTCTGAGCAATGCCTTTAGTTGCATTTACAGCATGTTGGCACAACTGCTTAAAAAAAAAAAAAAATGTTGCCCTATTACTGACTTTAGCTAATAATAATTAAGAGGTGACATTTAAGGTGGTTATTATGAAGGTTTTTTCCATTCATACTTTTTATTAGATCTTGACAGAATTCCCCCCCAATCTCATAATTTTAACACACTTGCCATGGTTGACTGTTACTGTAGTTCACAGCACTTTCCCCTTTCTTTTTCATCTGTAACTCCAGGAGAAAAAGTTACAAATGTATTATAGGTAATATGCCTATAATAATAAAGTAAGTAATTGACTGTAACAAAAATACCATCACAGCCTAAGTAGCACTTAGTAGCATTGCTTCAAAAAGGTAGATGATAAATTGTCAAATAATAAACAGTTTATGGAGACACTTAAAATACAGTTACAATATTACTTTCTTCTTTTGTTGTTCCCTGCTTCCTTGTCATAAGCCTCACCATCCACAGCCATTCATCATAAGATTTTTTTTTTTTAAATATTTGGCAATATGTTTATAATTAACTTTTATTAGTTTTTACAACTTTTAGCCTATTATGTATAGGCTACAGTTTTTAGCTAAATGTTTATTTACATATAAATTTGAACATCTGGTTTAAATTATAACATTGTACCATTTGCTTAAATACAAAACAGTACCTTATACTTCTGAGTATTTTATAAGTTATTTTGGGCCGTGATGTGGTTTGTACATTTTAATACAAATTAAACTAATTATATAAATGAAATGTTTTACTTATTTTAAGTAATGAAAAAATATATGCTGTATAAAACAAATGTTCTGATCAAAACCAATGTAGTGATTAGAACTGAGAAGGTGATTAGTCTTCCTGAAGAAATTATAAATTGTTGTATGGACATTTCTGTGGAATGAATATTTTTGCTTCATTTTTATAAATGGATATAGTTTTGCTCTTTTATTCTTTACTGTTGTAGATATCAGCAGATTTTGCACAGGAATCTTGTTTACTTGGCAACCATTTCAGATTCCACTCCTAGCACGCCATCAGCTGTAATTGTGGTAAGGATCTTGTTTGTTTCTATCTTTTGCAAATTGGAGCCAGCTTTTTAACTCGGGTGCAAATTTCACACATTCTTACTTTTTAAATTTATCACATATTTGGGTAATGGTAATTTATACAGAAATGTTAAACTTTCTAGGTTTCCACACATATTCTGAAAGACTGATGCATATTATATTTTGCAAATGATTATAATTGTTATGTTGATGAAATGAGAAATATATATATAATGATCATCAGATATACAATAATGAGCAAAAAGCTTAGGCCAGCCAAGAAAATTATTTTAAAGCTAGTTATCTGGGCACCTCTCCGCAAGACCCCCATCTAGTCCATTTATGTATTAAAGGATAAATTGGTATTTTTCACGTCAAAGTTTCTTTCGACCCACCAAAACCAATGTCATAGTGTACAATAATGTTCTTATGTAAATTTGGTTCTAAAGTAAGATTTTTTTAATAAATTTTATAAACATATTTAGGCTGTGTTTACTTTTTAAAATGGGCTTGAAATGACACAAATCTAAACAAAGTAAAAACCTTATAATGTACCACATACATCTGTTTTTCAAGTGAATAATGTTATGAAGTAAAAAATACAGTCCTTAAGATTGCACAAACACTTTTAAAAACATATTTGTGTTGTTTTTGAGAAAAAAAAATCTTTTTTTGTGAGATTCCGACATTTTAAGAGGTCCAGCCAGCCCATGTTTTTAAGTGTACTTTCTTGTTCTTTTCTTTTAATCTATTTCTGACATAGCCTTGAGGTATGTTTTGGGTCACTGTCTTACTGTAGGATGAACCCCTGACCTACTAGAGACAGACCAAAAGGTATCGTGTGGTGCTGAAAAATGCCGTGGTGACTCTTTTGATTCAGAATGCCAGTCTCTCTGTGCAAGTCACCAACTCTGCTTCCAGCAAAAAAACCCTGACCCTCACACTTCCTCCTCCATGTTTGACAGTTGGTGTCACACACTGAGGAACCTTCCTTTCACTCACTCTATGGTGTACAAAGACCAGCAGTGATGAACCGAAGATTTGAAATTTTTATTCATTGGTCCTTAAAATTTTCTTCCCATCTACAGTAGCACACAGCTGGTATTTCATGGCCCAGGCAAGCCTCACTTTCCTATTTTGTCCTTTTAAATAATGGCTTTCTTACTGCTACTCTCCCTGTCACACCTGCAGCACAAAGTCTCCTCTTCACAGTCGAAAATGAGACTTGCTTTTTTCAACCACTGTTAGGCTGTGCTTGTAGCTGTTGTGCTGTGTGGAGACTGACTATCTCATAAGCCGGTAATTCTCAGAAACTTGTCTTCTGATTAGGAGGTGATTTTTGGGTCTGTCAGTTCTGTTCCTATTGGAGCTTCTTCCACTTTCCAATTCCCTTTGGATTGTGTAGGGCAGTGTACTTGCTGACACATTTTTTGCAGTTTCTCTAAATAAAAGGCCTACACTTCTAAGGGTAATAATGCACTCTGTCATTTCATTTGTTAATGGCCGTCTTCTTGCCATTCTCACTCGAATTTACAGCTTTCTACAATGTAATATTCTCCAAGTAGTAATTCGGAGAATGTAGAAACATAGTCTGTTCCAACTTTGCTTTAAGACGGAGAATTTTACAGAAGCTACAGAAGTTGGGATGACTCCACAAATTGTTTGCTTCAACTTGCAAGACTTAATATGCTTTAATTGCTGCACAACATCAGTAGGTTGTAAACCTATTAGTTGTTCCTTGAAGAAGGCCCATTTGTAATATTCTGAATTTCCTTTTTTCAGTTTTTGCTAAACTTAATTTTAATATTAAATCTCTGGCATTTTCCTGCTTACTTCTTCACTACTTTAGGTCATTCATTGCATTCATTTGCATTAAACTTTGAAGAAAAACTGAGGTGTTCTAAAACTTTTGACTGGTAGTATATCGTGTGTTGAACCCAAAATTTAAACTTTTAGTTCACAAAGGCACAAGTCTGTTTGAAGATGAGTTGATTGAGAAGTACACTGATGCCTGTCTGCAATATTCTGTGAAATGTAGATGGTGGCTTTGTCATGGTTTTGAGTCTAGGGGCCAGGGGATGCATTTCGAAGAGTTTGTTAGGTTATCTGATCAGAAATGATAAATACAAAGAAATATAAATAAAACACAAAGCAGAGTTATAGAAAATGACGCAAGAAAGTTGGAGGAACAGTTCCTGTTTATTGTATCAATATTAAATTTTTGTTCTAGTGAAATGAAAATATTGCCCAGAACAGCTTGCCTTAAAAAGAATTTTCTTTGATGACCCAAGAGGTTTGCACAGTACTCTATTTGTTTATGTAATGTGTGAATGCAGGGGGCATTTGTTTCCCTACACTAAACCCGCATGCATAACAGTTTGTAACATGAAGATCATGTCTTCCAACAGAGTTGCTATTTAAAAACTAGATTCAATAAGGTGCATGTGAATGATGTTGAATTTGACTATTCTGTATGACACTGTTGTTCAGTAATAAAATAAAAATGAGAAGCAAATTATATTGCAAGGCATAAATTACCCATGCTGTTGCATGGATATAAAAAGTAGGCTTTGGAGTCATTTAACATTTAAAATACAGTGGTGTGAAAAACTATTTGCCCCCTTCCTGATTTCTTATTCTTTTGCATGTTTGTCACACAAAATGTTTCTGATCATCAAACACATGTAACCTTTAGTCAAATATAACACAAGTAAACACAAAATGCAGTTTTTAAATGATGGTTTTTATTATTTAGGGAGAAAAAAAATCCAAACCTACATCGCCCTGTGTGAAAAAGTAATTGCCCCCTTGTTAAAAAATAACCTAACTGTGGTGTATCACACCTGAGTTCAATTTCCGTAGCCACCCCTAGGCCTGATTACTGCCACACCTGTTTCAATCAAGAAATCACTTAAATAGGAGCTGCCTGACACAGAGAAGTAGACCAAAAGCACCTCAAAAGCTAGACATCATGCCAAGATCCAAAGAAATTCAGGAACAAATGAGAACAGAAGTAATTGAGATCTATCGGTCTGGTAAAGTTTATAAAGCCATTTCTAAAGCTTTGGGACTCCAGCGAACCACAGTGAGAGCAATTATCCACAAATGGCAAAAACATGGAACAGTGGTGAACCTTCCCAGGAGTGGCCGGCCGACCAAAATTACCCCAAGAGCGCACAGACGACTCATCCGAGAGGTCACAAAAGACCCCAGGACAACGTCTAAAGAACTGCAGGCCTCACTTGCCTCAATTAAGGTCAGAGTTCACGACTCCACCATAAGAAAGAGACTGGGCAAAAACGGCCTGCATGGCAGATTTCCAAGACGCAAACCACTGTTAAGCAAAAAGAACATTAGGGCTCGTCTCAATTTTGATAAGAAACATCTCAATGATTGCCAAGACTTTTGGGAAAATACCTTGTGGACTGATGAGACAAAAGTTGAACTTTTTGGAAGGCAAATGTCCCATTACATCTGGCGTAAAAGGAACACAGCATTTCAGAAAAAGAACATCATACCAACAGTAAAATATGGTGGTGGTAGTGTGATGGTCTGGGGTTGTTTTGCTGCTTCAGGACCTGGAAGGCTTGCTGTGATAGATGGAACCATGAATTCTACTGTCTACCAAAAAATCCTGAAGGAGAATGTCTGGCCATCTGTTCGTCAACTCAAGCTGAAGCGATCTTGGGTGCTGCAACAGGACAATGACCCAAAACACACCAGCAAATCCACCTCTGAATGGCTGAAGAAAAACAAAATGAAGACTTTGGAGTGGCCTAGTCAAAGTCCTGACCTGAATCCAATTGAGATGCTATGGCATGACCTTAAAAAGGCTGTTCATGCTAGAAAACCCTCAAATAAAGCTGAATTACAACAATTCTGCAAAGATGAGTGGGCCAAAATTCCTCCAGAGCGCTGTAAAAGACTCATTGTAAGTTATCGCAAACGCTTGATTGCAGTTATTGCTGCTAAGGGTGGCCCAACCAGTTATTAGGTTCAGGGGGCAATTACTTTTTCACACAGGTAGGTAGGTTTGGATTTTTTTTTCTCCCTAAATAATAAAAACCATCATTTAAAAACTGCATTTTGTGTTTACTTGTGTTATATTTGACTAATGGTTACATGTGTTTGATGATCAGAAACATTTTGTGTGACAAACATGCAAAAGAATAAGAAATCAGGAAGGGGGCAAATAGTTTTTCACACCACTGTAACTGTTGATGAACAACTTTGGAATCTAATTATTTACTTATTTAGTACAGATTTGATCTATTTTATGTTGTGCAATTAAGGAAATAGAATATCAAGCATGCAAAAATGGATTAAATAGGCTGAGATGTTAACAGTTCACCCCCTTGAACAGCAGTTACCATGGTAGTAAGAAGCGTACTAAATTCCACATTAGGAATACACTGTATGTGAGCAGTGTGTAATCACAGAAATCAATGTTCTTGGAGCAAGCCACAGCTCCACTTGGGCAGTGTGAGAGGTTAGTGCTATGGGGCAGCTTTACTTACAGATATCACAATTTTTATCACAGTGTTGCATATTGTGTTGACCCAAGTCAGAACTCAGTTATAGTGTGTGTTGTGGGTTTTTTTTTTATTTTGAAGGAAACAACATTGCATACAATCAAGTCGAACATATACTGTAAATAACTTCATAGTCAATCTAGAGAAAAAAAAAGTTAAAAAAAAAAAATAGCAGGAAGAAAAAAACCAAACAAAACCTAACCCTCCACCTGAGAGAGATGGGAGAGCCAATAGCATGGGCAAAACTAGAAAAAAAGGGAAAATGTCCCTATTCCCTGATGTTAATTTATATTCTAAAATTATATTAATTAATTCTTGCCATATCTTTAAAAAGTTTTGACCAGATCCTGTAAGCAAAAATTAGATTTTTTTTTTCAAATTTCAAATAGTAGAGAACATCAGTTATTCACTGATATTTTATAAAAGGTTGGTTGGGTTTCTTCCAGTTAAGCAAGATAAGTCTGCATGCTAGTAGTGTGATACGAACTGAGTTCTAGGGCTTTTTTGCTTTGAACTATGATTATATAATTGTATGTGGCTTCTTGTTTGTACAATTTTGAATGCTTCTATTTGTTAAATATTATGCTGGATATTTTTCTAACCCTGTTATTATTATTCATAGAATTCTGGGGCAATGTTTTAGTATTTGGAGAGCTTATTTATACCTTAAACATTATTCCACAGTTTTAGTGTGATTTAAAGACCTGATTTATTATAGTGACAAAAATGTAATGAGCATTGTTCTGTTTCTTTAGACATTTCCCGATACCGTGGCAGAAGCTGCTGTTGTGAATTCAGCCATTAAACCAGAGGTTAATCATCCCATGTCTCCTGAAGAGAAGAGAAATGACCGTGCACTATAAGGTCCAAGCTAGTGATTATGCATTATTAGTAAACAGCGATATGAACAGGAAAAGGGCCATATCATATCATTTTTCATGTTCCTAAACCTCAATAGACTACATGCTGGTTCTACGTTTCTTATTTTGATATGGTTAAAGTAAATTACTTTTAGTAATGTCCATTAAATAATCCTTATAATTTAAGAAAATAAATGGAAGTCCTATAATTGGCAATTTGTTTCTTAGTGGATATATTTGATGCTGAATCTCATTACCATACAGTAAATGCAGTGGTTTTTAATGTGGTTTATTTAACAGCTGTGAAATTAATGTTGCAAAGACTGTCTCCAGTTCAGTATTAGTTTTGTAACTGAAATATGTTTAAATATCATACAATATAAAAAGTAAATGAAAACAAAATCACTTGGTGACTGGATTATATGGTTATTTTTTAATTCCCTCTGTATAGTGTACCTCTTAGATTACATGTGAATGTTTATACAAAAGCTTACTTATGGAAAAAATAGCATGCTGTGCTTTTCGTGTTTAAATGTGGCACACTGACTGCATTTTGGCTGTCAAGGTTGCCTCAGAAAGGATATTTTAAGTACTCTTTAACTCTACTGCTAATGGTAGATCTTGGGAGGTTTCATATAGGAGGGATTTTTGGAAATAATTCAGTTTTAAGACATCATGTTTGTGCAATAGAAAGTTTTCAATCCCTAAAGTGGAAGTTTTCACCTTTTTTTATTGTTATACAGGCTTGAAACACAGTGGATTGAATGTGGCTTTTTTGACATTTATCAATATAAAAGAATCCTTTAATGTCTAAACTGAAGATATATCTCTGTAAAATAAATGAATTACAAATATAAGATGCAAAATAATTGAAAGGAGATTGACATTGTTGTGTTTAAGCCACTTATGTAAATTTCACTTTATGCTGGGGATTGTTGTCTTGCTGGAAAACAAGTCTTCTCCCATAGGCGCATCAGGTTTTCCTCCAGGAATCCTCTGTATTTTGCAGCATTCATTTTACCCTCTAGACCAGGGGTGTCGAACTCCAGGCATGGAGGGCCGCAGTGGCTGCAGGTTTTCATTCTAACCCTTTTCCTAATCCGCGAGCAGTTTTCACTGCTAATTCACTCTTTAATTTTAATAGCCCTGTTTTGGAGGATTCAGTCCTCTGAATTGATTTCTTTCTTCATTAAATGACAGCCAAACAGAAATGAGATGTGAAACGAGCCAACAAATGAGCAGCTAAACTGGGATTTCAAACTCCAACCAATCTCTTAATGAGAAGCTGATTCTTGCTGTTAATTAAACTCGTTATTTAGTTCCATGGCTTGTTGCTGCACTCATTCTGCCACTGCAGACATTTCCAAAACTGTTGATTTTTCTGTTTTTTCTAAGAACACCAATGTCCAAATGTTTTGGTGACCTGAGAGATCAGCGTTACCAAGACCTTCACCTTTCTTTATTTTCAGATATTGTGTGATGGGCACAGGTGAGCTGGTCATGTGGCGGCTCGTTTTGTGTCTCATTATTGTTTGGCTGCTAGCCTGAGTCAAGCTGATTAAAACTAAGGCAAAAGAAGTTAATTAGCAGCCAGAACTGGTCACTAATGAGGACGATGGTTAGAATGAAATCCTGCAGCCACAGCGGTCCTCCAGGACTGGAGTTCGACACCTGTGCTCTAGACAAACGCACGAGAAACATCCCCACTGCATAGTGCCACCGCCACCACCCCCACTCTTTATGGTGGGGATATTGTGTTTTTGATAATGTGTAAAGTTTAAAAGCCAAACGTGGTGTTTAGTCTGATGGCCAAAGAGTATTTGATCACAGAACCCTCTGACTTCAGAGTCTCCCATGTGTCAAGATGTTGTGTGCATGCGTTTGTTTGTTTTTGAAAATATATAATGGCAGGTTTTTCTTTGTCACTCTGCCATAAAGCTGCAACAGATGGAGCACCTGGGCAACAGTTATTATATGCACAGGTCCTTATCCCCGCCATACTCCCTGGCCAAAAATCTTGGGCAGAGTAGCTTAACTCCTTCAGGGGTATCATATATCTCTTGGTGGCCCCCCTCACTAGCTTTCATCTTGCACAATCACTCAGTTTTTGTGGACAGCCTGCTCTAGGCAGATTTACACCTGTGCCATACTCTTTCAATTTGTTAATGATGGATTTAACTGTACTGGAAGGGATATTTAGTAACTGCGATAATTTCTTGTATCCATCCCCTTTTCATGGAGTTGCTTATAGTGTTCTTTTCTCTTTGTTTTGTAAGTTAAGCCATGATATTGACTCACCACAAGTTGGACCTGTCAGATAAGATGCATTTGTACCGCTTAACTACAGACAGGTGATCTCCACTGAACTAATTATGTGACTTCTAAAACTGCATCAGTAATGATTTAGGTGTGTCCTATTAAAGTGAGTGAATACGTATGCAATCAACCGTTTTTTTTATATGTATTATTAATATAGAACACTTGTCAGGGAGCTGTTTTTAAAGTCTTTTTCTGTTGATCACTGTAAAAAAAAAAAATCCACCATGTTTCAATGTTTATTAACAGTATAATTTGAAAACATCTAAAACATCTATATGCACTTTACAGGCACAGCTGCCAATTTATTATGTCGGGTTGCTTTTTATATGTAATTGATATCTTTCTATTGTACGGAAACAGCATATGGAAACATTTTTGTTTAAACCATCAATGTTATATATTTTGTTGTTATGTCTAATCATTCTTCTGAACTGTGCTATAACATAGATATTGTGCAGATGGTATTTTAGAACATACAAGAGCCACAAAAAACATTTGACAGGTTAAACTTTAAATGCTTACAGTGTAAAATGCTTCAAATATTGAAGTCTCATGGACTAGGGTAGCATATTTAAAGGCCGCTTTAAGGTGGAATGTTTAATGCTACATTTACTCAGCCAGAGTAAAAATGTAAATGTTTCTCTTCTGTATTGCTGTAAGGTGTGTGTTTTTTTTTTTTTTTTGTGGCTTCTTTATGAAAGATGTTTTATAAATAGAGCTCGTTTGACTGAACACAGTGAGTTACATTTCAGATATTTGAATGCAACTTTTATTTCCATGTATTTAGCTTTAACGTGGCGCTGTATGTTATTCAGAATGGGTTTTATATATCTGTTGCGTAATTTGTGTGTTTATAGTGCATTTCATTTGGAAGACCTTGAGTATGGTTATTGCATGCGCACTCAGTAACATTACTTTTATCTAAAATGCAACTCACGTCTCTTTCTTACAACACAAGAATTTTTTTTTAAATGAATGGGTTTACAGATTTCAGATTTAGAAAAGATTCTGGAGTAGCTGATAATTGCATGAACATACGCAACAAGACACTTTCTTCTGAATGGCTTAGAGAATATTGCTCCTAATTGTGATTTGCTACAAATTCCTGAAAAAAATAACAAAAACCCATGAACTAAGAAGGTTATGCTTATTCCTAAATTTAGGATGTCAAAACACCCTTCCTTTTTTTTCTACAGCTTTTCTGTTTTGTTTGCTTTTTCAAACAAGTCTTAATAACATCTGTCCCAAGGGTTGTTCCAGTGCCATTTATTTTATTTAAGTAACTAACATTAACACAGCAGTATTAGACAGTTTTAACCTGGTGATGTTAACGGGATTTAGAAGTCTTTGTAACGTATTGTTGTGGTTCTTTTGTTTTAACACTTTCAAGGCAGGTTGTCAAAAGCTGAGGTATAAGGCTAAATGTCGAGAAAGGTCGCATAAAATGTATTACTTAGTTTTATCCCATTTTTTTTTTTTTTTTTTATATACAGAATAGCATTAACTACTGGCTGTCACTCTTGTCCAAAGAAATCTGCAAAAGATGTTGATCACTCGGAAGGTGATTTTGAGCTGTCAGAAGAAACGGACAATGCCTGCAATTGGTTGCCTTGCTTGGTATCTTGTGCTTCAAAGGGATAAGATATGGCATGGTCATATACAGCCCTCCCATAATGTTTGCGACAAAGGCCCATTTGTCCTTTATTTACCAATCTTTCGGTCACACCATGTACATGATACTCCCATTTCAGGACACCATAATGTTTGGGACAATTGGCGTCACATACGTTTGTGATTGCTCGGGTTTGTTTCAGTGATTCATCAGTGCGTGCACAAGATACACAGGCTTGCTTTTTACCTACGGACTACCTTTGGAGTTGGTAGTTGCCATTGTTCAGCATGAAAAGAGCTGTACCAATGAAAGTCAAAGAAACCATTTTGAAGCTGAAAAACAAGGATAAAACCATTTGAGACATCACTAAATCCTTAGGATTACATAAATCAACTATCTGAGATAGCATTAAAAAGAACACACTGGTTAGGTCGGTGATCACAAGGGGACTGGTAGTTCAAGAAAGAAATTCACTGCTGATAAAGAGAAGAATCCTCACTATGATAAAGAAAAAGTCCCAAATGTCTGTCCAACAAATTACAAACAGTCTTCCGGAGGCAGGTATGTATGTGTCAGAGACTGCCATCTGCAGAAGACTTCATGAATAGAAATACTTTGCCTACACTGCAAAGTGCAAACCACTAGTTAGCCACAAAAGCAGGATGGCCAGGTTACAGCTTGTGGAAAAAGTACTTAAGAGAGTCTGCAGAATTCTAGGGAGAAAGGCTCTTGTAGACAGATGAGCCTAAGGTCAACCTCTATCAGAATGATGGCAAGAGTCAAGGTTGGACATGAAAAGGAACTGCCTTATTGTGGTATAGTGGGTCCACGGCTCAGAAAGCAGGCCGTTTTCAATAAATAATTAATTGGCTGGTTCGTTTTCCATGGTTGTACATTCTTACCCAACTTCTGGGTTTAGTGGAGTAATTGGGGCGAGACGTGCCTGCATGTGTGGGTGTGGTCTGTCTCAATTGCTTCACCAGATTCCTGCGCACGTGAATGGGATAGAGAAACAAAAAAGATGGTTCTGAGAGTGAAAAGGAGGTTAATGGAAGGAGAGAGAGAAGGCAGGAGATGGAGGGAGCTGTTGGGTGTGGACGAGTAAGATAAGGCAGACAGCCAGCAGGAAGTCCCTCGTGAGAGCGTGCAGCCAATGCTCAGGGATGGGTGGCCACTCCAGCTGAGTGACCCAGAAGCTGGCACGACCGAGGTGCACTCTTCGGTTGTAGAGACTCACTGAAGAAAGGCAGTGTGGCTGCAGGGGATTGTGATGCTTAGAGAGGTGTTCTGTGGGTAGTGCCATGGACCGCAGGAACGCAAGCCTGGCAAAGTGGGTTGGAGGCTTGGTGTGGTGCCCTGCTGGGAACCAGAGGAGGCTACTGTGACCCGTGCCTGGGAGCAGCATGGAAGGTTGGTTGAACTGCAGATCAGGTGCCTCCTTGGCTACAAGTACCCGTTCGGGTTAAGCAAAGGAGATGTCAGCTTTAAGGACTCTTTCCTCCTGTGTTTTAACATTGTTTTAAAGGATTATTAATTTGATTGTTTTAACCTCCCCCATCACTTCATTTTATTTTATTTATTTATTGAACTTTTTGCACTACACAGTTTTTGGACACTTTTGTTTGTTTGTTTTAATAAAAACACTTACCCCTTGCTTCGTGTTTAGTCTTCATCTACCGGCTCATCCGGTCACATTATCGATTGTGTTAAGTTCAAGAGGCTCCCTAAACAGAAGGGGATGTGGAGCCAACCTGCACCATCACACTTGTGCATGTAACATCTGAGTTAACAGCAGGCAATATGAGTTGTTTAAGGGTGTATTGTTCATAACATGTATTCTTTATACCCTGGTTTATTTTTTTTTATTAACATTTTAATTGCTATAGCTTTATTACATGTTACCGATGCATGTTGTTCTGATTTTATTTTTAAACTTTGTCATACAAAAACACAAAAAAATTGGTACATTAGATTTTATTCAAGAAAGGGGTGCATCAGCACTGTGAGCTCACACAAGCCTATCTGGCCCATGGGTACAAGTGATGATTGTCTGTACACTAAGAAAGCTAACCTCTCACCTGTATATCCTGTTTCATTTGTCAGTTGGTGTCTTTTCAGTGTCATTTTTTACATGACCATAATGTGTCTTCCTTTGGCACTTGAACACGAGCACAAATTCTGTTGACTAAATTGAATACCTCTCACTTCTTTGACTTGTTTGTTTGAATAATGTTGCTTTTTTTCCTGAAATGACTAATAGAACTTATGATGTCCTTGGACAGTCTAATTACTTTCCCTCAGTGATTTAGAAGTTCATGTAAACTGAGTGGTCACTTTATCAGATACAACCACCTAATACTAAGTGGTAGAAACTGAGTTCATCTGGGAATAGACTCAAATATGTGTTGAAACTGAACAGCCGCCAATTGCCCGCAGTTTATCCCTGCATTGTTGAACTATAGCTGGTGGGCAACCTCAATTTAGAACAGCTTATACCATTTCTTCCTAATGATGTTTGGTTGAACTGAGATGTTCAGACCACTATATTAAGGTGTATATGGCAGTAAAAATGAACCATATGACTTGCCTAACATTCAGCTCTCACAATACGAAACTGTGTATTAAAAATATATAAAATAAGAACTTTGAATACAAGTCAAAATGTGAACTGTGGGAGCTAATACTGCTCAACCTGACAGCAATAAGGACACCTGCATAAACCACCAACAATTAGAAAATCTGGACCTTTTGACATTTATTTAACCAGAGTCTCCTTAAACTTGTAAACAGTGGCATCTTTAATCCCATTCTAAACACACTTTGTGTATATTTTAGTGACTGCTATAGATTGATTTTAAACTCTGTATCTTGACTTGAACCTTGTATCTTTTAGATTGTTTTTTAGAATCTTCAAAAAGTAGTTACAGTTACTTTTTGTAATTTATTAAACTTGGGGTAATTAAGATCAGAATGGACAAACAGCCTAAGAAAGGCAAACACTTTTTGATTCTTCTTGTAGTCATTGTTAATTCAAGGTGAAGTTAGACCTTTAAATTTGGGGTGTATGCTGGCCAGATAAGGCAGGCAGAGCAGAGAAGCAGAAGAGCCCAAAGAAACTGTCAAGGAATTCTGCGGACTGCACAACAATCAGAAGCAACTCTTTAAAAGAGTCATCTTCCATCGCCTTTTTTTTTTTCTGCAGAATTATTTTTAATAAGACTCTTTTTCAAACACATTTGATACTTTTTAAATCATTGGTTTTACTGTGGTTTTACTAATGTTTCTTCATAATATTAATTTTATACATTTTGATTGTGTCAATGTGTATTGTTAACAATACCGGGTGTTAGTAATTGCCATTTTCCCACAGGGGTTAGCAGCCGAGAAGAGACATTTTTCAGAAGAAAACAGCACAGTGAGAGGGCACTGCTTTGGTGATTGGCAGGTATAGCTTAACCTTTTGTCTGCTTATGCTGGGCTAGTACGTCTCTTTGCTTAAACAGTTGTTCAAGTGCAGATAAGACTATACACGTGGGCTGATATAAAGCAGCCATATTAAGGAAGCATTGCACAATAATACATAAGGTAAAATAAAATGGCTGTCGTGTTCCTACATTTATAAAGAAGCTTTCAGGCCCATTACCAGATGTTTCATCAGCAACAGGACAATGGATCAAAATACACTGCCAGCATAATTTGTGAATTTCCCCTTGGGGATTAATAAAGTATCTATCTAATATCATGGGGTGTAGTGGAAAAACTGAAAATAATTAACGTGTCCAGTTCAGTCCTGTGATTCAACTTTCATTAAGCAAGTCTTTCACCTGAAAAGAAAATTTAAGCAGGATCCATCCTAATAAAAACTGTAGCTGAAAATGTCAGCTGCATAGTCTTGGTAAGACAGCTCATAAGAAAACAATGAGGTGGCAATGACAGTTGAACATAAGATGATTGTTATTATTTTGTGTAAAGAGTTTGTGGCCAAATACTAAGCTTTACTGTACTTTAGTTGGAAGCAATCCTTAAGGTTTTCTTGAAATTGTTGAATGAAATTCAAGGTACAGGGTTTGTACGGGTCCTGAAAAACCTGGAAGTTAATGAAAAATTAACATGACAAAATACAGTACTGAACGCCCTTGAAATATATATATATATATATATATATATATATAAATAAAAGTGAACTTCAATAATAAATTTCATGTTTAATGACATCATGCATTAATATCATTTTGCCTTGTGTTCTGTACATAAGCTCATGCATGAACTGGTATGAATACATGTAGCCATTAGTCTGTCTATCAAATTATTAATAGTGTTAGTGTTAAGTGGGTAAATAGTTACCAAGGTAAATTGCAATGTGCCTATAATTGAGGCCGGAACAGGGCTGCTTACCCAGTGGTCTGAATGTGGATCCCAATGCCCCAGTGCAGTGATGGGGACACTGTGCTGTAAAAATGGTGCCATCCTTTGGATGCGATATGAAACCAAGGTCCTGACTCTCTCTAGTCATAAAAGATCCCTGGGTATCCTTCGTAAATAGTAGGGTGTATCCCGATGTCCAGGCTGAATTGCCCACCATGGCCTGGTCATTCTGCCCCCTATTCGTCCCGTTGACAAATTGACAGCTAATGTGTGGTGTTCGTAGTGGTCAATAGTGGCTGGCACTACATCATTCAGGTGGATGCTACACTTTAGTGTTGGTTGAAGTAGCTTCTCACTCACTATGAAAAGACCAATCAAGTAAGCATATGGCTGAGTCCTGTTGCTATATGAAGAAGTAACGTTGGGAATATGACTGAGTCTGCTTTGGAAAGGAAGTAAACATTGTGAAGTGAAGAAAAGCAAGGAAGCCAGCAATTGTGTTTGGACTTTTTGCAGGGCTATTGTCACATCTGACCAATGCACTACCAAGCTGTTCAAGTGCCAGTCGATTAACCAGCAGTAGTGCTTGGGAGAGCTCTATTCAGGCTTGGGGTTGCATCCATCCATTTGGCAGAAGTTGGGGTTAAAAGCTCTATTAAGGCAATGATGCAAGGTTAGGTACACCTGGAAATGCTGAAAATACTAGATGACATGTCACTGCGGTGTGGCATGGAACATGAGAACAATGCCACAGAGCTCGCCAAGGTATCATGCAAAGTCCTGTTTGTGATGGTCTTTATACAAAAAAACATTTATATGTTACTTATATAAAAGCCAGATCGAGTGGTATTTACCTTGATTACTTATCTTCCTACAGCGTAAAGTCACAAGTAGACTGCAGAGCTTCCTGTTTTTGATCGACACGGACATGCTCACAAAGTACTGAAGTGACTTTAGCTGCAGGTGGAAGCGTCATGCAACTGTTGTTATGGTTCTGCATTTGTCCAGAAATGGTTTCATAAGCTTTATGACCTTCCTCTTGTAAAGTCTTTCTCCCGTGGGGCGACTGGGATCTTTTCCTGAATAAGATCAAACACAGTAAGGTAGGGTGGAACAGGAGCTTATCCAAATAACGATATATTATTTATTCTGTACAACTCCAGGCAACTCACACCCAGGTAAACAAACTTGAGCTGAGAGAACTTTCTGCCCTTTCTGCATTGGTGGGGGGATGGGATAGCAGGCTACTTGCTGCTTGTGTTGATCGACACATTTATAACACAAAAGACGCTGACAGAGAGGTGCGAAGGGATTTAAGGTAGGCCTGGATTACAAGTTTTTTCATACGCTTTGGTAATTCTAATGTTAAGGGAAAGTTTACAAGTCGTAAGCTACATTTGACTTAACAGACACAGTGACACAGCAGCAATTATAAAGACTCAGGAAGATTTAATAAAACCTAAAATAAATTCTTTGGATGACAAGCAATTGAAACATGAGAAAGAAGATAAAAAACAAAGGGCAGACTGAGAAAAAGAAAGACACACTAGAATGTCGAAATAGCAGACAAAGAGGAATATCACAGCTGTCACATTTGGTAAACATCAGTTCCTAAATGCACAATGTGATCAAAATGGACAGAATGCTGATCTCATTGCCACCACTTATCACTTTGGCACATATTATTTTAGGACTAATGCTGCAATTTATCGTCACGGTGGTGCATTACATCCAGCTAATGGAGAAAGGACACATTTTACCAAAAAACATTGTATACAAAGAAATCGTTAGACTTTAGTACATATACTAATGACTACAGATTTAATTTTGCACAACCACAATCTGTAAAATAAAGAAATAACAATTAAATATACTATAAAAAAAATTCACTTGACACTTTCAATAACATGGGCACAATTTGTGATTCTGCCTTTAATACAAAATGGTATATTCTGCAATGTTAATATCACAATAAGATACAGATTCCCTTTTCCTATTTTTGACTTTCATTCTGTACCTTTGTGTCCATTTTATTAAACTGGCTTTTTGTTAGTTACGTATAATTCATTAATAAACGTGAATCTTTTTCCTGCCTGTTCTGGCAGTCTGCCTTGTTGCCTGAGGTCTTAGATGTAGATGGTAATGTAACATGCAGGGATTTAGTGACATTTTGTTAAAGTCTACGTAATAAAGAGTTTAAAGTGGAGAACAGGGTCACTTTAGGACCCAACACGACAACACAGAGGTGAATGTGAAATGACCAATTGGTGCCGCAGTGGCACTAACCTGTGATGGCAAAGTGGAAGCCTAGTCCTCAGATAAATTTCAATTTACTAGTCAGGCTAGAGTCCGTCCCTACCAATGGTCACCAAACGCATGACACCACAAGTACTACAAGTGTCAGTGATGAGGCTACTGGACTGGGCTCACAAAAGGAGGTGGCTTCTGCATTTCATTAGGATGCCCCTGGACACCTTTTACTGGGAAATCTGCTACAGATGGCCCACTGGAAGAATACTAAGGACACACTGGAGCGGTTAAGTCTTTTGACTAGCCTGGGGGTATCTGGGAATTTTCCAGTAGGAGCTGGAAAAACTTGCTAAGGAGAAAGAGGTCTGATTAGTCCAGCACAGCACCAAGGAGGGCAGTGTGAAAATGAACAAATGAGTTTCACTTCTTCCTTGGCACATACATCTGCTCTGAATGTGAATCTATTTCAAGTTTTGGAATGCATCTATGGTCCACAGCAGGTTCTCTTTGAGTGGCACAGACATTTGGGTTCCAAAGTGTATCAATCCAGAGAGAGCCTGAATAGTCACCACGGCCCGATTAACCTGCCCCACCAATGGCCACTAAATGAAAAGAAGACAAACGCAGCTTCGATGTGGTGTTTGCTGTCAGTTAATCTTACTGAGATGGCTGGCAAGAAATGGTCTTTTCCAAAAATATCAACTTCCTTCAGTAAAAATGGCTAGAGGCGCCTTTAATTTTAGTGCACACATCAGACAAAAGAAGAAGTAATTACTGTCACAAATAAAGGCATCCAGAGGCTAGCTACTGAAAACAGAGAAATGGCAGAAGGGAGGCAGTCTTGGCATGAATAGCCTCCTTTGGCTTCAAAAGCTGCTGCTAAAAATTAGGAAAAAAGGACGATATGCAGCAAAGCCTTATGAACCGATACTTTGTGCTTGTCAAACACACAGCAAGGTGTCCCCTCCAGTGCTGTGACTGTGTGCCTCACTTCTTTTTAGATGGCTGTATAGTGGAAAACAATGTTCTCAAAAACAGCAGAACGACACCTTTAGTGTTGTATTCCTCACTTTATTCATTATTGTCCTCAAAGCTTCACACTGTTTTTTGCTTATTACTGTATTATTATTATTACTATTATTAGCATCCATCTTTATTTACCCAAGATGACATACATTTCATCTACTGTGAATCATTTTAGAGTTTCACAGAACAGTGTAAAGCTGTTTTTTTTCTTTATATTATTTGGCTATTCTGAAGTGTTAAGTGATGTTTAGTGACAAAGAGAAAATTGTCAGAGCAAAAGACCACCAAAACTTTTTCACCTGGAATGAAGGCTCTAGGAGTCAAGAGGATGGGCAAACGGAGTATATTGTTTTATTGCACTAAAGTTAATGCTTATACAGTGCACCTGAAGGACTCTCAGACCATGAGAAACAAAATTCTCTGGTCTGATGAGACAAAGATTGAACTCTTTGGTGTGAATGCCAGGCGTCACATTTGGAGGAAACCAGGCACCGCTCATCACCAGGCCAATACCATCCCTACAGTGAAGCATGGTGGTGGCAGCATCATGCTGTGGGGATGTTTTTCAGCAGCAGGAACTGGGAGACTAGTCAGGATAAAGGGAAAGATGACTGATGCAATGTACAGAGACATCCTGGATGAAAACCTGCTCCAGAGTGCTCTTGACCACAGACGGGGGCGACGGCTCATCTTTCAGCAGGACAACGACCCTAAGCACACAGCCAAGATATCAAAGGAGTGGCTTCAGGACAACTCTGTGAATGTTCTTGAGTGGCCCAGCCAGAGCCCAGACTTGAATCTGATTGAACAACTCTGGAGAGATCTTAAAATGGCTGTGCACCGACGCTTCCCATCCAACCTGATGGAGCTTGAGAGGTGCTGCAAAGAGGAATGGGCGAAACTGGCCAGGGATAGGTGTGCCAAGTTTGTGGCATCATATTCAAAAAGACTTGAGGCTGTAATTGCTGCCAAAGGTGCATCGACAAAGTATTGAGCAAAGGCTGTGAATACTTATGTACATGTGATTTCTCAGTTTTTAAATTTTTAATAAATTTGCAAAAACCTCAAGTAAACTTTTTTCACGTTGTCATTATGGGGTGTTGTGTGTAGAATTCTGAGGAAAAAAATGAATTTAATCCATTTTGGAATAAGGCTGTAACGTAACAAAATGTGGAAAAAGTGATGCGCTGTGAATACTTTCCGGATGCACTGTATATTTCTATATTTATTTATGCTAATACATGAATATACTAATTTTATTTTCCATAGTAGTAAATACAAGCTCCTGTGACCCCTAACTGGACCAAGTAGCTATTGTTTTTTTTTCTCAGTATGCTGCTGCTGGATTATGTGAATTTCCCCTTGGGATTAATAAAGTATTTATCTATCTATCAAGCAGGTTTAATAATAATGGATGGATTAACAAGTTAGACTTTTTTTTTTTTTAACTTGTAGCGCACAGTGATCAGCGGTAATCACACACCATTTAAGATTTCTGTCAGTTGTGCCAAATCTGAGTCAGAATAAAAAAGGACAGGTCGTGCAAGTCCCTTTCAAGGAATATAAAAATAAATTAAAATGACTGCAAAGAAACAGATTTAAAAAAATGAAGACAACTTTAAAGAAGCTTTTTCTTTGTTAAATAATCACTAGATTTTTGTTGAAGGCAGTTTAGATGTAGTTGGAAAAGCTGGTGCTCTGAACAAGTAAAGTAATAGCGATAAACTCCATGTGCATTCTGATGCCTTGCATCTTAACGTAAACTTTTTATAATCAAACTTAGAATCTGACCTTGCTTAGATTTGAAGATGACTCTTGTACTTCATTTCTTTTCTTGGATTTTGTTTCACAAATCCTTAGAAGTTCCAACGTATCTGACCACGACTCCTCTTTGAAGACTAGTTTTTCAGTCATGGCTATCCGGAGCAGTATTTTTCTTATTAATCTGTCAAGGTGGTATTAAGGCCTGGTGTACACTCACTCAGCCACATGTGTTGGGACTTTAATAGGCAGGAGGCAGAAGACGGGACATTCCCGAGTGCAGTGGAAGCCATTTAACTTTTAATGAGCGATTCCTTCATGGCCTACCTTATTACCTTCACACCACCCAGCGGTTTCCTCTGTTGTGGCCAGTTAGCAGATAATCACAAACATCCATGTTATTTGACATCATATGCAGGTATTCAGGCATCTCAAACTGGGGGATTGAACCACTCTGGGCGTGTTGGGTGGACACAAGCTTGAACTCCCAAGGGACACTCACTTTTTCCTATTTTTTTTATTAGTTCTTTTTGTAACTAGAAGCTTGACCCCCCACTGTGTTTTTATTAATCCTTGGAATCATAAGCAGACTGGCATCATAAGGTGCGCTCTGGTTTGTAAGTCATGATTACTTCAGACATGTAAGCCGGACCTTGGCCATTTAATGCTTTATATGTTAAAAGGAGGATTTTGAAATCAACCCTCGAGTCTTCATATTTCAAGGGAAGATGCATCTCTAATATCGCCTGGACTGGGCCGCACTATACTGAAGCAACTCATGGTAAGATCAAACAAGGATGTCCACTTTCCATTTTGGAAAGCAAACATACCTTAATTACAAGTTGTTGTTTGTTATGAATACAGTAATACCTCAGTTAATGAAGTAGATGTGTTCTGCAATTGACACAAGTGTGTAATGAGTAACTTGTGAAATGTAACAATTGATAAGTATTGTTAACAAACAAGAGGGATGAAAGGTGGTGGTTTGGGTTGGTGTAACAGGCCTCGTACTGTCTATTGTCAATCACGTCCTTCCTTGGCCACTGTACACCACCACTTGTCATGGCCCAATTCTGCTTAACTACTTCAATGTGCTCTCATCTGCCTCATTCACTGCCTAAGACGATTGAACACCATCTGCTTCACTATCCTCAACTGTGTGAGAGTCGATCTGAGCCGTAACTCTTAAGAAGGCTGGCTGGCGACCATGTGCCAAGACTAAAGGACTAACAGTGGAGACCCAGGTGAATGCTGTCAGTCTGTACCCCTCTTTCCAGCTCTGCACCAACTCCTTTCGAGACCCGTTGCTGACCCCAATGATTATATTTATTGCCCTATAACACTGTGTGTACTACAGTAAACACAAAATAACCAAGAGTCATGTATAACAACTTTGCATTCTAGCGCACACACAAAATATCAAAGACGGACAAGGTCTACTCTGTATACGGAAGTTGCCCGATGACTTCCACTTGCTGTTACTTTTCATTGTGCATTTTATGCTGACATCATTATAAAGGAGCTTCGTTCTTGGAGGACTTGTTATCAGGTATTACTGTATGGCCACATTAATGAATACAGTAGATAACATCAGACTGGATTTGTTTTTTACATTTGTTTCAGATTTTAGAGTGGCAGAGTTCAGTTTTGCTTTTCTTTTTTGTAGCTGTTGGCATTTAAATCATGAAGTTTATTACTATATAAAATCCAATTTTAAATTGGTACAACAGTATGGGAAACAATGACAAGCTAGTGACGTATATGGGAAGTGTCCTGTAGGCTTGGAGGAACTTTGAATTCCTTTATGAAAAATTAACAGTGAAAGGTATAGAAAAATTAGTGAAAGTTGGCTGAAATACCAACAACATGGAGGCTCTGATACCAGCGGAAATAGAAAATACAAATTAAAAAAAAAAGGCAGCAGGATGGGACGTAGTACCTCTTCGGATGACTAAGAAAGCAGGAATAAAGCTAGTGGAAGAAAATGACTACATTATTCCAAAATATATAGCAGGAGGAAGAACTACCAACTGAATAGGGAAGAAAGCCAGCAGCCATGGACCTTATTTAATTTTATGGTCTGCAATGTTAAGTTTCTTATATCATAGTTTTTTCTTTTCCAAGAATATAATCTAAACAATTTGAAGCCTAAAATGGGTAATTTTTCAGTCTGTCACATTTTTCTCTTAGCTGTTTTATTAAACAAAATAGCGTATGATGAATCCAAACATCAAGGTCAAGATGGAGAACTGCTTGCCTCTTTGACATTTGCTTCTTATTGTTAATAAGGAGCCATTAAAACAGTGAATGCAACTAAGACTGACATAAGCAAATAAGGGGTTGGGAACCTTAACATGTGAGACCACTAAAAAGTATCAAAATAAGTGCGTCATCAGCAATAACTGATTTCTCATTAAGAAACTGGGTTGGAAAAAAAAAACCTGCAGCCACTGCGGCCCTCCAGGATCAACGCTGTCCACCCCGATCGAGGAAAAACTTGGGTAGCTGCTGGAAGAGGTGTTGGTGAGGCCAGCAGTGGGTGCCCAACCTGTGGTGTGAATGCGGAACCCAATGCTCCAATGCAGTGAAGGGGACACTTAGCTGTAAAAATGGCACTGTCCTTCAGATGAGATGTAAAACCGAGGTCCCGACTTCCTGTGGTCATTCAAGATCCCTGGACATTCTTCATAAGGAGCAGGGTGTATCCTGATGTCCTGGATAAATTGTCCTCCATGGCCTAATCATTCTGGCCTCCTAATCATCCCTGGTATCTAATTGGCTTTTTCAGCACTTAATGTGTGGTGAACATACTGGTGCAAAAATGGCTGCCGTCACATCATCGGTGGCTGACGTGGTTCCTCACTCACTAGTGCTCTGAGTAGTGAGAAAAGGGCTATATAAATGAAAGAATCATTATTGTTACAATGGAAGTGATTGTTTGTTCAAGAAAGAAGAAGCTTTCGGCAGTAACATCTACAGAGTCATCTGTTTATCAGAAGTGTGTCTGAAAGTGTATTCAAGCACCGGTAAGAGGAGTTTAAATGGAAGGAGGATCACAGGAGGAACAATGAGCCTACAGGAGAGGAAGATGCACAGGATGTCATCTACTTTCTGAGGAGTTTGCAGAAAAGAGGCTAAAGTATGGAGATACTTCTACCTCAGGTTTCTCATCCTAACAACTAATTTGGATCCGGATAGCAGGAGAACTTCAAATACATTTGGGATGGAAGACAGCTTAAAGCCAGGAGACTCACTGAGTTCATTATTCTTTGTCAACTAGAGGGATGCAATTGTGAAGAAGTGTTTAAATTAAAAGTAAGGGCTGACAACTGGAATATGTACCCACTTCAGAGTTAAGTATGGTCATTCATCAATGTTAATATTTGGGATGGAAAAATTTTCAGAAATGGGAAAGGAGATAAAACAATAAGCCTCAGGTCATGAGAATCAACAGAGAGAGCACTGTGAAATGGCACTGCCACAATTAAAATGAACTGAAGGAGGAGACCTCCTATGAATACCTGTGGGCACTGATGACGTGTGACAGAAAACTAAAGAACAGAGCAGGATTAAGGTGGCTAATGGGAGAGGGGTCATCCAAGGAACCAAACAACCGTTTACATGCGTATGGTGTATGGCGGTGACAGCTGAAATGTTAGAAGAAAACACATAAATGAATTAGAAGAGTGACTCAGGGCACGGTGTTCATGTCGGCCAAAGGCAACGCCACATTTGCAGTTTTAGTCACACCACCTAATATCCAATTACAAGACAAGAAAAAGCAACAGGTATCACACTTTACAAAGAGTAACCACATAATAATGCAAAACCAACTGTTTTTTGTTAAATGTACATCTTTAATAAAGCAAATATTAATTTTACTTACAGAAGCTTTTAAAAGGTAAATACAAAATGTACAATTCCAGTTTCAAAAACATTGTACTACTCACATTAAGCAAAATGCATCCAGGGAAGGTTAGCCGGAGCACTTGGGCGTTGTGAGAAAGAAACCTTCCATGGCAAGACTTGCAGGACCAAGTGCAAGAGAAGTCAAAGAATCTCAGAAAAACATACAGGTACCAGCATTAAAGAGATCATACATGGACAGCACCTACTGAATGGCAGACATGGCAAAGGGCACATCATCCGCCTCCCTCCTGCAGTAGTGAGTCTAGTGTGGGACCTGCACTGACGGATGTACCAAAAAGCAAAAGTTAACCAAACCCCCGGACCAACCCAAATCCAAACTGGGCAGCATCCCCATGAATAATAAAACTTCTATGAGCGGAGAGCTCGGGGCGCTGTGGTCTCTCAGAATGGCGCCAACTAGTGGAGGGTGCGGACGAACCGTTTGGCATGGCTGACAAGTACTAACAGTTACAGTTCAAGGTCTTCATATCAAAGAGCTGCAGAAGAGTCAAGTTCACGTAAACGAAAAGCAACACATACTTGTCTTGTTGTGCAAAGCACAAAACTAGAAAAAGGTCTATATACAGCAAATGGTTCTTGTAAACATGTAAGTATGTTAGTTTTCAGGAAACATGGTGTCATATCATAAATACAGGCAACATTGGCATCTGCAAACATCACAAAAAGTTAACATTCTGGGCTTCCAAACAGAGCCCATCACCATACAAACTGGAGAGACATGGGGTTTTACCACAAAAAAAAAAATAAAAAAAGGAAAAAAGAATAAACAAATAAACACACCCATATCTTCTGATTTTAGTGTTCTGTAACAGCATATTTGGTTACCCACAGATATAATGAAGGTAGAAAAAAAAATGACCTTAAATGTGCTTCATCTTTAACTTTCTTGAAATTAGAAATCTGTTGTGTAATATGCTTTTGTGTTTATTAACATTACACATATACAGTAATGGTATAATGCTTTAAGAAAATAGAAAAATAAGATTAATACTGTCAATGCTATACAAGAAAATATTATATTTAAAGGAACACATTGTTAAGATTCACTCAGAGTTCAGTTCTCATTCAGAACAATCCAGCCAATTGTGAATATGAAAAAAATTAAATAATCAACCTTATAAAGACTCTTTCTTCGCTATACGTTTTATTATACAGACAGGGAGGAGGACAACTGTACATGGTGGGATTCTTTTCACCGTACTTCAAAGCACCACTCCGTTTTATTTGAATGCTGCTTGGAAAAAATACTCTTTATACCACAGAAGGGATAAACAACATGGCACATAATTACTGCTATTATGTCAGTTATATAAAATAAAATAAAAAAGTAGTGTCTTCTTCTTTTCCATGACAATTTCTGTTAAAATTATATTTTTGCTGAGCCTGCTCAAAGCTTCGTAATAAAAGTGAATTTATTTATAATTGTATTTTTTTCCCCCCGTTTTGTGTAATCTACAACTACAGAGTTGCAGCGCATGACTGCTGCTAGCGCCTCGACTTTTCTGCATGTTTCTTCAAAATGTAATTTTGGCAGTTTTAGCTCATTGGCTCTGCTGCAGTTAACACAGTCCTGCGTCGAAGGACGGGCAACGAAAACAGACGTTCCGTTTCCCAATCTTTGATAACTGTGGTATGGGCGAACGTTTCATTTGAGGGTTACACCCAAGACTTGCACTTTTTCATGCCATTTTTAGCAAAAAGGTACACGCGCACTCACCCGCACTTAGTGCACGTATGCATGTACACATCATAGACACATACACACATACATAAATAGAAGCACACACTTTTGGAAAATATTTGGCCATTATATTAGTTGTATGAGAATGAAGCTGCACTGCATATGGTGAGCACTGGTTTACAAAATGATTAGGGAAAAAAAAGTCCTCATGCAGCAATTCTTTGCATCGTTTTCTGCGTAGCTGCTCAAATGGAGTAACGCCTAATAAAATGGCCGTGTTTTACTTGAACAGTGCTGAAAGACAGAACTCACTAGACTAGTTACGGATTGCTTGCTAATTGCTTCCCACACAGGATTAATAGTTCGTTTCAATTCACTCCACTATAAAGAAGCAAAAAAATACAGCTTAAGTTGCAGATGAACACCTAAATCAAACTTCACACAATCTGCCCCAATCAGTACTGGTGCAGGTAAGAAGGCCTACGCTCGTGTTTCAGTGGGAACGATTTGAAGCCCTTAGTCATCTGCTTGTGCTGTGAAGCTGGCTGCTGGCTGGATGATGGAGGCTGCTGCTGTTGGCTGTAAGAAAAGCTGGAAGAAATCCCAGTGGAGGCAGCGCAGTCGCTGGCCGTGGACCACACCGGGGACTGGAGCATCTGCATGGAATCGTTCCATTGGCTGACAGGGTTGGTCATCTGGTACAAGGAAGAGCTCTGACTGGGCAGTGTGTTGGTTAGGGGCGAGGAGTGCTGCCAGGGAGCCTTTGGAGGCCAAGTTTTAGTTTTATTTTCCTGTTGGAAGACAGAGTTATTAGTTATTAAAAAAAAACAAAAAAAAACAACAAAGTCTGAATTAGCCACTCTAATTCAGGATGTACATAGGAAATGTATCGATTTACTTCATGAGGTACAGTGGGATGCAAAAGTTTGGGCAACCTTGTTAATAGTCATTATTTTCCTCTATAAATCGTTGGTTGTTACGATAAAAAATGTCAGTTAAATATATCATATAGGAGACACACACAGTGATATTTGAGAAGTGAAATGAAGTTTATTGGATTTACAGAAAGTGTGCAATAATTGTTCAAACAAAATCAGGCAGGTGCATAAATTTGGGCACCACAAAAAAGAAATGAAATCAATATTTAGTAGATCCGCCTTTTGCAGAAATTACAGCCTCTAAACGCTTCCTGTAGGTTCCAATGAGAGTCTGGATTGTCGTTGAAGGTATTTTGGACCATTCCTCTTTATAAAACATCTCTAGTTCATTCAGGTTTGATGGCTTCCGAGCATGGACAGCTCTCTTTAACTCACACCACAGATTTTCAATTATATTCAGGTCTGGGGACTGAGATGGCCATTCCAGAACGTTGTACTTGTTCCTCTGCATGAATGCCTTAGTGGATTTTGAGCAGTGTTTCGGGTCGTTGCCTTGTTGAAAGATCCAGCCCCGGCGCAGCTTCAGCTTTGTCACTGATTCCTGGACATTGGTCTCCAGAATCTGCTGATACTGAGTGGAATCCATGCGTCCCTCAACTTTGACAAGATTCCCAGTCCCTGCACTGGCCACACAGCCCCACAGCAGGATGGAACCACCACCATATTTTACTGTAGGTAGCAGGTGTTTTTCTTGGAATGCTGTGTTCTTTTTCCTCCATGCATAACGCCCCTTGTTATGCCCAAATAACTCAATTTTAGTTTCATCAGTCCACAGCACCTTATTCCAAAATGAAGCTGGCTTGTCCAAATGTGCTTGAGCATACCTGAAGTGGCTCTGTTTGTGCTGTGGGCGGAGAAAAGGCTTCCTCTGCATCACTCTCGCATACAGCATCTCCTTGTGCAAAGTGCGCCGAATGGTTGAACGATGCACAGTGACTCCATCTGCTGCAAGATGATGTTGTAGGTCTTTGGTGCTGGTCTGTGGGTTGACTCTGACTGTTCTCATCATTCGTTGCTTCTGTCTATCCGAAATCTTTCTTGGTCTGCCACTTCGAGCCTTAACTTGAACTGAGCCTGTGGTCTTCCATTTCCTCAGTATGTTCCTAACTGTGGAAACAGACAGCTTAAATCTCTGGGACTGCTTTCTGTTTCCTTCCCCTAAACCATGATGGTGAACAATCTTTGTCTTCAGGTCATTTGAGAGTTGTTTTGTGACCCCCATGTTGCGACTCTTCAGAGAAAATTAAAGGAGGAGGGAAACTTACGATTGACCCCCTTAAAACTGTGTATGTAGGTCAGGGGTCACTGAGCTTACCAAGCCAATTTGAGTTCCAATAATTAGTTCTAAAAGTTTTGGAATCAATAAAATGACAACGGTGCCCAAATTTATACACCTGCCTGATTTTGTTTGAACAATTATTGCACACTTTCTGTAAATCCAATAAACTTCATTTCACTTCTCAAATATCACTGTGTGTGTCTCCTATATGATATATTTAACTGACATTTTTTATCGTAACAACTAACGATTTATACAGGAAAATAATTACTATTAACAAGGTTGCCCAAACTTTTGCATCCCACTGTGTATATATATATATATATATATATATATATTTTTTTTTTTTACGCATCAAATGAATGCAGTTGTAAATTAACTAAACATACCTGCTGGGTCGAATGGAAGGATTTCTCCTAGCATTCCAAAGACACCTTCATTTTGGTCCCGATTTGGCCAAGTGTTGTTTCTCGGACCTTGGGGTTTTTGGCCTAGCATTTCAGACACTACATTATCCATGTAAGTCCTTACAAGCCCTAGACTGTACAAATCTGAGCTTAAATCACCAAGTCCAGGGTTTCCCCACTGTCCAATCTGACCAATAGGAGAGAGTCCAGCTATAGTGGGCTTTGAGGGATGCTGGGAGGAAGTGCTAAGCCACTTTGCTGGGACTCTCTGCTGCTGTTGTTGTTGTTGTTGTGGTGCTTGCTGTTGCTGTTGTTGTTGTTGCCCCGGTGGCTGCTGCTGCTGACAAATGGGCTGGAGGAGATTTTGATAGTACTGCAGTGCTTGCTGTTGAGGCTGTTTCTGGGACTGGTGTGGCTGAGTCAAGGCTTGCTGAGAAGCTTGTAAAGAGGTGTGAGAAAGCGGTTGAGAAGGCTGCACACCTGTTGGGGGCTTCTGTTCAGCTCCTGTGGAGGATGCAATAGAATTTCTTCTCTTCACAAGCGGTGATGCCTGTTGAGACTTGCCCATGTTGAACCCTGAAAGAAAGTCTATGACGTCCTGCATTTCTTGATCAGTTGGCAGGTTCATGCCCTTCTCTTCTTGGGTCAGTTCCCTTCTGTCAAACGGATATCCATTGACCAGCTGGCTGAGAGAGCCTGGGATAGGCTGAGTAGACTCAGTTGTCCTTGGAAAGCTGCCAATGTTCAGGATACTTTGCAACCTGACATCCATGGAGGTGGTCTGCTTGTTTTTGTCCTCTGAGCAACCAGTGAACATATTTCTTGATGGGGTATTTGGAACTGAAAAGCCCCCACTGCTTCCACTGCTAGATGAGCTGCTGCAAGAATTTTTCTTGGTAAACTTTGAGGTAAGCTTGGAGATGGTTTTTGGAAGTCCGCTTGAAGTCTTCACTCCATTGCCAGAAGGCATATCCACCTGACTTCCATACTCGGAGCTTTCTCGCTGAAGCTGGATTTGAATAATAGGCAGAGCTTGCTCTCTGTGGATGCAAAACATTATGAAAAAAAATAGGAAGTCAAAACAAAAGTTAAAAACAAAGCATGCAATTATTTAACAGTTTCGCAAAAAACAAATACTGCTCATAACTGAAGACCAAGTGAGGATGTCACATAATGGGATAAGATGGAGTCAGCCCTCGAGTTCTTAAGGCCTGTGCTGACTAACTTTGTGGTGTCCTCTGCCAATGGTTCAGTTTGTCCCTAAGGCTTCAGAAAATGTCACTGCTGTGGAAAACAATCTGCATTGTTCCTGTTCCAAAGAAGGCAGGGGCATCTTCATTTAATGACTACAGCCTAGTTACACTTACGTCACACATCATGAAGACCTTTGAGAGGCTGGCCCTGGACTATATGAGTCCTCTTGTGGTAGACCACCTGGGCCCACTGCAATTTGCCTACTGATCAAAGATTGGAGGATGCAATTATCCACCTTCTCCACAAGGCTTATTCTCACCTGGACAAAGCTGGCAGCACTGTGACGATTATGTTTTTTGATTTCTCCAGTGCCTTCAATACCATCTAGCCATCCCTGTTAAGGGGTAAACTCAAAGATATGCAGGTGGATGAGCCTGTGGTGTCCTGGATAATGGGCTATGTGTCAGGCAGACCACAGTTTGTGAGATTCAAGGACTGTATTTCTGATATCGATGTGAGCAACACTGGAGCACCACAAGGGACAGTCCTCTCTCCTGTTCTCTTTACTCTGTACACCTCAGACTAGAAATAGAAGAGCAGGTTAAGTCACTTACAGAAATTCTCATATGATTCTGCACTTATAGGGTGTATTGATAAAGGGGATGCGACAGAGTATAGTAGTCAGGTGGAAAAGTTTGTTTTTGGTGCAAACAGAATTGTCTGCATTTTAATAACAGCAAAACCCAGGAACTGGTTATTGACTTTTCCGGCACCAAAGAGCCACTATGTCCTGTCACTATTCAAGGAGTAGATGTAGGGGTGGTCCACTCCAACAAGTACTGGGGGGGGTTCCACATTAATGACAGGTTTGACAGGTCTCGGAACAGACAGGAACTGTATAAGAAAGGGTGAAGCAGGTTCTTTTTCTTTTTTTAGGAAACTACATTCCTTTAATATTGAAGTGACATCCTTCACATCTTCTATAACTCTGTGACGACCAGTTGTCTATGCTGTATTGTGCTGGGCTGGTAACATCACTTCAGGAGAGGCCCACTGAACCAACAAGCTAATTAAAAGTAAACAAGGACAGTGTTAAAAAAAAACCTGAATGCCATTATGAAAAATGTTGCACATCCTTTCTCTGACACACTAACATTAAGGTCTTTCAGCCACAAACTTTTTCAGCAGAAGTGTGTCAAGAAACAGTACTGGGGCTTCGTAATACCAACCCGTATTGCATCTCGTATTGTATATTATTATATATTATTATTATATTATTGTATATTATTATTATTGTATATTATTATATTATATATTATTATTATTATATATTATATTATCTCGTATTGTATCGTATTGTATATCGTACTGCATCACCTCAATGTGACTGTGATGGCCAAGTCAGGATTTTTCTTTCTTTTTAGTTTTCTTGCTTTACAGTCATTCTGGTGTGTGTTCAGAGCAAAGTGTGTATGTATATTTATTTGCCTATTTATTATTTAAAGAGCTTCCATAAAAAGCCAAAATTTCCACCTGGGGACAAATACAATTCATTCATTCATTCCTTTTTCTTTCTTTCTTGTATGAAATCAATTAAGCCACCACAAGCCTATTTGTGCTCCATTTTTAACTCCACATTTTTAATGTGAAGTGCTGTTAAAAAGTGTATATTTAATGTAGTCTACTAAAATATGTAATTGCATTCTATTATCGCTATTACTTCTGAATTTGACTCATTGTTACAAAACTATTTATTAATCAAAAACCTTACATGTGATTCCTGGATGAAGTAAATAAAAATGTGAAATGCTGTAACTTTCATATCAGTTAACTTGGCCGCTGAACGCACCTGAATGTTATGCTGTGCTTACATTGTCTAATTCGTTATTTGTAGTTAACACATTGTTTTTAAAGAACAAACTAAAATGGCATTTACAACAAACACAAACAGGTGTGGAGCAGAGTAACAGCACAAGCGGGCACAGCGCCCAAAGGTTGTGATTGGCAATATAATAAAGAGGATAATACAAAAATTAATTTGTGGTTTAAGACTTTCATTAAGTTAAAGTGTTTAAAATGGCACAATCGCACAGAGAGTTATTGTGCTCAATGGATATACGTGAACAGTAGCTAATCAGGAGTCATGACCTGACCAGTACTGGTGTCAAAGGGCAAAAGCAGTTTTCTCATCAAATACTGGACTTGCTGGGCAAATAAGATTTTTCAGATTTTGGTTACAGTTACAAATAATATTATCTATTTATTCATTCATTACCCTATCTGTCTCTCTCTCTCTTTGTCAAGGTTGCACATAATGTCACACTGTAAACTAGCAGGCTGCTTGAGATTGATGACTCTAAATTTTGAACATGTGTGTCCAAGTCCTATAAAATGAACTGGTGACCTGTCCAGGTCCATTTCCTGCTTTTTTGGTAGTGCTGAATTCAGAGATCTACGAAAATTCAAAGTACTTTGTGCGCTAAATTTTTCACTACACTTGGTAAAGGCACCTGCTGCCAAACTGGACAAAGCAGGTACCAAAGATGAATGGATTTTCATTATGGTCCACGTAGATATGATTCACATGTGCCATGCTTACTTCATAATTATTGCAGTGAATTCTTGGTTTATGTCTGAAGAGTTGACTGTAACTGGGAAAGCTTGTTCTCTGACACAGCTGGAATACTACATAGAAGGCAGTAATCACCATTTTTTTGCAATTTTTATACGATTAATTTTGGAGTCATACATGAGATCTTAAAATGCATCTTTGGTTTGAAAGTGGACATATTCTGTAAGTCTGAGGGTTTTTTTTTTTTTTTTTTTTTAAATCACATTTGCTCTGTATACTCCATTTTAAAACCACATGCATTTATGAAAATTTGTAAAACAATGCTTCACTTAAGAACACAATTTCCCATGACAGTTTCATTTATTACATGACTGTAAGAAAACAACTATAAATAACATATGATTTATAAGGATCAGTCCTATAGAGACCTGAAGATGAAGGCTCCTTTAAAAATGCATATGCATAATCAACAGAAATATCTGTCAACACTCTTTTTATTGTTCACATTATTGATAATGCTGAATAATCATATCAGCATTTTATTCATTGTTTATTGTCTTTGCTGGGTAAAGTATATGCAGCCTTAGATTTAGCAGCTTGTGGTGTCTCCTTTAGTATTAATATTTTAAATAAACATTTCCTATATCTGATCAATCCCCTTCAATATGTCCTGGCTGATAGGTTAGCTCACATCTGGACTCTTGGACAGACTGATCATTCCAGTTAAACTCAAGATTTGGATCCAGCAATTCTAAAAATGCAACTTTCTTTTGCTTCAGTCATTCTGCAGAAAATGTTTTTGTCTACTATCATCATTATGCTACATCACTCATATGGATGAATACCATGACATTTTCCTATGGAGTTTGCATGCTGAGAAGTCATTGCTCCCTTAATATCTGTATGCTATCCAGGTACCAAGACTGCAAAGCTTCCCCCAGAGTTACATTTCTGCCCTGATAATTCTACGCAGTGGTGTGTTGGGGAGGCAGCATAAGGAAGAGGGACGCCTCACATCTGGACAAACTGGTGAGGAAGGCAGGCTCTACTATAGGCATGGAGCTGGACAGTTTGATATCCGTGGCAGAGCGACAGGCGCTGAGCAGGCTCCTGTCAATCATGGAGAATCCGCTGAACAATATCATCTCCAGACAGAGGAGCAGCTTCAGCGACAAACTGCTGTCACTGTCCTGCTCCAATGACAGACCAAGGAGATCGTTCCTCCTCCACACTATGCGACTCTTCAATTCCCCCCCTGGGGGGGGGGGGGGGTGGGGTGGGTTTGGTAAACGTTAACACTATACAAGATTACAGACTGTTATACCTGCCTCGCACTCTCTCCTTGCATTTTTTTTTTAACTTGAATTGCTTTTTTATCACTCTTTAATTAATATTGTTTTTTATCAGTATGCTGCTGCTGGAGTATGTGAATTTCCCCTTGGGGATTAATAAAGTATCTATCTATAACTGGAATAAATTTTTTGCTGGAATTCTTTCTGTAAGATTTTGGATTATCTAAGCGTTCAGTATCAAACTTTAGAGGTTACCTCCCTATTATCTTGCCATGTACAATATACAAGGGGTTTTCAAAGACAAGCATCCAATAGATTTGTAGCCATTACTCTGGAGATCTCAGTGATCAAGGAGTATTGTACATCTTGTTCTTAGAGGTTTTTCATTGAATGGACACCTCGGGAATGAATCTGTAGCGATGTTTTTCTGTTTGACCTTTTAGATTAAGAGCAATGACAACTCTTTAATGAAACCTTCAGAAATCACTTTTAAGAGTAGAATATTTGGACTGCTATTCTTAAACTTGGGCAAAGAACTCAACCACTTTATGTAAAATTAATACGGGAATAGAGATAATTTTCAGGGGTTCTTAAAAGCTCTCACTTCTGCCTAGAGGTTCCACTTAATATGTAAAAGCATTAATGCTGGAAACCCTTGTTTTCAAATGGCAGAGTAATGAATGTAAGCAATTACTTACTTACAAACACACACCATGCAGTGAAATGAACAGCTACCCAGTATTACATATAGCAGGGGTGGCTAACTCTGATCCTGGACAGCCAAGTGGCTACAGGTTTTCATTCTTAGGTTTTCTTATTTAGTGACTAGTTTTTGCTAATTATCTTCATTTAATTTATGTGCTATTTAAGACTCAGACCCTCTAAATCAGGATAAGCAACATTGGTCCTGGAGGGACGCAGTGGCTTCAGGTTTTTATTCCAACCCAATTGCCTGATGAGAAATCATTCATTGCTGATGAAGCACTTACTGCTCAAGTCACATTTTTGTGCTTCATTTCAGTTGTCTCCCATGCTAAGATTTTGAATCCTTAATTGCTTTTTAGTCTTAAACAGCTGCAATCATCGTTTTAACTGCTTCTTATTAGCAATAAGATGCAAATGACAAAAGAACCAGTAGTTCTATGTCTAGCTTGTCTCCATTCCCACCAATGTGTTTGCATCATTCACTAATTGATTTAATTAAGTACTAAGAATATAACTGAAGAGAAAGTGTAAGCTTCAAATCACATGGACGGTACATGAATCATTAGAAAGGAAAAAAAAAATCTATGATTTAAGAATGAACTGACATGGTAGAATTAAAACACATACAAGCCATGAAATTAAATAAGATCTGTTATTGTTGAGGATTGGCTTCTTATTAAGCAACTGGAACAAAAACCTGCTGCCACTGCATCTCTCCAGTATCAGAGTTGGCCACATCTGATACTGTAAACCCCTCAGTTATTGGCATTGCAACTACAGGCTATGGGTGAGAAAACATCCTGCTACCTTGTGACATTCATATGAACCACATTCCTGCAAAAGGGCCTCATAGTGCAGGGTAGCAAAGAATTTGACTGTGACAAAAGTGCTTTTGAGAATCGAGTGGCACCACTACAGGGTGGGTCTCTGACACCGAATCTAAGAAGCTCTCTGGGTAAGTAACTGCACCATGCATTCCTCAGTTTAAAATTGAAGATCTTTCTCTTTGTGATAACAGGTGCCAATCTTAACTAGGGAAAATTATCAAGTGGAGCAATGGCTCTACTGCCCAAGAATGTATCGTTCACCACCTCACTTGCTTTAAACATGGCCCTTTAAATACTGCTAATGTACATACTAATGTACTTTGTAAAAATGGCAAAAAGGACTCTAAACCTAAGGAGACACCATTAAGGAGACAACCAGCCATGTTTATGTATTTATGGTGTTAAAACCATCAATCATGACAGTTTCTCAGTATTTGTTACAAACTTTGAAATCAAAAATGGAAAAGCTCAAAAGTGATCTAAATATACTTTTATAGGACTGCTCAGAGAGCATTCTTCATACTATGATACTTTTAGTGACTTAAAGGCAAAAAAAATATACAGTATGTGATAATATAACTAATATAAATTACATTACATCATTTTTTTGTGTTGTACATAATCCTTTGCACATGTTTCTATAAAAATGAAAATTATGTCAAAATTAAGTAAAGATAATAAGAACTTTAATATGATGTTAAATGGAGGGTTATTGTACAAAAGTCTGTATAAAAATACAACCCCAATTTCAAAAAAACTGTATAAAATGTAATTAAAAACAGAATGTAATGATTTGCAAATCTCATAAACACATTTTCTATTCACAACAGAACATAGAAAACATATGAAACGTTTAAACTAAGAAAATGTACCATTTTAAGAAAAGAATAAGGTCATTTTGAATTTGATTGCAGCAACACACCTCAAAAAAGTTGGGACAGGGCCATGTTTACCACCGTGTAGCATTCCTATTCTTTTAACATCAATCTGTAAATGTCTGGGAACTGCAGAGACCAGTTGCTGGACTTTTGGGAGAGGAATGTTATCCCATTCTTGTTGATATAGGATTCTAAATGCTCAGCAGTCCTGGGTTTTCTTTGTTGTATTTTTTGTTTCATGATGCACCAAATGTTTTCAATTGGTGAAAGGTCTGGACTGCAGGCAGGCCAATTCAGCACCCGGACTCTTCTACTACAAAGCCATGCTGTTGTAATAGATTCAGTATGCAGTTCAGCATTGTCTTGCTGAAATATGCCAGGCTTTCCCTGAAAAAGACGTAGTCTGGATGGGAGAATACGTTACTCTGAAACCTGCATATCCCTTTCAGCACTGACGGTGCCTTTCCATAGACACTAATGCACCCTCATACCATCAGAGATGCATATTTTTGAACTGAGCGCTGATAACAAGCGGAATGGTCCTTCTCCTTTTTAGTCTGGAGGATGTGACGTCCATGTTTTCCAAAAAGAATTTCAAATTTCGATTTGTCTTACCACAGAAGAGCTTTCCATGTTGCCCCAGTCCTTTAGCATTTGTGAAACATGTTTATGTATGACTTCTTCTTTGTATGAAAGAGTTTTAAGCTGAATTTGTGGATGGTACGGTGAACTGTGTTCATAGACAATGATTACTGGAAGTGTTTCTGAGCCCATGCAGTGATTTCCATGACAGAATCATGCCTGGTTTTAATGTAGTGCCACCAGAGGGCCTGAAGATCACAGGCATCTAATATTGATTTTCGTCATTGTTCCTGGCACACAGAAAATTCTCCAGATTCTTTGAATCTTTTGATGAGATTATCTACTGTAGATGATGAGATATTCAAAGTCTTTGCATCTTTTGACACATTTTTTTGCAGATTGAGGAACCTCTGCCCATCTTTACTTCTGAGAGACTCTGTCTCTCTAAGATGACCTTTTTATAGCCAATCATGTTAGTGACCTGTTGCAAATTAACCTAATTAGCTGCAAATTTCCAGACTTTTGTTGACCCTGTCCCAACGTTTTTGAGATGTGTTACTCCCATTAAATGCAAAATGAGCTAATATTTTTCATGAAATACTAAGATATCTCACTTTCAAAATCTGACATGTTTTCTATGTTCTATTGTGGATAAAATATGGGTTTATGATATTTGCAAATCACTGTATTCTGTTTTTATTTACATTTTACATAGCCTCCCAACTTTTTTGGAATTGGGGTTGTAATCATCTATCTTCTAAACTCATTCATTTACAAAGTGTATCCTGGCAATGTCAAGAGAGAGACAGATGTGGGAGAACAAATTCATGCACGCAACAAAAAAATTTAAGTCTTACTATCCAACATAACAATTTAGGCATACAAATTTGATTTTATAGTCTTCATCTACCCATATTTATTTTCACTTAATCTAAGAATGTATGCTGGCATACAAATGCCATTTCTGGCAGCTCTCAGGGCTCTAATATTATTTTACAAGATCAAGTCTTGAGTGCAATATATACATTTTTTACATCAGAACTGAAGCCAACCAAGTCATGGGACCAGACCTTATCTAAATCAAAGTATGAATGGTTAAAATGCTTTATAGAAGCATTTCAGAAATTTATTGTATGCTATTAAAGAATCCTTGCCCCTTACTTTTATGCTGTTTCATGTCTCCTTATGGTTAGCCGATATTTATTCAGTCTTCTCATTGTCCCTTGTTAATCTTCATTATACATCACTCTACCACCACCCTATGACTGTTTTACCACCCTGTGCAAGTAGATGTGACCAGTAGTTTGGACACTTTACCTGAACTTGTGTCACAAAACTCTTTCAACCTTCTGTAATCCTAATACATACTTGATTGAAGGGCCAATGAGTGGGCCCTGATTGTACGTTTTTTCCTCTGAAATCCCCCTGGATTAAGTTAGGCCAGCAGTTAAATGCCTTCAGAGCAAAGCTTACCTGTTTATTCTGAATGAACAGCTCAGTTATCTATTGAATAATCAGATTTAAACATCACTCCAAGAGAAATGCTCCTGTTTTAATGTATTCTCTCCACAGAGTGCTGCATGTGCAAATTCTTAAAGAAACCCTCATGCAGAAACAGTGTCAAGTTAAAAGGGTTTTGCCCTCCCTTCTTTACCTCCTTTCTTTCCATCTGTTTATATCGAACACTGCAGTGTAGAGCACATCAACTTGCCCTAGCGTCTTCTCTGGATCAAGACTTCGCTGTAGCAGTGACATTGTGGCAGGGTCCTCTTTGAGACACCTGGAAAAGATAAGGATTTTAAATTATAAACTTTTTCTATTTTTTACACAGTTACTACTGTACATTTATGTAGAATTCCAGAAGCTCTTCCTTAAAAAAAATCATGTTACATTTCTATGTGCTCTATGAACCTCTACACTAGAATATTTCTGAGTATAAAGTTGTCACTTTACTGATCCTGCTGATTATTGAGGGCATTACACATATGAGACTACGTTGTTCTCTGGATGACCAAAACTCAAAACTGCAGGTAGCTAATTAATTCCACTTTTAAACAACCAGGAATCAGGCCTGGTTGTTTGTTCAGTGCTCACCTCCAGCTCACTATGTAACCCTCAGCAAGTCAGTATCTTTAAGTATATAGAATAGAAGTAAATGACTAGATTATAGCAATACCTGGAAATCCCCTGGGATAATTTACACTATGGAAAGGTGCTGTATAAAATACATTTTTTTAATAATATGTGTAAATAACAAAACACTTTAAAGACTGGCAAGTTTACAATAAAAAAGGCCTGAGTTAACACAATCCTCACACAAAGCCTAAAAAGGTGGTTGAGAGCAAGAAGGACTGTAGTAACTGCTACTCTATAACAGTCATCGCTTCCTTACTGAGCCCTTAACAGAAAGGGAGAGAAAAAGACTAACGTTGTAACAAACTGTCTGATTTTAAATGTTATACATTTATGTTTTGAAAAATGTACCCGTACTTTTTTGTATTAATGGCTATGGAATAAATCTTTTACATAATCAGAAAGTTTATAAAAGAAAACACAATATATTGAAATCCTATTTGCATTTGCTAATATTAATTTCACTAAACCTTTGATGCAAAGTTTTTGTGTGTCAGAGGACAAAATGGTATGATTAATAAGTTGAAGGGTAACGGAGTGCAATCCAATATGGATAGCACTGTTGCTTTAAGAGATGGGGCAGCATGAATCACCTGTAATGGCAGCAAAAGGTTCAGCATGGATATCCAGTGTTACTGGAGGGAGTTTCTAGCCTGGGCACCTGACCCTAGAAGTGATTCTGAGGCTTGGCTGGAAGAGAGTTCAGATTTAAAGCCACCTCATGGCCACAGACAATTCAAGTTTAGAGTTGGGAGACTGGATGGGGCAACATTTCAGCTGGCAGATGGACGTTAGAATAAAGACAGAAGGTAACACTTGGAGTGCTTTGTGCAATACTTACGTACGTAAGCCTTCAACACCAGGTAGACAGAGGCATCAAGGAGCATTTAGTCTTGTGTTTGTTCAGTTTGTACTGGTATTTTGTGTTCTTCCTGTGTGGTTTATCTCTAATAACTATTTACCTTTTGTCTCTATGGTGTTAGCCTAGGAATGGAAGGCTGGTGTGGATACCCACTTCTGAAGTCTTATTTTAAAGTTGTTAACTGCAAGAATGTACAGTACTATTAAAAAGGTTGACCTTATTGGTAAAATTACTTATGATTTACATCATAAACAAAGATAAACAATTTGGACTATTGCATCATAAAAAGCTTGGCATACTAGCACAGTGGTTAGTGGTACTACCTCATAGCTGGACTATCTAGTGGACTTTACACAATCACCTTGTTTATGAACTCGTCAAAACATGCAGGTTAGCTTTGTTCCTGTCTCTAAATTGAAAGATTATGAGCAACCGTGTCCTTTGAGGTACTAGTGCCCCTGTCCAGGGTGGGATCCTGCCAAGAGACACCAGTCTCCTTTAACCTTGTATCTGGTGGAGATCAGAAAAAGAATGACTTAAAACTGTCATACATACTGTTCTTATTGAAATATTTATCACATTCTGACTTTTCAAGGATACAGCTTAAAGCAATATGCTGATTTTGTAGTTTCTACAATTTAAATGGTCTATTTTTGGGGAGTTTAAAGTGAATAATAAACCACTGTGAAGGCTGCTGTCATGGAAAAACACAGTTTATGAAACTCATCTCACTTGCATAGAAGATACATGGCAAACTTGTTTCCTTTGCCCTTACCAATGCTGTGCTCAATATGCCAAGTGTACTCGCTTCATCTTTTGACTCAGGTATAATCAAACTGCAGAGTCACACTTAAATTGTGCTCTGCATTTCAGGAGTGACAGTTCAAAGACTTCATTAAAAAAATGTCATCTTTCTGAGCAGATGTCTGCTGGTTTATTAGTAAACATTGCACAGAAGGCAATGATTCCATCCCAGCAGATGTTTCAAATTTCAAAATCAAACAACACCTTTAATTCAAGAATGCAAATCAGGCAGAAACATTTTAATGTACCATGTTGATGGAACTTGAACCACAATTTTGGAACCTTCCAGGCTAATCTGAGGAGCATATGCTTCTTTGTTTTCAATTTGAGCTGTATCCACCACAACCTGGAGGCAGAAAAACAGAAAACTAATTAGTTATACAAACGGAAAAAAAATATTCCCCAAGTGTAAGTGCAATAGTCGGAGAGTGGATTTGTTACCATTGTAAAGGCCAAGTAATAAATGCAGTATACTTATAAAAAAAAAAAAAAAAAAAATTAGAAATGACTTGGACTATTTATCTTTTTAAATACTGAACAACTAAGAGTCAAAGCCACTCATGTTTATACACAGTGCTGATACAATGAGACATCCCATCAGTGTTTCAAATGCTTTTCATGATCACCAGGTCTCTGAAGACCTTAATGTAAGGTAGCGTAATGTGGTGAAAGAAAGGTGGATGGGATTTTAAATAATGTGGCACATTTGTCTTCATGTTTTTGTCTTTTAAAAGGTAACCAGGCAAGAGTCCTACTAGATTTGTATTTGCAGGATGAATGGCACTAGCGCAGACCATAAAATACAATAAGAGAAAAGATATCATGGCAGCCAGGGCTTCATTAGCAGTGGCCCATAAATCTGGTAGACAGCTCTAGGAGCTTTCAAAATGTGACCAGAGACTAGCAAATCCCATTTTAATCAGAGTCTGGGTGCTAATAGTGAAGGCTGAAATATTTTACATTGTGATCAGTAGGACAGGTACTGCATATTAATACTATAGAGGGAATTAAAACACAAAAAAGAAGCCATGTTTATTCATTACTGAAAACTACTTTTTCACATTTTCTCAGGGTGTTTCTCTCTGCACCTCTAAGCAAATTTGAGACAACTGATACTAATGATAGAAGCTCTTGCAAAACGTATCATCATTTAAAAACATTCACATCATATGATAAGCAGAGTAACAGATGGTTCCAATTAGAGCCGTGAGTATTTCATTTTGGCAACACAGACCTGTTTAACACTACAGGCATCATCTACTTTAACAAGCTATTCTTAGCACTTACAGTGCAGTAAAGAACGCCATAGGCCTTGATTAAAGCGCACACATACAAATTTTAAACCATGTACTTGACAGTCAGCAGGTTGGTATACTTGTGCAGCGGAGGAAGTCACAGTGCACACCATAGGATTACTTCAGAGTTCTACCAAAATTACTAGCTGTTACATACTGTGCCTTAATTTAAACATTTCAGTCATTTTTATTATAGAAGTTTCACAAGCTATGTAGAACTTGGATGAGCCAGAGCCCAAATCAGGAAACATCTGCGTCAAAAATATAAATGTTGATGTGAGAAGCCTGGTGGTCCAGTAGAGGTTGTTGTTTTGTCTGCACACCTGCGCACCTCATGATGAGAGGTTCTGCTCTGTGGTAAGGCCAGGCTTTCTAATGAAAAAATTAATTAACTTGGTAATGCTCTATGTTCGTTATATATGCGGGGGTACATTATTATTTTTTTCCAGGCTTATTTTTTGTGAATTTAATATTTCTCTTATTTAATGCCCAAAATCTGTTCAGATTTTGATGTATTTTTTTTCAGATTTTATAGCATTGGATTTACATTTTAAACCAAGACTCCTATCATGAATACATTTTTCTCCACCCATTTTAGTAGTACAATAACACAGCATTAACCTGGAAGCAGCCTTGAGAACACTCTGAGCAAATGGCGTGTTAGCATATTTAAACTTACTCTTGAGGGAAAAAAATGGTCTTTACAGCAAACAGCAGAATATAATTCAGTGTTGTTTATCAAAGTCAAAATTAAGTCTTAGATGAAAATTCTGGTCAAGGAAGCTTGGTACATGTATCTTAAATGGACCCAATTCATAATACATTTTGGACAGGCTAATATGAAAGACAGAGAGAGAGAGAAATTTGGACCCAAACTTCACCAGTCCAGACTTCTGTTCATTAAATGAGAATCTAATTGTAAAGTTACGTTTATAGCACTGTCTTAGATTATTTAAGGGTGTGCGATTTTTTTTCAGCTAGAGTTTATCCTTGTTGCATATAAATGTTACAACTGCTTTCAGTATTTTAAAGGAGTTTCCTGATATGGACTGGAAAACATGTAAGAATGTTGTGGGATATTCATTATGATTATATCGATTCTTATAAGTAATGTCAGGTGTATTTGAAAGTAACCAGAGAAATCTTATTTAATACGCTCCAAAAGAATGTTAAACTTCAGTATGAATAAATCTTTTAACTTTGTGAGATAATAACTCCAAGACAAGTTAACAGATGTGAAACAGTAAAATGGATGCTCCGATTAATCTTAAGTTCTGAGATCCTGCCAAACTCATCAGTTTGGTTTAATACATGTGAACAATTATTCTTTAATGAAATATAAATCTCTTAGTAGTGTCTCAGGTATGCTTGCCTCCGGAGAACTGAATTAAGCAGAGTTTGATATTCTTTCTACAAAAGAAAATGATAATGAAAGTGCACCGCACATTACTATGTGTTTTGTAAATTGATTTTATGACTAAATTAACTGCAAATTAAATGTCCACTACGACAATTCATTATGAGAATTCATAAAATAATACAGCAAATCATGACTTGATATTAACCTTTAACAATGTCATTTGCACATTCAATATTCTTGTCATGAGGATAACTAAGGTAAATACCTCCAATATATCCCATCATTTTCTACACCGGTTTATTCCAAATCAGGCTTCTTGAGAGTTTAACTGTTTCTTTGCAGCACCATCCAACTGGCAAGAACCAAAAAAGACTGATCTGCCTATCACAGCACACACACACACTCTCACTTGGCCAATTTATAGTCACTGATTTCCTGTACATCTTCAGGATATGGAAGATCACCAGAAGATCTGGAGGAAAAAACCCAGCAGCGAACAGGGCGGAACAGCAGCCTCAATATAACAACCATTTTATATCAAAATCATTTGAAATTACTATAGAGACTTTATAGATTATTCCCATAAAAAGACTTGATTTTAATATTTTAATGTGTGTAAGTAATGCATCAATAAAACATTTAACATATATTTATGCAAATATGTTCAGTTAGGACCTCGGGTCAACATCTAGTATACAGTCATCAAAAGGCTTAGAGAGTGTCAGTCCTGGGCAGTGTTCCTAAAACCGCTCCAAGCACATCTCACCAACTGCACATTAACAAATGATTTGGTGAGCTCAGCAAATCAGAGGCCTCAGAGAAAATGAAAGTTTCAAATGAAAATGTTATACACAGTCTACAATGTGACAGGAGGCAAAGCAATAACCCTGATAAAATGAGAACAAGCAAAAAAAAAAACAAAAAAAAACAAATCAGGCTCTCATCTATACAGGTGATTCTCCAATATGACATGCAATTAAATGTCCTCTTCTGACTCTCACCAATAAGACATGAATGAAACGCAACATTTACTCAAGCCTGTTTTGCTGTGACATTACAGTCAATTTTAATTTTAAAATTATAACAGAAATAATCTATTTAAAAATTAGATTATAGGTTTATTACACAATTTATAAGAAACAGTAACAGTTAACCTGTAGTGCATACATAAACGGTATCAGACTTTTACTACCTTGCATTGCATCCATCACAGGCAATTTGGAGGAATGGATTGCCTTTGAAAATATAAACTTCAAATAGTAAAAAAATTAAAGCTAGCCTTTGAGGCAGTCCATTTGCCTATGGCACTGTTACCCCAAGAAATCAAGAAAGAAATAATGAAAGAACCAAAAGTAACTCCAAGACCCCTTGTCCCTCTCCAGATCATCCTAATTTGTAGACAGTAAAAAATCCACAACTTAAAGGCACTGTATGGATAGCACTTGGGGCCCCAGACATAAGTGTCATAACCTGCATTCATATTTATGAGGAGGAGCTAGACGTGTCTGATGTGATAGACATATTTATGTGGACATGGCAACTTTAATAATAATTGATTACACTTATAGAACACTTTTCTAACCTACTCAGTGCATTTTACATAAACCATTGTTGAACCATTCCAACAACCACCAATGCATGGCAACCATCTGGATGATGGATGGCAGCCATTCTTACAACCGTACCCCTACCACACATATGAGCTATTAATTGGTGAAGGGGTGAGAGAGATAATTAGACAATTAGAAAAGGGGGTGATTAGGGGGCCAGAATGACCAAGGTGTGGTGGGCAATTTAGCCATGACAATGGGAAACATCCTTCTCTTTTCAAATGATGCCCAGAAAATTTTTATGACCACAGAATCAGAACCTTGGTTTTATGTCTCATCTGAAGGATGTGTCATTTTAATAACACAGTATTCCCATCAGTGCACTGGGGCATTGGGTGTCCATACACCGATCACAAGAAAAGCACCCACTGAAGACCTCAACAACACCTCTCCAGCAGCAACTGAAGTTTTTCCTAGATGGTCTTCCATCAAAGTAATGGCCAACTTTCAGCAAGGTTAGGGTAGGGAGATAGGAGTCACAGGTTTGAAGTAGATATAAAACTGATGGAAAAGATAATCATTGAATTCTCTGTATGCAAATACATCAGTAGCCTAAACTCCTATATGGTATTGTAATAAATGGAGCTACACTGTATCCTGTAATTATTTAATTAAAGTGTTCTGTTTACTGGTCACACAATCCCTTTACCTTCACCTATAGTTTCTCTGGGCAATGATCAAAAAAAATATGATCACAGATAAAAGTGGCAAAAACAAATTTCCTGGACAGAGTTGTAGGGTTGAAGAGCTCGGCAAAATGAGAGGACCCTAGTGTAGAACTGCTTCTTCTTTAGATCTAAAGTAGCCAGCTAAGCTGTGTTAGGCATACGTTTTGGGTGCCCTTATGGGGGCAGAACAATGGCATATTGGAGACATTAAACCCCTTAACTGGCTTGGGAGTTTCTGAGAATTCCCCAGGAACAGCAGGTAGAACTTTGCTGAGGACATGGTGGCCTGGTTGTTCTGGTTTAGTAGGTTGCCACCATACTAACCACTGACCAATTTAAAAGGATAATTTAACAAAGAAAAAAATAAAGCTACTGTTCATATGGCTAAAAGTGAGAAAACCACAAATAAAATGTGCATTCAAATGCATTTATGAGTTCTTATTTCATGTTCTGTAAACATTAAAAGCCACTCACCCCACCTGGAGAAGATGTAAAAATTAGCATGGATTCCTCTGAAAGAAGGCCGCATGAAAAGGCCTTTAAAAGAAAGAGTCAATGAAGTATTGTCTACCAAGCTTGGCTCAAGATAATCTCAGCCAAGTCAGCAAATGCAAAATGTGATGTTCTATGCAAGTCCAACTTGCCAGATCTGAAGGAAATGATTTCCTGAACCAAAGGATGTATGTTTTAGAGTTCTGTTAATTAGGCAGGTGTATCCTCCAGAAAGCAAACATCCCTAAACACTGCAGAAGTTAAATCCTAAGGTTACTCTGATGGGAAAATATATAAATCTTTCAAAAACGATACTGGGCACTTCTTACTGCCAAGAGCCAACTTGTCCTGTGACATTGTCCTCTTCCAGTAATTCTTCCTTTTATCTGAAACTCTGCACAGTGGTGAGAAAATTCACACACACCAGGAAACTTTCAGTTCAGTGTTTATAGAACCTCTGGTGTTTTGTGCTTAGTCAGTACACAGAAAGACAATTTCCAATCTCACCTGACTGATGTTTCACGATTGAATCTATTATTAGATGTATGAAATGAAAGTGTGACAAACAGTATACTAAAAAGATAAAAAGATCAATATCTCTTAATATATGTAACATCTTATATTATCAATCAATTCATTATCAATAATGAAGGTTAAAGCATGTGTGTGTGTGTTTTTTGGGACCTGACTGGAGGCAGGCAATGGAGCCACCTGTGACTGGGTGTAAGTCTGAACATGCAAGCCCATGTGTGCTGAGTAGGATTGGTACCCCAGCAACATCAGAAGGGTAAGATCACCATCTTGCATGACAACAGTCCAGTCCTAGCTTAAATCCCTATTACAGGGTGAACCATACAAAGTTTGGTGTATTCTGCTTCATAATAAGAGCGAGCTGGCTTTGTTAGTTTAAAAAGCAATGTCACTATAATGTGGATCCATTTTCACAGAATATGAGTAACTAGAAAATAAAGAACAAGTGAGTTTTATCCCTTCTGCCCCACTGGATGTTTTTAGTCTCTCTGAGCTTGCCTTAGGATGCCAGTGTTACTGTGTAACACATGTGACTATCCCAAGTTCAACATTAAAGCAAAGATTGCCATTTGGCTCCTTCTCCTGCTTCAATAGAGGAATTAAAATACAAATGATTGTATCTTTTTTATTTAAGCAAAATTTCCTGCAAAATAACATTGTTCCACCATAAAGCAACTTCACCGAACTAGGCTGCACAGCCTTATATGCTACCTTATATGTACACTAAAGGCTAACCAACAATGACAACTAAAAGGGAAATGATGCTAACCACTAAGCAAAAACCCTAAATTTTTATTCAAAAAAGTCAATAATGTTAGTTACAACAATCTCTATGCTGATATAAATCTATATGCTGAATTATAACATAATAAACATATTTTAGCAGGGGTTGGAAAAACACTTAGAGTCCATGCAGCCCTCCAGGATCAGAGTTTGACACTACACAACATCTAATAGTGTACGACTCTGCTGACTCATGGGTACCTGACAATCCAACCTAAATAGTTTATACAAATTTGAACAAAGGTGTGGAATCAGCACACAGCCCTGTGGCTGTCCACTTTTGACTTTAACTAATTACGACAATGTTCCTAGTACTGTAGTTTTTTTATGTGCTTATGTAAATTTTTCACCTTTATGCAGGCTGCTGCTTAAATGCCAAACTTATCCAGTTGACTTTTATTTAAAGGGGTTTTGAAATTAACCATATTTAATATTGTGTGTTTCATTTTAATAAAGGACTTTTGTTGCTTCATCATAAAACTCAATGTTTTTCCCATCTAAAGCTACACTGACTGCCTACTAACAGCCCTTCACCAAATAGCTGTTCCTGTATATCCTGTCCTTTATAATTGCTGCAATAATATTCCTGTTACTCAGATTTTAGTTCAATGGTACTTCATTCTAATTAAATGCACTATTACTTAAAAGATAACTGTGCTGTGCAATAACAACAAATATGGTGTAAAATAAAGGCACAAAACAAACAACCAAAAAAAACCAACTATGTAAACAAACAAACTTACTTCATGCAATTCATCCCCCTTGGGCACAGATTACATGCTTGCTTGCTTACTGTCTGTCTGCCTGTCTATCTACAGAGACACAGAAGAACGTTCCTTTTATTCTTGACACATCTGCTAAAAATCTCAAGTTCCCTGAACTACACTTTCTCAGGGTCCTGCAGTTCCTGCAGCACTGTGATTAGAGCTTTAACTTGACCATTCAGAAACATTCACTTCTTTAATGTGTATGATCTTTTTAAAGCAGAATGTGTGCATCAGCTTCACTTTTTCATTGGGCTGATACAGATTTCTCGATACGGTATTCCACTGTAATATTTACTTTTCAATACAAAGAAGTATCCCCATAATGTGATAACATGCTTTATTAATAGGGATGGAGTTATATAGGTCACTGCCACCATATACAGAATTTTGGAACACATTATATATTGTAGTTTGTTATATAATACTTTAGTAATGTTTTTGGGCAGCCACAAACACTACAGAAATTTTAACAGGTTAACTGACTGGGTTCCAAGTACATTGTTAATTCATATTAAGCTGATTCAGTCTACTGCGGTGGGTTGGCACCCTGCCCAGGATTGGTTCCTGCCTTGTGCCCTGTGATGGCTGGGATTGGCTCCAGCAGACCCCCGTGACCCTGTTCGGATTCAGCGGGTTGGATAATGGATGGATGGATGATTCAGTCTATGAGTGCGCAGCAATGTATCTGGTGGTTTCAGGAAATACTGAAGCAGTCATAGAAATAATTATGTCCACTAAGAAAACTAGAAAATCAAAACATCAGAAACTGTGTTGTTTTTACTGAGAGAAGAAAAAAAAAATTTGAACAGGCTCAGGGAAATCTCCAGACAGAAGATTTGCAGTAATATTGGATAAACTATTTTGTAACACAGATATCAACAGCTATTAATGAAGTTGAGATATAAGAATCATTTCCTCCCACTTGTATTATTTGCAGTAGATACACCAACTTATTTTTTTCAGCAGCTGGGAATTAAAACTAAAAATGCAAGTTTCCAAAGAAGTGCCATGTTGTACAAAACAAAATAAAACTGCAGAATACTACTGTCATGTGAAACATTCTTGAACTTTAAAATTAACAAAAATTAAACTTGAATGGAAAAAGTAAATAAAACCCATCAAACAGATTGGCATTTTTAATTGGTGGGGAAGCAGAAGGACTGAAATATAAAAAAAAATCTGTCACAGTTATTACTGTATATTTTTTTGTATTTCAGTACAGGTTTTTTTTATTGTGCAGGTTATTGACATTTTTTTTAATTATGTATATTTATTTATACCTGCAGGTTGAATTAAGTTAAAATTTTATAATTTGTTTGAATTTTGTTGTGAATCTTATTAAATGAGTACAGCATGACAAACATAAAAATCATACAAATAATGTGAACCTGTAAAATATTGTATTATATTTTTATGGAGCCATAAAATAAAAATTTAACGTTTTGAATTGTAAATACTAAAATTGTCAAGAATTCTTACTTGTCATAGACTCGTATCAATAAGTGGTATAAAATAACTTGTTGAAAAATTGAAAATTTATAAACTAGTACTTTTCACACATGTACAAGTTGACATTAATTTTGTTAATTGGCATTGGTAGTAATGGTATAGAAATTAATTGCTTAAACCGTTTCAATTTTATAATTCCAAATTAATAAAAAAGCATTTATTTACTGGAAAATGACCAGGAAAAATTCACTACCACCAAAGATCTAGTCACTGCAGCTGTCATTTGCCAGTTGGTTGGATGACTTTTGTATTGAAGGAGAGGCAAAGAATGGTATTTAGTACTAGGGTGTTGTACCGTGTTAGCCATTATGGATGTAGTGATAAGTTAGGCAAAATGACACCTTTTATTGGCTAATTACAAAGATTACAATATGCAAGCTTTTGAGGCAACTCAGGTCCCTTCTTCATGCAAGATGCCCAAGTTGCCTCGAAAGCTTGCATATTGTAATCTTTCTAGTTAGCCAATAAAAGGTGTCATTCTGTTTAACTTCTCACTACAATGGTATTTTTACAATAAACCATCTAAAGATAAGAGTGTAACACAAATATCAGTCTAGGTTCCATCTGTAAAGCTACACAAATAAATGTTAACATTAAGAACTACTACCTCAAGTTGATGTATAACAATAAACTTTAGATGAACATGAGTCAAAATCCACACCCCCTTTCAATGTTTTACAATTGAAAGGAGGCCTGGCTAGCAGTACATGTAATGGGTTAAATTGCACTTTGTCTTCCTGGCTCTCATTGTGTTTATCCACTTTTTCACACTTAGTTGACCCTTTGTACACATTCATATACACATTAGTCAGGAAATAAACTACTCAACAAACATGCCTTGAACCCAAAGAATGGGTATATCAGGTTAAAAGGAGAAGAAGAAAGCGTAGAAAAATGAAAGGCTTATAAGGTGCTACAATGGAAAAGTCTCCATTTTACAAGATCTCTGGTCAGGGAAGATTGGTCAATAGTATCAGAGAAAAGGTAGGTGCCACTAGGTGGCAATTGTGATTTGCAGGAAGTCAGGAGACTTCAATTTGTGTTTATAGCTGGCTAGAACTGTCATCTTACAGATCAGCAGATGAGTACTGCCAGGGCCTATGGGAATCCAGAGCAAAGTCTAACTAGAAAGCAATGAAAACTAAAAAAATTCCGTCAGTTTCGGGTTTGGCGGAGTCCACAAAATATTTTAATTCATTGAGTCAGGCTGTTACTATGTGGTACAATTCCAGCCAAAACGTTACTGCTCCTTGCATGATTAATGAATCTGGTGGTGAACGTGTGAGTGAATCCTGTGAGAACTGAGAAATTAAATATATATATTAAGAGATCAACTGTGAGCAAGAGGGAAGCTCAGCCTCTACCCTTGCTGTGATGCTTTTGTTTTGAGGCATGTTGTTTCAATTAATTTCAAATCAGTGTCTGCTCATGTGTGGAATGCACAGCATTAATATGTCCAAAAAAAGACGTCTGTTTTTAGACATATTTTTGGCGGTGTATACAGAACTTCCTAGAAAAACTTATTTAGAATTAGAAAGATGTTTATGTTCACGTAGAATATATTCTTTTCCTTCTAATTTTGTCCTTAAGCCGTGTCTCTCAAGAGTTAGGTACGGCACTAAATCACCTCAGTGCTCCCTAACATGATAGGGTTGTCGCTTTCCTCCCTCATGATTTATGACACTCTGTCCCCGTGAGGTACATCAGGCCTTCTGAACACAATGTTTGTAGTACATAGAACCAGACAGAAGCTGGGTAATTATTTAGACTTATATTACAAGTTTGAGGAGCATGAAAAAGACCACAATCAAAAAGGGAGATGGAAAATACCTTGTTCTAATATGCCACAGTCCTGCATTTGATATATGAGGAAAAAAAGAACTGGGACTGTGTTGCCTGAAAATGGAATACTCTGGTAATGTCCCTGAATGTCTAACTAAATATGTTAGTGTTCCATTGAGGGCTGTTTCCTGTCTTGTGCCTGGTGGTGCTGGGATAGGTTTTAGCAAAATCTAGCAGTTGAGGAGACTGTTAAGAACGTTGTATGTCCTGATAAGAGTGCCCAGTCCTTAAATTGAATAGTAAAGGACAAAATTGTTAAATAACCTCTAAAGTTCCCCAGATTATTTTATATTAAAGACAGATACACAAGGTCATCATCTAATATGTGTGATGGTTTATTTTTGGGTTTCACCCAATATTGTCTTAATAAACCCAAATGTAAGAAAAACATCCTTGCTCAAGGAAAATATAAAAGTTTTAAACATATTATATTGGGCAACGGTCTAGACATTAATAAATGTATAAATAAAACATGAAGTGTCCATAAAAATTGATACCATCCACAATCCTGTTTGGATCTTTGCCAGCATTCTGTACAGTACATATTAAAAAAAAATAGTCTGGTATCCCCCAACCTACCACTACATGCAACCAGGTTAATCACACAGTAATACTGTCACATGATCCATGATGTGACCATCAACTTCCACCTAATCAACTAAATGTTGAATGATGGCCCAACTTTAAGGGGTTTTATGGTATCCCAGCCACACCCTCTTCTCTCAGGTCCACATTCATGGTAATATGAACAAAAAATATCAAGATGGTCCAAGAACTATAATAAGCAAAAGGGAGTCTTTCCCAATCTGCGCAAACATCCTAAAAGTTATATATATTAAAAAAATAAAATAAAATAAAAAGTCAATTAATTAGTAAAGTGTGACTCATCCGGCAACGTCATAATTAAAGGACTACCACATCACACACAACAATTATTATTAAACCTGAATTGTTACAGAATATGAGCTTCGCTTCTGCTTTTTAAGTTATTCTGGAAATTCTGCAATTCTTCTACCGAATCCTAAATAAGGTCTGACTTGCAAAGAGCTGTCACCATGTTATTTTGCAGTATAGCACCTCAGAACATAACAGCATATATATTTATTGCTATTTTTTCATTCAAAACAAAACTATTAGTATTAATAATGCATTGATATATTAATGACAAGAATTTGAAAAATAGTAAAGTCAAACTCACCAAGCCAGCCTGACCAAATAGCAACTGCACAGCAGTTTTGCAAGCCCCACGCCAGGTAGATGGACAGACTTGATTTAGAACTTCAGTTACAGGGTAGTCATCTGTAGACATTATTCCGTTCTGACCGGCAGCTTCTTTAATAAGTTGCAGCATTGCTTGCTGTTGATATTCAAAAAAAGAAAGAAAAAACAAAATCGTATTTTACTGCTAGCAAAATAGCTAAATACAAAATTCACAATAAATGTTTACAGCTTCCCACAGAAATTAACTAGAGCATGCATGCTTTGAACTATTCCCATTTGTGGCTGTTTCTTGTCTTTCACCCAATGCTGTCAGAATCGACTCCAGCCCCTCTGCAACCTTGAAATGGATTAAGCGGATTTAAAAATGACATGTTATCTGTATTTTCACATAATAGCATGTTGGCATATCAGAACCTTAAACTATGTAGTACAAGACCCACATATGGTAAAATATACTGTATAGAGATAACCTCAACATCAGCCTACAGGAAATGATTTGTTGACCCTATAAATTGGCAATATAATTATTTTACTAAAATAGAATGCATGGGTTTTTTTTGTTTTTTTGGGGGTGGTGGTGCCCTATTACCATTCTGTGATGAGAAAGGGCATGGTGGCCATCTATCATATAGTAAGCTTCTTTCAAAGAAGAGGGAAAAAAAACAACATATTTCAGCTACATATAACTACTCTGTAAGCAATGTATTTATGAGGACACAGCGTGCAGGTGGTGATTGATCAGATGAATTAGATCAGATGGGTATGACCCCTTCCATATTTTATGAAAAACCAGTCTGGCAAGCTGTGAATGCCATATGATGTACACTAATTTCCTAGTAGTGACAGCAAAGGCAACACCTTTCAAAAGAGAATCAATTTATTATTTTGTATGTACAATCTGAAGCGGATGCCATCAAGTATTGATTTATCAATAATTCAAATTCAAATTAATGTAACTCATTTTTATATGTTTCACATAAAAACATCCACTAATAACTACAATGTACAGGATCTACTTAACGAGAAATGAATAGTCACAAATATTCTTTGACCTTAACAAGCCAAAAAAAAACAAAAAAAAAACCTTTGACTTGAACCGGTCTACAATTCATGGGATGCAAACATAAAAATAAAGAAATAAAGCCAAGAAATAAGGAAACAAACGCCGCCCCATCCAACTAAAAATAGAAGAAGTCAAACAAAATGACAAATGGGACATAACTTATCTGAATACTTTTTTGAAAACCATTCATAGGCTATGGTCATGTGCTGGAGAAACAGGAGAAAAGATGTAGAAAAAAAGAAAACAGATTTATTAACAGCATGCTATTAGTTGTTGTGCTCTCTACACGTGTGGTCTGGCACCATTTTCCTGTTTTTTTGCCAAATTAGCTTGCATTTTCTTTTATGTTAGTTACATATGAACTAGAAGACAGGGACATTCCCAACTTGATTCATGGAGTATTAGTGGAATTGCTGTATGCAAACTCTGAAGACAATGAAGGGCACAAAATGCATCAGCTAAGGAACAAAATACCACTAAGCTTCATGTGCTCATCTTCTCATTAAGTCTACAATGACTGACCCTGATATACACAGCACTGGACATATACAGTACAGGCCAAAAGTTTGGACACACCTCCTCATTCAATGTGTTTTCTTTATTTTCATGACTGAAGGCATCAAAACTATGATTGAACACATGTGGAGTTATGTACTTAACAAAAAAAGATGAAATAACTGAAAACATGTTTTATATTCTAGTTTCTTCAAAATAGCCACCCTTTGCTCTGATTACTGCTTTGCACACTCTTGGCATTCTCTCGATGAGCTTCAACAGGTAGTCACCTGAAATGGTTTTCACTTCACAGGTGTGCCTTATCAGGGTTATTTAGTGGAATTTCTTGCTTTATCAATGGGGTTGGGACCAGCAGTTGTGTTGTGCAGAAGTCAGGTTAGTTGGACGATCATTTATTTTTCAACAGGACAATGACCCCAAACACACCTCCAGGCTGTGTAAGGGCTATTTGACCAAGAAGGAGAGTGATGGAGTGCTGTAAATGGTCATGAAAATAAAGAAAACACATTGAATGAGGAGGTGTGTCCAAATTTTTGGCCTGTACTGTACATCATGACTTTATGGATGTAGTGTGGTATGAAAATATCTTGGTATATATTTTTCTCAGAGAATGTAACCATATTCTCAACTAAAACCTAGAATTAAATAAAAGGCATCCTGGGTGATCAAATAAAACAAAACTGAGATACTTAAATCATTTATAAAGGAAAGTAATTGCCTCTTCACACTGCAGCAATACATGCAATCGGACATTTCCTACACCTTTCACAGTGTTAATTACAGATAACAGATTGGCCTATATATAATTTTATCTGTACAGGACATTCGTGATATTTTATTATCCAGGTTTTAATCCTACTTTATTCTCATTAATTGGAAGTCTGTCCAATTTTACTACAGTACTCTGATGTGAATTCCATTTTTTACCATAAATCATGAACACTGACCATAGTTCACCCGAGAAAAGCTGATGAACCCTATCTTTGCAACTTCATAACTTTACTCCTTGCTCTTGGAGTGTTTTATTCAGAAAGGTTTCACCCAATCTTGAGAGGACGGACAACTACCTCAACCAATGTTAAGTTAATCAATATGGCTACTATGGCAGAGACTTCACATACTGTAGGCCCTGAGCCTTAGAAATGGCCATGTAAAATGTTTAAAATCCAACCAACATAAATTTTCCAGACAAAATGTCATGATGTACCTCTTGAACTTAGGTGTTGAAAACTTTAATTGGAAAGCAAGGACCAAAGGGTGCCAGGTTTACACTGGAAAGACTGGGTCTAAATCAGGCCAGAATTTTTAACCTATTCTAAAAATCCAGTAGATGACTATTTATCCATTTAATTGAGCTGTATCCATTAGTGGGAAAAAGTGACTTCTACCCTAACAAAAACACTTTTTTGTTTGACCCTCCTCTATATGCTATTGCACCTCATATAAAAGTATCAGCAGACTGTAGTCAAAATAAATAAATAATGAAAAATAAGATTGGGAGTATGTTTTTACACATAAAACATTTACACACAATTATATTCCTTTTTTTTTTTTTTTTTAACATAGTTGACTTGTTTCCTGGTTATTCTGATGTTACTCAGAAACATTATCTAACATAACAAACTGTATGATTTGATTGCAGCACCTTTTATCTTAGTCATCTGTGATGTTTTTTCTGATTTTCTTAAACCATATTTAGGACTGGGCGGCACAGTGGTGCAGTAGTAGCGCTGCTGCCTCGCAGTTAGGAGAACCAGGTTCGCTTCCCGGGTCCTCCTTGCGTGGAGTCTGCATGTTCTCCCCGTGTCTGCGTGGGTTTCCTCCGGGTACTTCGGTTTCCTCCCACAGTCCAAAGACATGCAGGTTAGGTGCATTAGCGATTCTAAATTGTCCAGAGGGTGTGCTTGGTGTGTGCCCTGTGGTGGGCTGGCACCCTGCCCGGGGTTTCTTTCTTGCCTTGTGCCCTGTGTCGGCTGGGATTGGTTCTAGCAGACACAGTAGTATGTTAAAATATATGAAAAAACATGCTTACTGTTCTGGACTTATGCCTTTTCATTTTTATTTTGGATTCTTAATTCAGATGCTTATTCTATAGGTCTCCTTTGAGGATGTGTTTGGCAGTTATGGCTGTCAGCATATCATCATTAGAAAGGACAAGGAGTAAGATTTTATATTTATATATGTATTTTGTACCTTTTAATAAACAAATGCTGTTAGATGTGTACTCACTTAAAATGAAAATTAATATTTTAGAAGTTTATAGAGCACTTTAACTTAGTACAAACTAAGTCCTTTGTGTTAGTAATTCCAAAATAAACTTGTGTTACACAAATTAGAGGTTTGATATTCTCTCTAGGAAATGCAAACAATGTTAAATAACATACAAAACACTGTTTCATAGTCTCTTGATATGACTGACAGATGCAAGTTGTTGTTAAGTATGTGACAGACACATTAACATCACATCAACCTTAATTCTTCCTATGGGTATTCTGGTTTTCTCTAACATTCCAAAGATGTTCATATTAAGTTAAACAGCAACACTAAACTGGCTCTGTGTGACTGCAAATTTGTGGGTGAGTGGGTCCTAAAAATAGCTGGTGCTATAATAATAAAATAATAATATTTTATTTATATAGCGCCTTTCCCATGCTCAAGGCACTTACAGAATATAAGAACGAATGGCAGGTTATACAGTATATAGCATTGTACAAACCAAATAAATAAATAAAGAAAGAAGATTATGACAGTGAATTCAGAGAAAAAAAGCCTAACAGACAACATAATTGATGGTCTAGCACACACTATAAGATTAGAAGGGGCACCTGCCAGCAGCGAGTTACAATTAATCGATGTGGGATGTGATAAAAGCATGGACATGTTTCTCAGCATTAGAATAGGAGAGGAAGGAGCCAACACTGGATATGTTACAGAGGTGAAAGTAAGAAAGTTTCTTAATGTGATTTATGTAAGCAGAATAAGAGAGGGAGGAATCAAAAATGACACCAAGATTCTTTGCAGTAGAGGCAGGTCTGATGAGATCACCGCCAAGATGGTCTGGGAAAGAGCTCATTTTATTAAGTTGCATTTTAGTCCCAATTTGCAGGAGTTCAGTTTTGTTGCAATTTAATTTTAAAGAGTTTTGCTCCATCCAGGTTTTAATTTCACTAAGGCAGGTTGTGAGCTGAGAAAGCTCTGATGAAGTTCCACTTTTAACATTGAAGTAGAGTTGAGTATCATCTGCATAAAAATGATAGCCCAGTCTATAGCTACGAATAATATGGCCAAGGGCAAGCATATAAAATACAGAAGAGGGCTGAGGACAGAGCCCTGTGGAACTCCTTTTGTGACTGGCGCCAAGCTGGATCTGCTGTTACCAAGACTAACAAACTCTTGCCTATCAGTCAGGTAGGACTTGAACCACTGGAGGGCAGTGCCAGAGATACCCAGCATTCCGGACAGTAGAATGTCATCTCTGACAGTGTCAAATGCTGCACTGAGGTCTAACAGAATTAATATGCTGGTTTGTCCAGAGTCTGCTGACATAAGCAAATCATTGGTTACCCGTAGCAGAGCAGTTTCACAGCTGTGCCATGTCCTGAAACTTGATTGAAAGGGTTCCATCAAGTTATTAGTGGTTAAGTAATAAGCTGGGAGGCTACAATATGCTCAAGAACTTTTGACAGGAAAGGTAAATGGGAAATAGGCTTGAAATTGTTAAGATTGTCAGCATCAAGACCAGACTTTTTTAACATTGGGGTTGCAGAAGCAATTTTAAAAGTGAGCGGCACAGAGCCAGTGTCAAGGGATGAGTTTATTATTGTTGTAACAGTCGGGATTATGGCATGGGTTGGTTCATGTCACCCGAAAGAAGAAGAAGAAGTTATAAACAAATCAGAAAATGTATACATTGTGTAACATTCAGGTGCATTCTATGACATAGTTAACTGATTAAAGTTGGAGAATTAAAATTTTTTTAGTTACTCAACTATCACATTTTGTTTTTTTAAATATTTTTGTACCTATGAGTCACATTCATAATTCATACTTAGATTTTAATTTGTGGTGGCTCAATAGCTTTCCTATACAATAGAGTGCAATTCAAGTGATACAAAAATGGCATTGATTGATGTCCTAGTGGTAGTTGTTGTGTTTAAGTCTTTGACTAACTCTACAGTATGTAGTTTAAACTTCTTATACATGGCATTTTTTAAAATAATTTCCCAATGCACTGTTAAAATCCCCATTAAGCCTCAACATAAAATTGTAGGCAGCTTTGGACAATGATGGGAGATCAGATGTGGAACTCTAATAGTAAATTTTACACAGATAATGCAACTGTGAGGTTGCTTTTATCGTAAAGTAATAAATACGTATTTAGTCAACCCATGCCTACAGAGCGAGGCTTACATAATTTTTTTCTTCAAACATTAATCTGCTTTTTTTAATTTTTTTTTTTTTTTTAACTTTTATGGTTAGCTTTTCTGAAGCAGCAAGAGCAGTGAGCTGCTGTATAAGCAGCTTGTGCACACACACACACCTATCCCCACATTTGATTAACTTGTATTGTGGATCTGTTTTGTTGTCAGTAGTGGCTGTCGGATGAACAAAAGGAAAATATACAAAATATACAAGTCTGAGTGATTTCTCTCAAGGTCAATTTGAAACAGAAAACTCATCCATAACCGAAGTCGCATGGAATATTTCTGTGTTTTAAGACAAACAAGCTTGTAAATTCACAATGCTTTTTAATTCTGAAAATTTCAAAAGTTGAGATATCTCAGCGAAAATGGAACTTTCAAATTTCTTTGAAGAATAAATATACCAAGTTTGAACAAATTCAGTCCACTGGGAGCCAAGTAGTTCATGCGAAAATGCAGACATGCCTATTACACATTAGATGCCATTGCACCATAAAGTGATGTTTAACTAAAAATAATACAACATACTGTAAGTCCACCAATCCATTCAATTTCAAAATTGTTTTATCCTGTCTCTGTTTAACACACGAGTTTATTGAGTCTATGAAAAGGATGGGGGTAAAAAAACACCTATCCACAAAAAGGAAAAATCTAGACACAATGACACAGATAGATAGATAGATAGACAGACAGACACTCGCTCACTCAATTAATCCCAAGGGGAAATTCACATACTCCAGCAGCAGCATACTGCTGTAAAACAGACAATTTTGTATAATGTTAACGTTTAACACACCTCCCATCCCCTCCCCCGATCTCCTCAGTCTATCAGTGGAGCAGGACAGTGACAGCAGTCTGTCCCTGAAGCTGCTCCTCTGTCTGGAGATGATCCTGTTCAGCGTTATCTGAATTACCTGAGCTTTGCCAAATGCTCTCCATGTTTTCCAAGAAGAGCACCTCCAAACCAAATTTGATGAAGCATCTGCTGTATATTAAATGTTTGTCACAACTTTTATAAGAACATTGTTAAAAACATTTGTAAAACAAATAAGAGATAATGAAAAAGTGAGTATCTGCCAGCTTCTGAATCATACAGCAGACAAAACAAATGTACTGCGTTTAAACATTTTCTCTCAAACCAAGAGAACATAATTTGGGGGGTGGCTGGTAAGTAAATACAAGGAAATTAAGCTCTTTAAAACTTCTAAAAACGGATATTGAAATATTCTGGCTTACCATAAGATACTAAATGCTAAAGATATATAAAACTGTAATACAACACTGCAGTTCAAAGATTTATTTAACCTTTGTCTCACCATGTGATCAGTCTTTACTAAGTTCACCACAACTCTCATATTCTTAAGAACAACCAATTATACTTTAGTTAAACTGTTTAACTTAAATTATTCTAATATTGCTATGGATTTTGTCTTGTCAAAAGACCAAGCTGATCTGCAACTGGAAATTATGTATGGAATTTCTCCACTGTTCCAGGTGTGGCAATGTATGAAACATTATCCAGCATTCTTTTCTACAGACATTCAGTGCTGCCTTTTAAGGAGTTTTTTATTCCCCCAGACAAAGAAACAGTTACAAAGTGCAGCATCTGTTATTAAATCAGCATACATAGCTTAGTGCCTTTGTCAGTGTGGCCAAGACATGAGAATGGGGAGGAAAAAAAAAAAAAAAAACTCCACACAATTCAGATTTAACTCAATGATTTCACCTCTGAAAACCTTTGTATTGTAGTTGTTGTGCAGTTTAAGTTATTTCATTTTACAAACTGGAACAATGGATAACTCAGCAGTGATAACATTATGCAACAAACAAAGTCCCATGAACTCTCACTTACTCATACTAGTGAATTTCTTCCACTGTAATTGTATGAATTTCAATACTTCCAACATTCTGCAGTAACATTATTTTCATTCTACAAACATTGTATTATTTCATATTTAAAGAGATCTATAATGGAGGGTTTGCAGATTAATATTTTTACATTGAAATTCATTGTGCTTATTCAAAAAATTATATTTATAAACTGTTACTAAACCTTCCCTACTACTTTTGTCTTCTCGAGATTCTGCTGTAAACTTGAAGTCAATTATATTTAAATCAGTGACATTGGGAGCTTTGAGATTCAATGCAATTCTGCCTGATTCTCACAATACTTCATGTTTTGTTTTAGATTTTATCGATTTTAATAACAAATAACATTCCATACAAATAAGTCAAGTTTTACAAGACTTGGTTCAAAACAAATTAACACCCACCCATGAGAAAGAGAGCTAGATCAGCAGAGTAAACTTTAAGCTAACAAAAGTAAGTAAATAGATAAATTAATAAATAATTTAAAATAATTAAAATGCTTATTCTAAAATGTTATTGATATGGGAAGAGAATCTACTTCCTCCGTACTTTAAGAGCTTATTCTAAAATATTATTGATTAGATCCTGCCAGGTTTTGAAAAAGTTCTGCACAGATCCTCTAACTGAGAATATGATTTTTTCCAATTTCAAATAACATATAACATCAGTTACCCACTGACTTAAAAGAGGAGAGTTAGGATTCTTCCAGTTGAGCAAGATAAGTCTACGTACCAATAGTGTAGTAAAGGCAATTACAATTTGTTTGCCCTTCTCCACTTTAAGCCCAACTGGAAGTACACCAAACCAGCGCTTGGCGGTATGACCAAAATTCTATTTCATGGTATTTTTCAAAATTATCCCGGTTTCGCGGTATTCAACAGTATTTTTTTCCCCATGCATTAGTGGATGTTAACCACATTTTCCACTGCAATTACTGTAGTAGACTGGCTAAGAATAACCCTCTGTCATGAGAATTGTACAAAAAAACATTTTAATGTGCACACAAGTATTAATACAGGTTTGCATGGCCCCATAAAGTGATAGTTTTCAAGGGGGTGGCACTAATGAAGAGAAGGAATCACACTGCATGACAGCTACAATCAAAATATAGAATATTTTGATTGAACAAATTTTGCAAACAACTTACCAAACTAAAATTTTGACAACATATTTTCAACCATCTAAAGAGGCATTTAGACTTAAAATATCCAGGGGTGCTTGTCAAAAGTTGTATTGCACTGAACATATCTTAGAAAAGGAATAAATAGTAAATATTTTTTGTAAACCAATTACACTTTCTGTTAATGTTAACAATCTCTGTCCACTGAAACGTTAAAATGACTTTTTAAACAACTTTACCATCATTAAACTACATAATATTTAAACTAATAAATAATAACAATAAAATAAATAATAGTGCAACTTCCAGTAATAATACTATTACTTCAAGACTTCAAGCCCATGTGCATTACACAGTATTCATCAAATAAAAATAACATGTTTAATTATGCCATCCATTCAGAGTTGCACCCATCCCAGCAAGCATCGTGTGCGAGGCAGGAGCAAATCGTGAACGGGGCCAAGGGGTAAATACATGCAAAACATACACTAGGGTCATTATAGCATAACCCCACATCCTAAATGACTTTGAAAGAAAACTGAAGCACGCCTAGTAAACCCACCAGAAAAATATGCAAATTCAAGGCAGGGAACACCCGGGACCCCCTTGCTGCGAGGCAGCAGTGCAACCTCCATGCCACTGTGCCCCCACATGATTAATACATGCTTTAATGCGTTTCATCATGAAAATTATATCAAATATTTATCTTAGCATTCTAAATGTTCAGGGAGCAGGGATATCATGAAATTAATGTATTCTGTGTGGTGATTGCTGCCTGGGCCTCCTCTTAGTGCAAGAGGAAGTCAGTTTAAGAAGCATGTAACGATTTAACATGGCTCGGGAAACACTTAACACAAAGCATTTAATGTGCTAAATAACTTATGATGGGGTTTGAGAAAATCTAGTAAATTAAATATTAATTTTAAGATGAAGTTTAGTTTATAATGTTCTACTTTAATGATTTATGACTTTAATAATTATGAGAATGAAGTCAATATGTCGACTTTATTCTCATCATAAGCGTCAAGATTAAAGTCAACATGTCGTCACACGATTACACAATACCCAGGTACATTACACAGTATTGAAAAAAAATAGAACAAGTACAACTTGGCTTGCAGTATTATCCAGTAGTATAGATACAGTATTCACACATTTGAACATAATGGTCCACCATCTGACCTTTTAAAACCAAAGTATCTCCAGACAACAAACACAGGTCCTTTTTTCGGTAAAAGTTCTTCTGTGTCATCATTTTCAACTTTATCGTCTGCTACAGCTTCAGTTTCGGAATGTTCTCTCTCAATTTTCACCGTTCAATACCTCCACTAAAGCATGTACTCCTTTGCATGCGTGTTTAGCAGTCCAGCAGTGAAAAAGTTCCCCTCTTAAACAGTTTCCTGCTGCGTCACGTTCCGAACGTTGTTTAGGCTATTTAAAACAGTGCTGCGGTATAAGAAAAATCCATATCATAACAAAAATAAAAAACGGTTTTTGGTATGAACTGGTATAATGTCCAGCACTACACCAAACATTAGCTGTTAATGGATTAGGTGTCTGAAAGGCATTTAAAGATTTTGGTCCAGAATGATGTTAATTTGGTGCAGGCCCAAAACATGTGGTCCAGTGAGGCTGGAACTTGATAGCAACGTTTGCAGGTTGGATCTTGCTCTGAAAACATTTTGGACAATTTTAAATAAGACAGATATGCCCAATATATACTTTTAAGTTGAATAATTGTATGCTTTGCTCACTCCGCTCCATTTCTGAGATATTGAGTGAGAGATCATTTTCCCGTTGTACTCTTGGATCTATGAAAGGGAGGGACTGTAAAATGGTTTTATATATTACAGAGATGCTGTCTGAGTCCTCAAGACTGATCAATATTCTTTTCGCCATAAAGGTAGGTGGGAGGTGAGGAAAATTGGGCAGGTTTTGTTTAACAAAGTTTCTAATTTGAAGGTAGTGAAAGAAATGTGTTGCTGGAAAGTTAAATTTGGAGTGTAATTGTCCATAGGATGCAAAGACGTTGTCTATGTACAGATCTCTAAGTGATTTAATCCAAGATGTTTTCCAGACATTAAAAACTGCATATGTTTGAGAGGGTGGAAAAAGGTGGTTCTCATGCAGAGGTACCACAGATAAAAGCTTCTCTAACTTAAAATACTTCCTACATTGGTTCCATATTCTGAGTGAGTGAAGCACAATTGGGTTGTTAGTATATTAGCGATAACTTGTACTTAATTGGGAAAGGAATATAAAGAAGTACTGCAGGATTTTATTTCTATTGCGGACCAAGCCTGTGTATGTTCATCTATCTGTGTCCATGTTCAGGTTTTTATAGCTTGTATATTTGCTGCCTAGTAATAAAACTGAAAGGCAGAGCCATGCCACCTTCCTCCTTAGGTCTTTGTAGGGTCGCCCTTTGGATACGTGGATGTTTTAAACTCCAAATAAATGAGGTTATGGTTGAATCTAATTTCTTAAAAAATGATTTATTGATGTATATTGGAATGTTTTGAAATAAAAAAGAAGCATAGGAAGGATATTCATCTTAACAATGTTAATTCTTCCAGCTAAAGTGAGATGAAAAGGTAGACCATCTATGCAAGTCTTGCTTAATTTTTTCCAAACACACTGCAAAATTTTGTTGATAAAGAGCTTTGTGTTTACTTGTCATTATGTTTACCCCTAGGTATTTAAACTGATCTTCGATGATAAAAGGTAAGGTGTTCAATCTAATATTGTATGCTTGAGAATTCACTGGAAAGAGCACACTTTTATTCAAATTAATTCTGAGACCAGAAATCTTTTGAAATTCTGTTAGTGCTGTTAGGACTGCAGGCACAGTATTTTGTGGATCTGATATATACAGTACCATATCATCTGCATATAGAGAATTTTTCTGTTCAAGTCCTTCTCTAATAATCCCCTTTATCTTATAAGCATTTCGACAGTGAACTGCCAGTGGCACAATGGCAACTGCAAAAAGCAGTGGTGACAAGGGGCATCCTTGTCTGGTACCAAGACCTAGTTTGAAGTAGTCCAAATTAATGTTGTTAATACAAACTGAAGCTTCTGGACCGATATACAGCAGTTTGATCCATGCACAAATGTTTGGGCAAAACCCAAATTTCTCCAATGTAGTGAAAAGGTAGTTCCATTCAACCATATCAAATGCTTTTTCTGAATCCAACGATATCATCTCCGGGGTGTTAGATTTTTTGGGTCAATATACTACATTAAACAGTCATCAAAGCATCAAAGATTGGAAGCGAAGTGTCTGCCTTTAATAAATCCAACTTGGTCTTGTGATATTACTGAAGGAAGCACCACTTTCTCAATTCCTTCTAGCTAGGACTTTGGAAAGCATCTTAACATCATTATTCAGAAGTGAAATTGGTCTGTATAATGCACATTGTAACAAGTCCTTATTTTGTTTAGGAAAGACGGTAAGTAATGCTTGGCGAAAAGTTTGAAGTTTAATTTTATTGTCTCTAGCTTCTGGAAATGTTGCCAATAAAAGGGGAGCTAGCTGAGTTGAGAATTTTGTATAAAATTCGGCAGGGGAGCCATCAGAGCTTCCTGCTTTCCCACTCTGAAGTGAGTTTATAGCATCTAGTAATTTTGATAGTGCCAGAGGTTTATTAAATTCCTATGCACTAAGAGTATCTATTTGTGGTATCTGTAATGTATCCAGAGGTGTATTAGACTGTGTCTTGTCTTCTTTAAACTCAGTATAATATGAGGACTTATTGTGGTCTCTAAATGTGTGCATTATATTTTTATATTTTTATGGTCTGTGTTGGTGATTGCTGGGATTGCATTGCGAACTTCCTCTTTGTGGATTTTTCAGATAAGATCTTATTAGCTTTCTCCCCATGTTCATAGTGATTTTAAAATGAGTTGTTCAGTTTCTTTACTTGTTAAGAGGCTGAGTTCTGAATGTAGAGCCTATCTTTTGCCTCACTTGGACACCTGGCATGTTCTTGATCTATTCTAATAATTTCACTGATTAGCTCTGATAAATAAATTGGAAACCAAGAAGGTATGTGGGTAAGTTATGAGATGATCTGTCCTCTTAAGAAAGTCTTCAGAGGACTTTTTTATCTCTTAAAAAAAAAAAAAAACATTTGTTTGGATATAAATTCTGTACAGTTCTCGTCTGCTAATATAAGTGGTTTAAGACGCCATCTGTGAGATGAGTATGTGGGGCATAATGATTTTAAGCTCCAATATCGTGGTCAGAGATAACAACAGTGTTGTACTTTCAAGACTTAATCGTAGAGAAGAAGTTGTTATCTATAAATAAATAATCAATTCTTGAGTAGCAATGATGCACTGGTGAATAGAAGGAATACGCTCTTGAGTTTGGGTTTAGAAATCTCCAGGGGTCTGATAAGTTGTGGTCAGTTACAAACTGTGTAATTGTCTTTGCAGTGTTAGATGTCATCACCCCTGTGGCAGGAGACCTACCTAGGTCTAGATATAAAACACAACTAAAGTCCCCAGCCATTATAATTTTATGAGTGCTCACATTGGTACTGAAGTCCATATCATCCACATTGGGTGCATAGATATTTATCAAAACCACTTTACATTAAAATATATTATCCATGACAATCACATATCTCCCTTCAGGATCAGATATTACATCTGATACTACAAATGAGACTGTTCGATGTATAAGAATTCCCACACCTCTAGTTTTCTTTGTAAAGCTGGAATGGAATATTTGGCCAGTCCAAAACTGATCCTTGCTTAATAAGTGGGTCTCCTGTAATTATTTTATATAATTATCCTATTTTAACATTTAGACCTGTTAGGTAAAAGAATCCTTTCTTTCTCTTTAATTCGTGATTCAGGCCATTAAGAATCCAGCTCGCAAAGTTAACTTTTCGGTCATGGAGACATTCTGAACTTTTGCTGTTATTTTGTAGTCTTAACTGAAAATCAGACAGCTTTGACCTTAATTTCCAATTTTTCCAGGAGTTATTGCCATGAAGCCTATTGTTACATTGGCACTTCTAATTCTAAGGATTAAAACGATAGATTAGAGATAGCTTGCTGTCTTTCTCTCCCCCCCCCATTTTGCCTCCCCACGTGAGGCTGAACCACACTTCACAAAGTCCCACTCCTCAGACATACCTAGAGACAGAGCAATCCAAAACAAAACAAAACAAGCCCCCCAGCAGCGGCGTATGAGGATTAAAATTGAGATATCTATTGACAATACAGTCCAAATACTATAAGCATTAGATATGATCTTAAACAATCTTGAGATAGTAAACCCTGGAAATGATGTTAAAAAGTAGCCCTGGATAAACATAGTAAGCCCTAAAACAAATAAACAAAGGGTGTTATGTTATACAGTCTCCATTAAAAAAAAAAAAAAAAATTAAGCATACATACACACATATAATTTTAGTTAAATCATAAACAAAAAGTGGTGGAGAAGGGAAAAGGATGTATAATTACGGAATCAGTATCACTGCAAGCAGATCAAACAGCTGGTAAGATATTTTTTACCATGCTATGGCAGGATGCGATTCACGATCACATTTTCAAAAAAGTGTCAGGATCAGTTTTCTTAGCTCTTTTTCTGCTTCCTCCGTAGAGGTAAAGATTTAAGTGCTTGCCTTGAATGTCCACTTTCAGTTTGGCAGGATATAAGAGGCTGTATCTGATCTCGGCTTTCCATAAGCGCTGTTTAATGTTGTAAAAAGTGGCACATTTAGCAGCTGTTGAGGGTGAGAAATCAAGGAAAATATGAATATGGTTATTTTCAAATACCATCTCTTGTTTCTGTCCGAGAAGTTAACATTATATGTAATTTAGATTGTAATTTTGGAAACGCACAATAAGAGCCCTAGGTTTAGCGGTATTTGATCCCCGTATGCGGTAAGCTGCTGCTATTCTTGGTGTCTGATTTGAAGTCCTCTCCAATTATTTTAGAGAATAGTTCAGCTAAAAATTTCACTGGGTTTGGACTTTCACTATTCTTAGAGAGACCTTCAATTCTAATATTATTCCTTCTGCACCCATCTGCCAGTGCAGCAAGTCTGAGTCCAAGTATTTTGTACTCGGAATTTGCAGCAGTTGCTTTTCCGTTAGTAGTAGATGCCTGTTGTTCGGTCATGAACATTGGTTAAAATCTTCCAACTGAGTGCCAAGTGCTTTCAGTTGATTCTCAAACTTAGACACATTTTGCTGAATTTGTTCCTCAATTTTTTCTAGCATACGTTTGGAGGCTCCCCACAAGCAATTATTTACACGTTTTTCCTGATCTTTAATATCCTGCAGCAGCTTCTAGTTTGTCTTGTGTATTACGTCCTTTATTTCTTTCCTCGTGTCACTTACATAATTTTTCCTTATATCATTTATTCCCTTCCTTATATCATTTATCTCTTTATTTAAATCTTTCTTGAGCTCCTTTATGTCATTGGTCATTGCGGCAATCTTTAACTTCAGTTCTTTGTGCTCTGTGAGTGAAGTGGCAAGCCCAGTTAAAGCCGATGCTCCCAGCTCACGAGGAGTAGATGACAATGTGGAGGTAAGGGCCATTTTCAGTTTCAATGAATCTTCTGGAATCGAGCTATCGTGGCCTGAAGCACTTGTACATTTGCTCCCACTTTCACTCTCGGCTGGAGACAATGTAGCGGCGGTAGGTCCCGGGAAGTCTGTTCTTTTGCCTGTCTGTTCCAGGTCAGTCTCTGAAAGGCCATACCTTGAACTTGGACTTGATTCCTGTCTAGGCTTAGATGAAGCTTTAGCTTTCGTTTCCATTTCATTCTGAGCCCCTCTCCTGTCGCTCATGTTTATATATGCTTTCATATACTGTAATAGAACCTCTTTGTGTTGGGTAAACAGAGGATACCTCAGTTTGTTAAAAAAAATGAGAAAAAATAACACCACTGCTAATGGAGTTCTGCTTTAGACATCCATCTCCCGTAACGGACGAGACCAAATCCCTCATTTTTACACTTATGGAATTCAGATGTACTCTTAAATGTGATGAATACCCATAAGGGGCTAGGTGGCAAATAGGCCTCAGTCAGCAGATTTGTGATGGTTATACCTGACCGTGGACTCGCCTGCTTCATTTTTTTGTGAATACTACTAAGTGGAGTTTATTTTTATTTCTTTTTCTTTGTTGTCAGCTACTCATATCTCAATTATAGGGGTAACAGACTATATATTGCCATTTCCTGTTTATGTTAATTATTGAAATTCATTTTTGTTTTACATTTTATTAAACATGACAGGTGTTCATGTATGTAAATATGGTGGTGTTTTGTATTTTATTGTTATCATATCACAGTTTTAAATATATGTAATCACTCTGTGCCAGTATTCAGTAAAGAGCGCTATAAAATAATAATCTGAACTCAGCTGAAATTAAACTTGGCAGATAATTACACCTTTTCATATCTAACACTGATTACAAACCAACACTAGCCTATTCAGTGTATTCTTCAGATTTCTGTTGTAAAGTTGCCTGACAAATCATAACGCCTTCATTCTATTGGAAATTATCTCTTCTGTTCTTGAGGAAAGCAATGCTGCCTCATACCTCAATAGCTTCAGACCACTACAAAAAACAAGCCAAAATTTCAATTTTATATTGTTCATGATACCGCAATGCTGAATGTTTTTGCTTGGTTTGGCAGCCACCCTCTCAAGAATAACAAGAAAAGTTGCTGAGTTCAGCCAAAGCAATATGTCAGTTCTGATCTCTTTGACTTTACCATAACTGTGGTTTAATCTAAATAGTGACACTCCATGCATATGTGACCTACATAAACAATGAAGACATTAAAGCAATACTGCTGGATTAACCGTACCGTTTTCAGTTTGAGGTTTTCTGCTGCAGATTCATTAAATGAGACCCCTTTGAGAAAGTGGCACCCAATCTGTACAGGGACTGTAGGCAGTTCACAATGAATGGGTTGAGAAATAGTTTGCATTCGCCCAGCCTGCTGAGCTTCCGCCTCACTGCAGCAACCCTGTAAAATATAAAATCATGACATGTTATATTTATTAGTAGCAATAACCATTTGAATTAATATTCTGCTACATACAAAACAATACTAGAGAATAAATTGTATGATGAATGGCTTGATTTTATATTCTATATTCTGGAAATTGTATTCCAATTTCTTGTGAGAGTTAATTTGCATTGATAATTTGCAGAACCATTTCAATAACTGCAGGGGGAGGTAATGTAGTGGAAGACAGCATTTGCTATTCTTTTCTATGTTAATTTACTCATCCAATTAATATTATTTCAGGCATCACACAAACTCACTAAAAAGACAACATTTCAGGAGAAAAAAAAAACACTTATTCAAAATGTGAAACACTAACCGCAAACTTTCAAATGATTATAGTATAAAACAGCAGTGATAAAGTTTGTTTCGCATTAATAATATTTACATTTTGGACAAATGTCTTTGAATGTCCACTTAAGCAATACTCATGTCCAACATATCACCTTTATTGTCTTTTTTGGTTATTATGCTTTATTGGGTGGATTTGGATGAAGACTATCAAAATAATAAGCCTGCTAAAATGTGAAAAAATTACTCCAGACACAGCAATCCGCTGCTATTACAACATGACTGATTGTAACTGTTGATCTGTTTTAAATATATTATGTAAAATCATTATGAAAGTTTTGATGGTAAGGAGATGATTAAAGCGTGGACATGATTGACTTTACATACAGTAACATGTTTCTGGTGCACAACTCATTTTGCTCTGCTCAAAATATTTTCAGATGATGTATTCTGGATGCTTACAGTCTTTTATATTTCGTTACAAGGCTCCTTTACTGAATTTTCTAAAACAATTTTCAAATGGCATTGGTGCAAAGGTGCAAAGGTGCAAACCAGCCTACACACCTTGGCTTCAAGCCAGTACAAGTAGGAGGGTTATCAGGTACAAAAATACTGTACAGTATATTAGAATGGAACAGGTGGGCCAATGTGTAAGAGGTTGAAATCTCAAAATCTGATCAAAATACTTTTTTGAATAACTTTACTGCTTAATATTAATGCTAATCAGAATATTTTCACTGTATTTGTAAATTTTGAGTTCCACTGAACAGAATTGTAAAATGCTAAAGTATATAACACGAATTGTGAAAGATCATGTTTGTTTAAAACTCAAATACTATTCAGTGTCACACATTTACTCAAACCTGATGTATTTTATTTTCTTAAAAAGAATATGGCTGTATTGCTATGCCTTTATCTATGATACTGGAAGTAACCAATGTCTTTCTAGTGATACAGTAACATAACTTTACAAAAACTAAAGATAATAGCTACTAAACACATTCTAAAACTGAAGATTAGGAGTCCAAAAAGCAGCATATATAACTGTGAAAGAAGAACGTCAAACATTCATATTAGTGCAAATATCCCCCAAAGACACTGCTTTTTTACTGCTAAAGACATGCAGATTGTTTCATGGGTGACTGTAAACTGCTCTGGAATAAGTGATGGTATATAGAACCATGTAATGGACTGGCTGACATCCAGGACTGGTTCCTGTATCACACCCACTGTTGCTTTGTACCTTGCCCTAAAAAAGTGGGTACAAAAGAGTGATTGACTAGAAACAATTAGCTGATAGCACCATTAATTTTAAAATACATTTTTTAAAAGGGATGTAGGGTTGGTCAAGCTCAAAATTCACAGAAGTGTTACAAAATGTTTCTTCATACTGACGGATTGAAAATGTTACATTGGGAACATTTAAATGCAGAGGAGAGGAGTGCAAAGATCAGCAACCAAGTGTACCAAAGGTATTAAGGACTTGCTGTACTGTGATATACTCAAAAAATTCAACCTGCTTAGTCTTGATCAGAGAAGACTGCATGGGGACCTAATTTAGGTTTTCAAAATTCTGTAAGGCATTGATAAAGTAGACCCTGAGTAGAAACAGAGTAGACTCTGTTTCAGATTCAGAGTGAATCATATACTCAAAGGCACCAGTGAAAATTAAGGGGAAATGGGAAATGCTTTTAGGACTGAAGCCAGAATGCACGTCTTTTACGTGGAGTTGTGGCAATCTATAGCAAACTACTGAGACATGTAGTTGAAGCAGATACGTTGACGACCTTTAAAAAGTACCTGAATGAAATATCTGAACAACATAGCTATAAACTAAACAAATGATCTTGATGGACTGAATGGTCTCCTGCTTTGTCAAATTTCTTATGTACTTGTGTAAATCACAACTGATATATATTTTTTTATATCTGTGGAGTACGAATTGGTGAGATGTGTTTGCCTATTGGTCTTCTCTTGTCAAAATGTTTGCAAGTTCATATAGTGGTTTCTGAGATAAACACTTAAAATAAGAAAATCTTTACACAATGTAAACATGTAGATCAGTAAGAAGCACAGCAGAGGTGCACATTTTTGCAGTAATATCACATGCAATTTAGGTGAGAGGGTGTAATTTGACCTAACAATAGCCAGGTCACAGTGCCTTTCAAAGGACTGCAGGAAATCTCCCACCTTTACATAAACTGGCTTTAAGAAATACTGAAATGTGCATTTAAGTATACTGTATACTGTAATTACAAAACTAGGACAGAGAAACAACAGAAACATATTAAACATGGTTTTGCCATTGTAAGGCGACAGATACTGGGAAGAGGGATCATAGTTGGGGTACATACCTGCAAAGTGGCTTCAACAGCTTTGGGATTAAAGTGGAAACCGGCCTTCAATGCATACTCACTGTGTCCCAGACTTTCTAAGGCGGCTTTGTATGCCTGAAATAAAAAGAATAGGAGAAGGTGTTAATGGCTGCGGTGGCGCAGTGGTAGCGCTGTTGCCTCGCAGTTAGGAGACCCGGGTTCGCTTCCCGGGTCCTCCCTGCGTGGAGTTTGCATGTTCTCCCTGTGTCTGCGTGGGTTTCCTCCGGGCGCTCCGGTTTCCTCCCACAGTCCAAAGACATGCAGGTTAGGTGGATTGATGATTCTAAATTGGCCCTAGTGTGTGATTGATGTGTGGGTGTGTTTGTGTGTGTCCTGCAGTGGGTTGGCATCCTGCCCAGGATTGGTTCCTGCCTTGTGCCCTGTGTTGGCTGGGATTGGCTCCAGCAGACCCCCGTGACCCTGTGTTCGGATTCAGCGGGTTGAAAAATGGATGGATGGATGTTAATGGCTGAATTCCATTTTACTGGATTTTCAGTATTTTGTCCTCAGATACCTTGCAGAGTTTATTTTAGTAAGAAATACCGTATTTTAAAGAAAATAATAAACCCGCTCAACAAAGGTAGCAATTAAAAAAGCTGTTTCATTTCATTTGATACCACCTGTTCTGACACTCAAACATAAATGTGTGTTATTTTTAACGCAATCTATATTAATGAGTGGGAATGATAATTTAGGTTACATTGCATAATTAATTATTAAAAGTGATTCTGTTTACACTTTGTTTCAGATATTTTTATGATGCTAGAGCTTAAATTATAATTAATCTAAAAATGTAAGTAAGAATTTCACAGCTTATTAAGGTTACCAAGGTTGAGTCAGTTGATCAAACATGCCATGGGATTTGGTTGGGGGATATGGTTTTGTGTTATTTGCAAGGAGTAATCAAGTGGAAAGAAGAATCGTTTGTGTGCTGGCACCACAATGAAATGATCTGTTGGAGCCTGAGTTCATCCAAAAGTACCAGCTGACAATGTCACCTGGTTGACTTTTGCAACTTCTTTAAAGGAAATGTTAGCCCCTTCACATTTATGTAAAATATTCAAAAATCACTGTGGCAACATGACTGACCTAATTATTGTGAATTTTAGTTGGATTTTAGTTAATCTGTACCTTTCTCTTCAATCACTTTTGTCCACCTCTGCCTAATCATGATTTATCTGGAAGTCCACATTGGAAGAGCATTTACTTTCATTCTGTGCTCTTTTTGTGACACAATAATTGAGTAAATTACTCAGTTTAAAAGTGCTGCCACTAGAGTCTTTAATGTATAATTTACTTGCATATACATATGGGGGTGGGGATGGTTAACTGCTGTGGTACATGAGTTCTCATTCTCAGCTTAAGTGGTGAGTGTTCATCTAGTCAGTTAATGAAAATTATATCTGGCTCTTGTTTCTCATTATTTTCAGAGTAAATTCTTACACAAAGATTAATAGGCCATGGTAAATATGTGGAGAAAAAATGACATGCAAAATTACTGATTGATTCCTACATAAAAATTGTGCTTCACTACTACCTAATTTAAATTACAAATTAGTATCAGCTTCCTAAATTTAATATTACATCTGATGGCCCAGAAGAAAAATTGTATTAAATAAAAAAAAAAAAAAAAAAATCCACAAACAAAATTCTCAGTAATGACCTGGAGAGCATTGTCAATCTTCACATTTAGTTCCTTCAGCTGGTGGTCAGGAATAGTTGTATTCTGAGAACAAAAAAGCTGCTGCACTTCAATGCCAGAAAGGCAGCCATCACGTCCTCTCTCACGAAGTCGGGAAGTGGCCTTGGGGATAGAAAGACAAAAGACGTGGTCAAAATGAGAAAGTGGAACATCTGCCCTCGGCTATTTGAATAAACTCACAACACATGTGGGCAAGCATCAAAGGAATGGTAGTTGATATTTTTGATGGAAAAGAAATAATAAATATGAAGCTAAATTACTTCTCTTTTATGAAAAAGAAAGCTGTCACATTTACACTTCTAAACATTAAAGAAATATTGACAACTAGCTAAGTAAGAAAGGATATTCCTTTGCAAAATTTTTCAACACAGTGTCACTATAGACAAAATCATTTATGGCATAAAATGCAATTAAACTGAGTACACACTATATCTGACACTAACACACTTTTAATGACATATTTTGCAGTTTTATTTGATTCCGTGTTATTTTCAGTAAGTCACTTGTATATAAAAATATACAACATAATTATTACAGTAATTTCAATCTTTCCATAGTGAGGAAAAACTCTGTCATTTCATAAACAATGATGTCTCTGGTGCACCATGTTAAATTCTGTTTGTGAATTGGCACACCAATGCCTTGCGCACAACAATACATTGAAAACATTTTTTAATTGTCGCTGCTCCTCACAACTACTGTTTATAACTAACATGATTAATAAAAGTGCAGCTTTGCATACATGCATTGTATGAACTCAGTAGTAAGAAAAACCAAATAAAGAGTGACTAAGAAAGAAAATCAAGTTGAGCCATCCATCTACTCACCTAACAAATGTCACCTCTGGATAACATGCTGCTTGAAGTATTACCTGATTTTTCTTCTAATGACCTGTTCTTTTGCACTGGGTGTATGTTCATCCTCTCTTAAGGCAAACTGATGCAGTGGCTTTAGACTGAGAAGCTACTACAATATACTGAGGAGCCCGCAACACCTAAATGCTATTCCTGTATCAAGGGCATATGAAGACCACTAACAGTCAACAAATGCAGGGACCAAAGCCATAACAATATTTATGCTGGACAAAATTACTTTATACATTAATTTAAACATCTACTACACTAAACATTGCATTATTTAATGACTTTTTGAAATATTACTGCATTTTTGTTGAACAAGTAACACTTTTCCCAAACCCAACTAAGGATTTAGAGTTCAGGGAAACCAAGATCCATCTGTGACTGAAAACCGTGACATACGGACATCTTATTTGCAAATGAAGGAGAAGCAGCTGAGAGTGTTGTACTCTGTTGTGTTGACAGTTGTGGTGAATAGCCAGGGCCATTACCAGGCTGGGGCGCCTATATAATGGAAGGACAGGAGTAGAGAATGTGCACAGGGCATTATTTCTCCCAGAAGGCTAAATGGCAGCCCCCTGGGTTGCAACGGTGCCTCAGACTCCCTCAGGGCAACATAGGCATCTCAGGAATGGTTGAACCCTTTACTGCAGTACTTAACGCCACACCCGGAAGTGCTGCAGGAAGCAGATTACGGGACACCTGAAGCACTTCCAGATGCTCTATAAAAGAAACTGTCTCACTTCATTTGGGGAGCCAGAGTCAGAAGGAAGGGAGACGAAGCTGGCCAGAAGGAGTGGAGGCGAAAGGAGGACAAAGAAGAGGAGAAAGAGACAAGAAAATGCTGTGTTCTGTGCTAAAGTGTTTGTTGTACTTGCTGTTACTGTTCTGAGCAGGTGAGGAAAACAGGGAAAATGTTTCCCATAAAATTTTTTTTTTTAAAGTGTGTGCTGAATTTGTGTCCTGCATTTGTATGTGTCTTTGGGCAGCTGTGTGCCCTGTTAATTAACAAATACATTTTGCTCCTAAAAACTTTGTGTTTTGGTTGCCACTAAGGTGCTCTGTGGAAATTTTTAAAGCTTTTTTTCACATTTAAATTTTTTTTTTTTTTTTTCCACCACACAGGAGCAAAAGCAGGAGAGTTTGGGTAAGTGTTTGGATAAGTTACTTGTATTTGTTATTTTTATTCAGACTAATGTCAATGCAGCAGGCCAGTAAGTAGTAGTAGCTGACACCAGCATCTCTGTAAGTAAATAACTAGTGTGATATTGGGGAATAAAAGGGGTGGCAGCTGGCTTCAAAACAGTAAAGAGAAGGGCTCAACAGCACATAGGCAGGCGGTAATCATTAAGGCGATGAATGGCGACAAGCGGCTGTAGGATTATTAAGAATAAGAATGAGCAACACATGGAAGGAACAGGAGTTTACTGAATTGTCAGGAAGGGTTCAGAAGAGGGAGGTGATATTTTACCGACATGGTGTAATTCTATGAGGAGGCAACAAAAGGATATGATCAAAATGGGGTATATGATATTATTCATTTTGACTTTTAAAGCTCATTTGATAAGTTGGCACATGAAAAGTTGGGCATCAAACTAAAAGAAGTGGGAGATCTGGGTGATGTTTGTAGATGCGTGCAAAACTGGCTCATAACAGGATGCAGGGGGTTATGGTGCAAGGAACCTTATCAGAATTGTCTGATATTAAGAGTGGTGTTCCATAGGGGTCTGTGCTAGGGCTGCTGCTATTTTTAATATATTTTAATATATATATATATATATAAATGATTTGGATAGGAATATAAGTAACAAGCTGGTTAAGTTTACAGATGATACCAAACTAGGTGGACTGGCAGATAATCTATAGGGTGGTCCAGGTCAAATTATGCAATTTTCATTACGCTATAACTTAAGTTTATTACATAAAAAATCACCAGAAAAATCCCGGACCATCAAGAAGTGTGCGAAATGACGACATGAAGAATCGTCTTTGCGCCGAATTGGAATCGCCCCCGCCTAAATCAAAGTCATCCAGACGATCTGGATCTGCATAATTAGATCTGGACCACCCTGTATAATCCTTTGAATCACTACAGAGGGACATGAACAGCATTACGGGCTTGGACAGTTTTGTGGCGGATGAAATTTAATATAAGTAAATATAAAGTATTACATGTTGGAAGTAAAAGTGTTAGGTTTTAATACACAATGGGAGGTCTGAAAATCGAAAGAACATCTTATGAGAAGGATTTAGAAGTCATAGTGCACTCAACGCTATCAAATACCAGGCAGTGTTCAGAAGCCATTAAGAAGGCAACAGAATGTTAGGGTTATATAACACGATATGTAGAGTACAAGTCCAAGGAGTTTATGCTCAAGCTTTATAATACACTGGTGAGGCCTCATATGGAGTACTTTGGTCTCCAGGCTACAAAAGTCCACAGAAGAACAGCTAGGCCGATTCCAGGGCTACAGGGGATGAGACATGACATGATTTAAGTGTTTGAAATTATGAAGGGAATTCGTACAGTGGATAGCGACTTGAAATGAGATCAACAAGAATATGGGGACACAATTGGAAACTTGTTAAGGGTAAATTTTGCACAAACATTAGGAAGCTTTTCTTTACATAAAGAACCACAGATACATGGAGTAAGTTACCAAGCAGTGTGGTACACAGTAGGATTTAGGGACGTTTAAAACTAGACTTCGTGTTATTTTAGAAGGATGAGGTGGATAGGAACAACAAGCTTTGTTGGGATGAATAGTCTGTTCTCATCTAGATTGTTCTAATTTGGCACAAGGCAGTAAGTAACCCCAAAGCGGACATCAATCGATCATAGAGTTTAGTCACATATGAAGTCACAAACACTCCAAGCAATCTCAGAGTCACCAATGAAATTAACACTTACATGTCTGGGATGGGACGGCACGGTGGCGCAGTGGTAGCACTACTGCCTGGCAGTTAGGAGACCTGGGTTCACTTCCAGGGTCCTCCCTGCGTGGAGTTTGCATGTTCTCCCTGTGTCTGCGTGGGTTTCCTCCGGGTACTCCGGTTTCCTCCCACAGTCCAAAGAGGTGCAGGTTAGGTGGATTGGCGATTCTGAATTGTCCCTAGTGTGTGCTTGGTGTGTGGGTGTGGGTGTGTGTGTGTGTGTGTGTGCTGCGGTGGGTTGGCACCCTGCCTGGAATTGGTTCCTGCCTTGCGCCCTGTGTTGGCTGGGATTGGCTCCAGCAGACCCCCGTGACCCTATGTTTGGATTCAACAGGTTGGAAAATGGATGGATGGATGTCTGGGATGAGAGGGGAAAACTGAAATACATAAAAATACTCAGCAAAGGGTGAAAGTGTAAAGACCATCCAAACAGCCACTAGGCCAGAAATGAAACTTAAGTCCATTTAGCAATAAAGTAGGAGCGCAAACCACATTATTAATGCTGCCATCTACTGAGAGCAAACCACATTATTAATGCTACCCTCTATTGACTAAAATTACTTATATAAACATCTTAAAAATGTTAACACAACTAAATTGAATTATTAATAGCTGAAATTTTAATTAAAATTGACCTATATACAAAAGATGCCCTAACTTATAGAACGTATACAGTTTTTTTTTTTTTGTTACACAGCATTGTGTTGAACACTACAACAGATGCTCACTACATTCACAATGAGTTGTATGTAATACCTCGTCTTAAATTGAATTTGAAATTATTGTGCAATTTTATTGTTTTTCTAATTGTTCTTATTAAGGCAGCTGACAGTTATGAATGGTAGATCATAGAAAAGAATACAGGATACACTGTTAATTAACTACTACATAAATAGAATACTCTGCATTATGGCTACAATGGGTGCTTTTTCATCTAATATTTTACAAACTAAAAAATTCTTTATTATACAGTACTTGGTAAGGTTGTAACCTGAAATGTTTGATTACATTTTCTGCTCTGTTAATGCTATACTAGGATGGATATCAAAATTGCTCATCTATTATTATCTCAGTTCTATGTCATTCAAAAAAAAGCCTTTTCTAATTAATCTAATGTTTTTTTCCACTACCAAGAATGTTCATTTTCTTATTTTAAAATTAAATAGTGGCAACTCATTTATTTTAAAACATTTTCATAAGGATTTTAATTGATTCTGACAAACATCGTTGTTTCCTAAAACTTAAAATGAAACATTGTTGCAAACAAAGATATAGGTATTACATGAACTGACACTTTTCTGGATTGTAATATTACAACAGTTACATTATTTCTTCCCTGTACAGAGCAAACTTTTAATAATGTTAATCATTTCAGTCCTCCACATAACCAGCAAGTGAAGTACCCCTTGCTCAGTAGAGGTGCAGTTTTCTTTTGAGAAATTTGATTAGTCTACTGAAATACCAAGGCTTCCCAAGATTGTGACACTGATTTGAACCACATTTTCCACCAAATTTGACTTTTCTGCATAACAGCAGATGTTATTATGTGGACACTTATTGTATATTTTTTGCTGCAAAATTTATAACTTATTTTTATTAGGCAAGTTGAACAAATCAAAATTCTTGAAAAACTAACTTTGGTTTGTGATTTTGGAAAAAAACATTACAATGCCAATAGGTTAATAGCCAGTAGTAATAAGCAACAGCCTAAGAATTCCTTAAACTGTATTCAGATGAAATCGTGCAGTAATCAAAAATTAATTTTCAACTATGTAACATATAAGTAAACAAAAACAAACTTACCAGTGGAAAGTAGTATGTTATAACTTTGGACCATTAAAAAACAAAGCACAGCATTCCATCATAATTACAACCCAAGGATTCAGCTATTCCAGTCTTATTACTTAAATATAGCCTTTGTGTAAAACACCATTCTGTGTGTGCAAATTTACTACCCAAAATGAAAACCAGCCACAAGAAGCTGTAAACTGCAACCACAGAGCTTAGAACGAGTACTATCATCATAGTCTGTGTTCAGAACAAAGGTAAATAATACACTTTGTCTAAAAATAGGATATGGCATATAAAGGGTGTTTAGAGTAGAAGTGTTTTTTTTTTTGTTCAAGAAGATCATTTGGATTAGATGTTCCTATATTCAGCCATGGTGAGCTTAAGATTTTATTCCAAAAATTGTCTGAACTTGTTTGCTGATGAACATGTCATTTAATTAGATGGCATGCTCCTGACTCCTTGTCTTTCAAGTCAGAAACTTCGACAAGTATATACGATTTACTTTTTTTAGAAACATTAACAAAACCTCTAGTATGTAATAGTAGATTCATTTTTTACTCCATTCTCCACATTATTCCTTTCTACAACCCCCCAAATCAGAAAAAGTTGGGACAGTGTGGAAGATGTGAATAATAAAACGAAAAAAGCAAGTTATAAATTCTCCTCAAATTTTATTTCATTGCAGACAGTATGAACACAAAATAATTCATGTTTTTTTTTTATTGTCAACATCATTTGATTTGTAAATAAATATCCATTCTTGCCATTCAGGCTTGCAACACATTTCAAAAAAAGTTGGGACAGTACAACATTTACCACTTTGTACAGTTCCCCTGTCTTTTAACAACACTTAAAAGACGTTTAGGCATTGAAGAAATCAAGTGACTAAGTGTTGCAGGTGTTAGTTTGTCCCATTCTTCCTGCAAACAACGTTTTAGGTGCGCAACAGTACGGGGTCTTCGTTGACGCATTTTTCGTTTCAAAATGCGGCAAACATTCTCTATAGGAGACAAATCAGGGCTGCAGGCAGGCCAGTCAAGCATCCGCACCCTCTTTTTACGCAGCCATGCCTTTGTTATGCGCGCAGTATGTGGTTTGGCATTGTCTTGCTGAAATAAGGATGGGCGTCCCTGGAAAAGACGTTGTCTTGAAGGCAGCATTTGTTCCTCCAAAACTGAGATATACTTCTCAGCATTGATGGTGCCATCGCAGAAGTGCAAGCTACCTTTGCCAAAGGCACTGACACAACCCCATACCATGAAAGACCCTGGCTTTTGGACTTGTATCTGGTAACAGTCTGGATGGTCCTTTTCCTCTTTGGTCCGCAGCACACGGCGTCCATTTCTTCCAAAAAAGATGTGAAAAACCGATTTGTGTGACCACAATACATGTTTCCACTGCACAATGGACCATCCCAGATGCCTCCGAGCCCAGAGAAGTTGACGGCACTTCTGGACACTATTTATGTAGGGCTTCCATTTGGCACAGTACAGTTTTAGCTGGGATTTCCTAATGTAACTATGTACTGTAGTGCTTGAGAGTGACTTCCTGAAGTAGTCCTGAGCCCACGCAATTATATCATTTATTCATGAATGACGGTTTTTAATGCAGTGCCGTCTGAGGGCTTGGAGATCACGGCCATTCAGTTTAGGCTTGCGCCCTTGGCCTTTGCGCACGGTAATTTCTCCAGATTCCCTGATTCTTTTCACTATGTTATGCACTGTAGAGGGAGAAATACCCAAATCTCTTCCTATCTGTCTTTGAGAAACGTTTTTCTTCATCATTTCAAAGATTTTTGCCCGCACTTGGTGGCAAACTGGCGATCCTCTGCCCATCTTTGCTCCTAAAGGAGTAGGCCTTTCCTCAATGCTGCTTTTGTACCGAATCATGATTGCAATCACCTGTTAACATCACCAGTTTCAAATCACATTATTATTTAGTTATTATACCTCATTACTACCCCTGAATTGCCCCTATCCCAACTTTTTTTGGAATGTGTTGCAAGCCTGAATGGCAAGAATGAATGTTTATTTACAAATCAAATGTGTTGACCAAAAAAAACATGAATTATCTTGTGTTCATACTGTCTGCAATGAAATAAAAGTTAAGGGAAATTTGTAAATTACTGCTTTATTTTTTTATTCACATTTTCCACACTGTCCCAACTTTTTCTGATTTGGGGTTGCAAATATTTTATTCAATTACAGTACATGAAAATAGTTAGATACTTTATTAATCCCAAGGGGAAATTCACATAATCCAGCAGCAGTATACTGATACAAAAAAAAATATTAAATTAAAGAGTAATAAAAATGCATGTAAAAACAGACAATAACTTTGAATAATGTTAGCGTTTACCGCCCCCAGGGTGGAACTGAAGAGTCGCTTAGTGTGGGGGAGGAACAATCTCCTCAGTCTGTCAGTGGAGCAGGACAGTGACAGAAGCTACTCCTCTGCCTGGAGAGGACACTGTTCAGTGGATGCAGTGAATTCTCCATGATTGACAGGAGCTTGCTTAGCGTCCGTCGCTCTGCCACAGATGTTAAACTGTCCAGCTTCATTTCTACAATAAAGCCTGCCTTCCTAACAAGTTTGTCCAGGTGTGAGGCGTCCATCTTTATGCTGCCTCCCCAGCACATCACCGCATAGAAGAGGGCACTCGCCACAACCGTCTGGTAGAACATCTGCAGCATATTATTGCAGATGTTGAAGGACGCCAACCTTCTAAGGAAGTATAGTCGGCTCTGACCTTTCTTACACAGAGCATCATTGGCAGTCCAGACCAATATATCATCCAGCTGCACTCCTAAGTATTTATAGGTTTGCACCCTCTGCACACAGTCTCCTCTGATGATCACGGGGTCCGTGAGGGGCCTGGGCCTCCTAAAATCCACTAGTAGTTCCTTGGTCTTGCTGGTGTTCAGGTGTAAGTGATTTGAGTCACACCATTTAACAAAGTCTTTGATTAGCTTTCTATAGTCCTCCTCCTGCCCACTCCTAATGCAGCCCACAATAGCAGTGTCCTCAGCGAACTATTGAACGTGGCAGGACTCCGAGTTGTATTGGAAGTCTGATGTATATAGGCTGAACAGGACCGGAGACAGTACAGTCCCTGTGACGCTCCTGTGTTGCTGACCACAATGTCAGACCTGCAGTTCCCGAGATGCACATACTGAGGTCTGTCTGTAAGACAGTCCACAATCCATGCCACCGGTGTGAATCTACTCCCATCTCTGTCAGCTTGCCCCTAAGGAGCAGAGGTTGGATGGTGCTGAAGGCGCTAGAGAAGTCCAAAAACATAATTCTTACAGCACCACTGCCTCTGTCCAAGTGGGAGAGGGATCGGTGTAGCAAATAGATGATAGCATCCTCCGCTCCCACCTTCTCCTGGTATGCGAACTGCAGAGGATCGAGGGCGTGGTGGACCTGTGGCCTCGGGTGGTGAAGCAGCAGCCGCTCCATGGTCTTCATCACATGTGACGTCACAGCAACAGGCCGGAAGTCGTTCAGCTCACTAGGACGTGGTACCTTTGGGACTGGGGTGATACAAAATGTATTCCAAAGCCTCGGGACTCTCCCCTGTTCCAGGCTGAGGTTGAAGATGTGCTGTAGAGGACTCCCCAGTTCCAGCGCACAGGCCTTCAGCAGTACTCCATCTGGACCCGCTGCTTTGCTGGCACGAAGTCACCTCAGCTCTCTGCGCTGCTGTAATTGTGGGTGGGGATGTCTATACTATACTGGTATCAGCAGAAGGCTGGTTGGAGGATGCAGTACTCTGAGGTGAGAGTGGGTTAGGGTGGTCAAACCTGTTAAAGAAGTTGTTCATTTGGTTTACTCTCTCCACGTCTCTCTCGATGGTGGCACCCCGCTTCGAGCTGCAGCCAGTGATGATCTTCATCCCATTCCACACTTCCTTCATGCTGTTATTCTGCAACTTCTGCTCCAGTTTTGGAGTAGGAGGACTCAGAGTTCCTTCTGCACGCGCTTGCGCTCTTGCTGATCACCACCTTTAAAAGCCCTTTTCTTCTGGTTCAAAAGGCCCTTGATGTCAATTGTAATCCATGGCTTGTTGTTAGCATAGCAGCATACTGTTCTTACTGGAACTACAATGTCCATACAGAAGTTGATGTAATCAGTTGTGCAGTCAACAGCCTCTTCAATATTCTCACTATGTGACCCCTGCAGGATATCCCAGTCAGTGGTTCCAAAGCAGTCTCTCAGAGCCTGCTCTGCCTCTGGGGACCACTTCCTGAATAATCGTGTGGTTGTAGGTAGCACCTTCACTCTTGGTTTGTAGTGAGGCTGAAGCAGAACCAGGTTGTGATCTACTTTCCAGCAGGGTGGCGCTGTATGCGTCTTTAACGTTTGCATACAGTAGGTCAATAGTCCTATATCCCCGGGTGTTACAGTCCACATACTGGGAGAAGGCAGGTAATGTTTTGTCCAGCGCCACTTGTTTAAAGTCACCAGCGATTAGGACAAGCGCCTCGGGGTGCTGCGTTTGTAACTTAGCAACTGCGGAATGGATGACGTCACTCGCTATCTCCGCGTTCGCCTGAGGAGGGATGTAAACAATAACGACAATGACATGTTCAAACTCTCTGGGCAAGTAATAGGGGCGCAAACTTATGGCCAACAGTTCGATGTCCCTGCAGTAAAATGGTTATAAAACTTGCTGCTGTAATACTAGCACCCTTGCAAATTATAACTTACTGTTAACCACCAGTTGGCTAAAGGGAACAAATAGTGAACAAAAAAGAAACAAAACTTTTGTAGAATGATGCAACTTTGATAAAGGCCGAGACTGCAAGCGTCTTTCACAATTTCCTAGACTAGTTAAATCAACACTACTGATAATTTTATAACCATGACATTCATCAAATTTTATGACATGCTGCTTTGAGACCTATAACTATCTCCTAATTAAGCAAATGGTTTCAGTAAAAAACTATATACCCCCAATTTTATGATGGGGCCCTTAGTTTAGTTTAAACAGGCATTTAATCACAGCAGATATTAGTGGGTTTTTTTTGAGGGAATTAATTGCTTTGTAAGGACAAAGACACTGAAGAAGCCCAGTGAAAGGAACAATACCTGGTAGCCTCTAGCACCAAACTGTTATACAGGACAGGAATACCTGAATTACCTAGGAGGCCCACATAATTTAAATATGCTGTATAACTGGCAGCAAACACTTCCATGTACCTCTGAAGCAGTTTACTAAAGCATAAAAATTTACAATACTCTTGCAGCTAGTTCTAAATTTTATTACAACTATATCAGATCCATCAAGTTCAGTTCATGGGTACATAGACTGAAGCCTATCAAGCCGTACCAAGTGCAAGGGACTAACTATCACTGGATGGGATGCCACTCACAAAACCAGAGCACCTGGAGAAAAACTCACATCTGCAAATAGAGAATGTGCAGACTTCACACAGACTTGCACTAAGCCAGATTTCAAACTTACGACACTGGAGCTTTGAACTACTATGCCACCTTGCTATACATGCATACCATACCTATGTACAAGTATATCTATATGTCTCTATCTATATTTAACACACAAACATTTTTTACATACAGCAATGGTGCAGTGGGTACCACTGCCACCTTACATACCCAGGTTCCTGCATGTCTGTATCCATTATGCTCAAGGTATGCTGGGTTTCTTTCCACATCTGTGTTTGTTAGCTGACCTGTCTACTTGGTCCCATATGAATATATGCATGAACAGACTCTGTGATGCAGGAGTCGAAAAGTTGCTTATGCATTTTTGCCAAATCATTAGGGAGCAATGCTCCTTTATCTCATCTGCCCATCCAGTTTTCCAAGTGAGTGTCGAGGTGGCAGTCCAGACTTCCCTGTCCTCAGCTACAGATTCCAGATCTTCAGGCATTCCCAAGATTGTTGAGAGATATAATCCCTTTGATTGTCAGCCCAGCATCCTGTAAAGAAACCTCATTTCTGTCTACTTGTACTCATGATCTCACTCTTTCAGTCATTACCCACATCACATGAGTGCAGGCGAGGACAAGGAATTAGATCAACTGATAAACCAAGAACTTTCGTCTTTAGACTCCACTCCCACGTCACCACCACAGACTGGTACACCTCCCAAAAAAACAACTGCCTCCCCTCAAATCCACTTGTTGTTCTTACATTCCCCTTTTCCGTCACTTATGAACAATGAGATACTTGACTAATAGCAGTTGTAAGGGTCTGTGCAATTCAGTGATGTTAGGTTGTCTGGAGCTTTCTGCTTCGGGTAGGGTCTCCCTCAGTGAGCAGATTTGAAGTGAAATGTCAGACAAAGAATGATTCACAATGACCCTCATGGAAGTACTTCTAAAAAGCAGTGTAATCTGCCCAGAATAGGATTACCCAGACCCAGTTATTGAGCCGGGTTTATACGTGGAGTTTGCTAGCATGCGCCTAGTGATGCGGTAACTCATATAACCCAGCTGGCTTCAGGCTGAAATGGTGATGTGGAGTTGTCTTGAGTGCTCACTGCCTGCAAAACAAGGGTTGAGGGTAGGGTGTGCTTGCAGTTTAGTGGCAGGGATGGGCAAGAAGATGGACTAGACCCTGGCAATGAAGACTGGCTTTGGGAACTTGGAAGAACCAGAAGTGTGGAATGTTATTTACTTAAAAGTAAACTAATTACTACTTTATATAATGTTTTATTTGACATAATTTACAAAGTGTGATTAAGGTGGCCACACAGTGACGGCATGATACACTTTGTCAAGCACGCAATTTACTTTATACTCCACACATGGCAATAAATCAGAAATAAACAGATTACACTACATTTTTTTTAATCAATGAATGGCCTTGTGCTTTTGAACATGCAAACATTGCTGTCCACCTGTATACCACTATTACGTTCACAACACCAAACAACTAGCTTTAAGCGGTTTTTGAAGCAATTTTTCTAATGCACTAATAAAAATACACAAAAAAAAGCAAATTAAGCGATGGTGCTAGGCCATGATGGAACAAAATTAACCACAATTTTTCCTATTGCTCATGCTGTTTTTTATGAATATGAAAGAGAACTGCAGAGGACAGTGCTTTTGAGTGATAATTAGTAACTGGTATTGTGTTTATTGGTAGGCATTTATTCAAACTTGTATAATGTATAATTCATTATGTATAATGAAGAAGCACCAATGATGAGCTTTGAAGCCAATGCAGCATCAAGATTTTTTTTAGCAGATTTTAGCTTTGAAGGAAGCAACTTTGGCATCCTCCATTCTTGATACTTTCCTATGTAAATACACACACACACAATATATAAAGTGTATATACAATATACATATGCAAATACATAATACACACAGTACACACAGACATGCATACAGTATTAGCCTTTAGTAAAAATATTTAAAAAACTGTTAAGATTACTCCTTGATGTAATGTTTGCATCCTTGTTATTTGTCAAGTGAAATATCAAGATGGACAGTTAAACAATAAACAAGAGGAATTGAAAGTAAAGGTTTTCCCCTTTTGTTGTAGCATAGTTGCATAATCACTGTGGTCCAAAGAAAATTTTGAAAACAAAAAATTTAAACCCCTAATCTTGGACTCCTCAATCTGCAGATCTTTGACAGCCTGTTTCTCCCAAAAAAAAGAAAGAGCAGAGTGAACAAGCTCCACCGCCCCACCAAGAAAATGATCTAGAAGAGCAGGAATGCAAACATAAATACACAATGGTATTCTGGTCAGAGTAAAAGCTAGTAATGTTTGTAAAAATAGAGACTGCACATACCTCTGTAGCACCTTTCCATGACCTTAAAGCCTCCTCCAGCTCAGGCAAGGAATTTGTGTTGGAGTTGTCTGCTCTCACAGTGTTTTTTCTCTCTTGAGCCTGGGCCAAGACCTCAGAGAAGCACGACTGTGCCACAGGTTGGACTTTCTGTAGAGCCTGAGACAGGAACTGGAAATGTACCTGCATCACTGTCAAAAAACACCGGCCTAGCACCTAAATGGACCGGTGAGAGAAAAAAAAAAAAAAAAACAAACCGAAATTAGCAACAATTATCAATTCAAACCTCAAAATACAAATAAAACAAAAAGAAATGGATTTAGACCTCAGCCATTTTCTGTCATTTCAGCAAATCTATACCAACCATTAAAAATTTAAACTGAAACCATGATAAAAGGAGTACATTAATAAAATTTAAAGCAACTAAGTTAAAAATGTCATACTCATTGTGTGACAATTAGTATCATAGCTATACAACAAATGGGTGACCTAATGCACAGAAAGATATAAATTGATATGAGTTAGTTGGAATAATTTTTTGTATTTTTCAAGATTTTTTTGAGAATCTAATTAATGAAGAAGTTGGCATTACATTTTTACACCTTATCTCATGATAAACACCATACCAAATATTCATGACCATCACAGCAAACTTTAAACTGAAAGTACAGGATATGTGATTGCTTACATTGCTGGCAAAGAGGCATAAAGTACATGAAAAATGGAATGGAACTTTCAAGGGTCTTACAGAGGCCATAAAGAGAATGAGATGCACACACTATCATTTGAAAAGCTTTTCTATATGCCACTGTGAACAGGCTGTCATGACACAGGGTGCCCAGGAAAGTCAATACTCTAAAAATGCTGAATGAAAAAGGCCATGAGGGCCTGTTAAGAAGCCAACCCAAAATGCATTAGCAGAGAAGCCCCAGTCTAAGACACAGAGGATAATACCTATTACAGATCATTGCCCTATATTTTAGGGTATTCTAGCAAGGACTGTAATTCGGTAATTAAAGGATTTAGGAGTCCCTGACTCTGTTAACAATTTCAGAACTATGATGGAAATGAATCCTTGTTTAGGATGAAATAATATTCCCATGCCAGGACCCCAGTGGGTTGGTAGATGGGAAGCAAGTTGAGATAAAGGCTGGTCTGGCAGGCAGTAAGTATGAGAAGGAAAGGGAGACGGGGAGGGAGAGAATGAAGGCAAAGTGTTAACTCTATTAGATAGTGGATTAGTGTTGGAAATGAAAAACTGTACAGGACTCTCATAGCTAGGTCTACTAAGACAACTGAACTTTAATTGTTGTGTTCTGTTTCTTTGATATTTTATGCTGTTCTTTCAAATTTAATTCCCTTTTTTTGAAGAAAAACTAGGGGGCTCTGTCCCCTACTTGCTTCACTCGCCCACCCTCTAACCCCAGGGCACGTTACGCACCAGCCACTTGGCGTCTCTGCCACACGCGCTGTGAAGAGGGGGACTGAACACATGCTACGGAGATGCAGTCGCTCCTCCGAAACCCCCTCTTAAATGGTGTTACAATGGGAAACAAATAGTTTGTTTTTTTTTATCTCCTCTTTGCTCTATCAGATGCTGGCTTGCTGCTGCCGTGCTGCGTGATCTGCATGTTGCACACCACTTTGAATATTTAAAAGCCTGTACAGCAGCTGTCCTTTTGTCTCACGGCCTTGTCTCGCAGGACATTAAAGTGTCTCCGATAAAATTACATCTCTTCTCCTTCCAAGATTTTATTATTTTTTTTTATAATAGAGAGACTATAATGTGATACATTTTTCAGCTTTATACATTTTTGATCCAAGGTTACAGAAACAAAAGTATCCTGTCTGAAATTAAAAGCTAAACGACAATTACTAAATTGACATTCTACGTTTACAAAGATGCACCAGGCAAGCTGCAATTCTGTACATCTTACTGCACAATTATGTCAACCTAATTAATGTATATTAATTAATTAATTAATAATAAATTTAATTAATTAATAGTGTGTAGTTTTTACTTGTATGCTTACATGATGCAAGAATTAGTTAATAGTGATAAATACCAGCATGACAATGGAAAGCCATACGGGTGCATGGCTTCAGACGTTTATTTGGTTTTTACTTTGGCAATATGAAAGGTTTACATTTCTAAGAGCAGGAGTTAATCTTTCCATTGTTACTTTATATTACAGTACAGTCCCTCTTAACTGGCCTTGCATTAACCGGCCAACGGATTAATCAGCCTGGTAAAATAAAATAAATTTTTAGTTCTTCTTTATATTATATGTATGCACTTCCTTCTTTCCTGGAAGATGAGATGTGTTTTAAAACCAGCAAACAACAAAACAGTGTTCAAATTAAATAAAGTGAAGGGTATCAAGAGTCTTCTTTAAATAAATCAATTAAAACGAGGGAATAAGTGGAGGTTAAAATCCATTAGTAAAAAAAACAAGTCCTTTAAAAACAACGCAAACGGGGTTAAAACAATAGCTGGAAGCAGTCTATTAAAATCCAAAGCATGGTGCCTTCTTTCTAGCTGGCGGCTCCCCTGCTTCTCCCATTGGGCTTTGCAACAGGGGAGTCACCCTACCTGCAGGTGCAGCTGCCTTCCACACTGGTCCGGTAGCCCTCCGATCCCTGGCTACATTGGGCTCCATCCGGACTGAGACTTGGGTTCTTTCCCCGGCAGCCAGGGCGCTCACGCTGGGGCTAAACCAGCCCAAAGCTTCCATGACTGCCGCTTCCTTTTGACGGCCAGTCGTCTTCAATGTCGGTCACTCCAGCTCCGTGATCGCTCAGCTGGAGCGACCACTTTCTTCAGCCCCACCAAGTGTCGGCCAAACAATCCTCTGCAGGGGTTCACCTCCCAACTGCCTGCCTTTGCTCCATCGAATCTGCTCTCTCTCGCTCTCCTGCACTGGCTTTCCTCTACCTGCTTCCTTCTCCATTAACCTCCCCGTTATTTCCTGTTCTCCCCCTAGCCACCTCGTGCTTCTATTTATCATGGCGAAATGGATCAGATGTGGCAATTAGCAGTTCCTGGAAACAATTATGGATGCGGACGACTCCTCACCTGTGCACTTAAGCTAGGATTGCCCTCATCATGAATTCCCCGGGAACCGATCGGCCACACATACCATGCCCCATCGCTAAGATGCGAGTGTGGTGATTATTTATTTAAAAAGTGGCATTTTTGACTTGAGCTGTGGACCCACTACACCACACTGTCCAGTCGTTGTACGAGAAAAAAACCAGTGTGCAAAATTGTGGATGAAGCCTTGTGGATATGGTTTCTTCAGGAACGTCAAAGAGGTACAGGACATACCTTAGAAATATTTTTCTACATGAAAATAGTTATGCGTTGGATTAACCGGCCAAAATGGCAATCAGCCATTGGTACAGTCTTGAAGTGGCCGGTTAAGAGGGATTGTACTATATACTGTTTGTGAAAAAGTATTTCAAAAAACATAACAAAAGTGGAAAGTAAATAAGAATAGGTATATTGTTCAAAGTAAGTATGCACTTTTCTGCATTATGCTTTAGGTTTTAATGATTAGTTCCCTTTCACATAACATCCACTTAAGTGATTCTTTTTATTAGGATATGACTGCTAACTTCCATTGGCCCATTCTGCCAACACCCTAGTTATAGCATCTTATTTTGGATAAGCCAATCATTGCAGCAATCAGATGAAAGCAGAATCTCTGAAAGAAATGTGAAATGCATTACAGTGTTTATTCAAACACAGGCTTTCGATCTCGGAAGCACTTTTTCTTTAGATGTTTATAACTCAATCCAGAAATCTTTGAAGTATAGAAGGCTGATCATGGAAGTAGCAGAAAATACATTCTACTGGCACAAACAATGTACCCAAGGTAAGACTTATGGGTGTCCAGGCTTCAAAGATCACTACATTTAATAATCAATAAAATTAAAGTTGTGTGTAGATTTTTTTTCCACCAAGAGCTTCTGTTTTCTTCCCACATTCCAAAGACATGTGTTAAATAACTGGCAGCTTTAGAGGCCAGAGATGTGGGAGTGTGGGCATGCGTGGGAACTGTGCCTTGTGATGGACTGTGTTAAGATTATCTCCAAGGGTTGTATTCATTTATTTGTGATTTTAACCGATTTTTAGTACAAATAGCTAGCATAGCTCACGCTGGTAGGGGATATACACATATGTACACAACTTTAAAAGATAATAATGGTTTGACTAGCACATTAAGCAGCAGACACCAACTGTGAGTCAGAACAAGCATGATGAAAAGGAAGTAGAGTTTCTGGAAAAGGTTTATTTGAAATAAAAGCAGAGAGTTACCGTGGGTGGGAGAGGTATCAGAGAGGGAGATAAAGAGGTTCAGAGTTGTGGCAGAAATCAAGTCTGCTGAGTGGTGGAGCAGACCTGATGGAGAGAGGCCACAGGAGCTTCTGGGAGTAGCAAAGCGTGGCAGCTTTGTGCAAAGGACAAGGCATTCTGGGAAGCCGTGAAGACCCATGGAGGGCACACTTCCTGACAAATAAGGGTCACCAATGGAGGTGGCAGCTTGTTGTCTGCATGGTAGAAAAGGATGCATCAGCCTGTGTCCTAATGTACATGATAAAATGAATGACAACATTCCTGTCAACCTTTGAACATATTTATAGGCTTTAATTATTTATTGCACCCATGGGCACTGCCTGGTTTTAAGGCACAGTTTTATGGGTTCATTTATTTATCCAGTGATCTGAAACGAAGGCTGGACTCCTTCAGTACTGCTGGTTTGACTTTGGGTTAAATGAGCGGTTGTTCATGGAGTTCCGAACGAGGCAGATCATTTACATTGTGAGGGAGCATTAGTTACAGCACGATTTCCAGAGGGTAATGCAGCTCACAGGATCCACATTGCTGAGGTTCTGAGCAGCAGAACTAGACCAAGGCAACACTAACGTAACACCCCATGTCTGCCGCTTGGGGATTGCGAACCCAGGGATTCCAAGTTGTTTTGTCGTTTGCAGGGTGCGGTAACTCACTGTACCAGTGCATGCTTCCCAACCTGACCTGACCAGATTTATTTATTACATTATTTATTAACTTGTGGAAATGGACTGTTTATGCATTCTGAACATTTTTGTTTTCATTAACTGCCATTCTTCAGACAAACAAGACTTTTTTTTTGTTCAGGTCACTCGCCCTGGTCCATCCTCAGTCATGACTATCGATGTTCAGGAATTAAGGGTTATGCTCAATACTGTGGGCACCTGGGCATCACAAGACCAGGCACCTCAGCCAGGGTTGGTTCCTGTTTATGGCATCTTGTTCCTGCCCAGAGATCTGGGGCATTGGCTTCCTGCAAATTTGAATTAGGGTTAGGAAATTGTTAGATGAACAAAGTAGATTTGCGCATTTGTACTACATTACATAACAGCAAACTGCACAAACCTTATGTAAATGAGAGATGATCAAAAAGTACTGTGCCTGAATTGAAGAGACACAACAGTAAAACCAAACAAGTTAGATTTTTTTTTAAACAGAACCCCTTTAAAAAGTAATATACTTGCTGTATTGTATTAGTGCCACTCAAATAAAATATTTTGCCTCGTTTGAGCTATCAGTTTTCTGTGCCTGACTTAATGCATTCACCATTTGGTAATCATATCAGGCCTGAAGAATAGTGTGGATGTAGCATCTATTTTCACAGTGTGGTGTAAAAAAATGCAATGTGGATGGAAGCATCGTGTTAATCAAAAGGGCAATGGATGAAAGCACTCCCTCATTCCATGTTTTCCTGCCACAAAGCCAACGCAAATCGACATATTACTGACTAGTTTTTTTTTTTAATACTTTATATTAATTTGATTGCAATCCAAACAGAGCAATCAAGTTTTTACAAAAAGAAAAATTAAGTTAAAAAGAGATCGATCCCCACCCCTGAGAGAGAGAGCAAGCCAAACGGCGTGAAATTTAAGGCTTGTAAACATACCTAAATGAATAAATTCTCTGTGCTTTATGAGCTTATTTTAGAATATTACTGATTAGATCCTGCCATGTTTTGAAAAAAGTCTGTACGGATCCTCTAAGTATTTGATTTTTTCCAATTTCAAATAGTATAACACATCAGTTTCCCACTGACTTAAAAGAGGAGAGTTTGGGTTCTTCCAGTTTATCAGAATAAGTCTGCGTGCCAAAAGTGTAGTGAATGCAATCACAATTTGTTTGTCTTTCTCCACTTTAAACCCCTCTGGAAGAACCCCAAACACAGCTGTTAATGGGTTAGGAGGAATTGTGAGTCCAAGACTGTCTGAAAGGTAATTAAAAATTTTTGTCCAGAATAATGTTAATTTGGTGCAGGCCCAGAACATGTAACCCAGTGAGGCTGGGACTTGGTTGCAGCGTTCGCAGGTTGGATCATACCCTGGAAACATTTTGGAGAGTTTTAGTCGAGACAGATGTGCTCGATATATAATTTTGAGTTGTATAATTGTATGCTTTGCACATATGGAGCTCGAGTGAATTCTCTGTATTGCTACTTTCCACTCATTTCTGATATATTGATTGAACATCCTTGAACCGTCACCTTATCGTGGTGGAGGGGTTTGCGTGTCCCAATGATCCTAGGAGCTATGTTGTCCGGGGCTTTATGCCCCTGGAAGGGCCACCCAAGGCAAACTGGTCCTAGGTGAGGGATGAGACAAAGAGCGGTTCAACAAACCTCCGATGAAGAACAAAAACTCTGGACAACGTTTTCCCTTGCCCAGACGCAGATCACCGGGGCCCCACTCTGGAACCAGGCCTGGAGGTGGGGCTCGATGGCGAGCGTCTGGTGGCCGGGCCTGCACCCATGGGGCTCGGCCGGGCACAGCCCAAAGAGGTAACGTGGGTCCTCCTTCCCATGGGCTCACCACCTATGGGAGGGGCCAAGGAGGTGGGGTGCAGTGTGAGTTGGGTGGTGGCCGAAGGCGGGGAACTTGGCGGTCTGATCCTCGGCTACAGAAACTGGCTCTTGGGACGTGAAATGTCACCTCTCTGAAGCGGAAGGAGCCTGAGCTAGTGCGTGAGGTCTAGAGGTTCCGGCTAGATATAGTCGGACTCATCTCGACGTACAGCTTGGACTCTGGAACCAATCTCCTTGAGAGGGGCTGGACTCTCTACCGCTCTGGAGTTGCCCCCGGTGAGAGGCGCTGAGCAGGTGTGGGCATACTTATTGCCCCCCGACTTGGAGCCAGTACATTGGGGTTTACCCCGGTGGATGAGAGGGTGGCCTCCCTCCGC
>JANRMT010062806.1:20308386-20326162 GCA_026402145.1 Polypterus bichir lapradei
AGCTTCACTTGAAATCACTTTGTGATTGTGCACGGGTAAAAACGTCCACTGAAGTGTCAGATTCTTATTTAATTCTTCTGCTTTCTGTATCTTCTGCATTGCATTCAGGTCTTTCAGGTTACCCTGATGTTTTGTTTCATAGTGCCGTCTTAGATTAAATTCTGTAATTACAGCCACATTAGCTCCACAAATGACACACGGGTTTACCGGCAATGTCAGTAAACATATACTCAGCCTCCCATCGGTTTTTAAAGGCTCTATTTTCAGAATCAACTTTTCTCTTCAGCATCGTGTGGGCTAGCTTCGCAATAACTTGCAAAATCATAAGCTAGACTTGATTAACGCGGTAAGTGTTCGGCAAGGCAGCTGAAGCGCTGCATTATGGGATCTGTAGTTTATTGTGTTACCAGCGCTTCATATACCCGGGCCATTAATAACAATAATACAGTATATAATATATATATATATATATATATATATATATATATATATATACACATATATATATATACATATATATACATATACATATATATATATATATATACATACACACACACACACGTGCAAAACAAAGAATATGAAAAATGTAGAATTCCAACAGTCCCTTGAGACACAAGCTTAGGTTTAATCAGCACAGCATAAAAGCAGTCTTCAGCCATGACTAAAACTAACCCCATTCTTGGAAGCAAGTGAAACGGTTTTGTAAAGAGATATTCAAAGAGATGCAAGCTCAACACTATTTGGGAGACAAAGTAAAATAAACAAAGGGACACACAACCTGTAAATCAACTGAACACAAGAAGCAGAGAACATGGCAAAGGAGACCACCAGATATTCTCAGAACATGTTTTAGGTTTGAATGCCTCAAATACAGTGGAACCTCGGGTTACGAGTAACTTGGTTTACGAGTGTTTTGCAAGACAAGCTAAAATTTTTAATAAATTTTGACTTGATAAAAGTGCAACGTCTTGCAATACGAGTAGTATGTATACACTTTGTCTGCTGAGCGTCATGTAATCACAACTGAGCTGATGGTTCTTCTCTCTCTCGCTGCGGGATTGTGGGCAATCGTCTCCTATTCTCCGTCTGAGTCAGCGTGCCTCACTCATATAGTCAACATCCGTACGAGCGTATACGGTTTACTACAGCATGTGACTGTGTGTGTGTGCTGTGATGTGCGAGTCCCCGTCTTGCACCACCAGCTTTATTCAGCTTGAAACAGCAACAGCACAGTTATTTATCGTAGCAGGATCTGCCACTCTCCTATACACAGACACAGCAGTTAGGCAGGGTCGTGGCCAAGTAGTACTATGCCCTGCGCATTTATAATGTTTCTTGTATCACCCATTGACAGCAGGCACTTATAGCATGTCCGCAATCTTTCTGGATTTGCTTTTTACAGCGAACTGCTACAGCGCTGGGAGACTGCGTTCTTCCGCATGTCATCCCGTTGGGTGGAAATCCACAAGAATTTAGAAGCTCACTCACACCAGCCATGATTCTTTTCAAAGGTAAAGTGCAGGTTAATTTGTTTTATGTATTTTTACTTTATATTTTGTATTAATCATTTTTTATATGAATAGTTTTGGGTTGTGGAACAAATCATCTGAGTTTCCATTATTGCTTATGGGGAAATTCATTGATATACGAGTGCTTTGGACTGCAAGCACGTTTCCGGAACAAATTATGCTCACAAACTGAGGTTCCACTGTATAGTTCTAGTTTGGCATCTCAAGATACACTCCTAAGTCAGTTGTATTATTTTAAAACGCAGAAGCATATTGTGCATAAAGATACTAAAAGGATGATATTTATCCATCAATTCCACAAATCTTGGTTGAATTTACAGTACAAATAATAAAACTGATTTCACTGTCAACTCCAGCAATACACATACACATCAAAAACATTTTTTTCCTCTTAAAGTTTGTATTGTTGTGGCTGTAGCCAACAGTATTCTACTAGAAATGGAGATATTGGAGAAAAAAACCATGAAAGCCACTTAATACCCCCGCTAGAGGATTCCTTACTGGTGAAGAGGATGCCACACTTGCCTAGCCATCCACCAAAAACAAAGGATGCCTGAGGAATGCCAAGGCAGTTTGTAACCTTGAAGAAAGATGGGATAAACTCCTCTAGAGGTCATCCAAGTTTTAAGTAAAAGAATACAGAGTGATGGGAGTATATTCTGGCAGCAACCAACATCAAAATTCTCTCTATTTTTCATTTACTTGCACTGTAATGATGCAAATTAAGCCTTCTGATTCAAACATAAAGATGACACTAGGTGGTTTGAGTGTATTCAAAAGGTTTTAGTTTTTAGGTAGTTCTAGTGTCATTTTCTGACACCAGAGTCCTTTTTCATCTTTGTTCTGTCTCTCTGAGCAGGCCTTTGCTCTTTTAAGGCCCTCAAATTGGGATGCTGGGTGATACAGCATCACCTGAAAATTGTGAGGTTTTTATTAGCACAAAAATGTCTCATTACATACTACAATTACAAAATGGCCAGATTCTGAATTTATTTCTTTTTATATTAATTATTTTTTTAATGATAGCATTCTTAAAAAAAAAAACAGAAGAAATGCACCTCAGCAACAGAGGTCAAGTGCATTTTGCCACAAATGCACACCTAGGATCAGCATAGCAAGTAGTTCAGGGTAAAGTATTACCATTATTGCACATGCAGATACAGGAAACCCCTGGTGGATCTGTGGAAGACAGACTTCTGCTAGTTCTATGCTTATACGCTCCTGCAGTTCTGTCTCACTCTCTCTCTCTCGCTCTCTACACACTGATTAGTTTATACTTCCCAGCTTTTCAACTGTTCTTTAGACCCTCCTACTCAAGATGACACAAAAAACTACTAGATAACTCTTTTCTTCTTAACCAATCATTGATGTCATCTGTGGACACTGGTTTAAAATGTTAGTGCTTAGGCAAAGTTATTCTAGGCTTTTCTAGCAGATACATTAATACTAGTAAAATAGAACATTTTGTATGTGGATTTTTGTTTATTAATTTAACAGTGGTTTTTCTCTTTAAATGATCTGATCTTGTAACAATGTTGTGCATATTTGTAAATTTTCACTCTAGGTAGTTAATGTAAAACCCAAAACTAAGTCAAACATCTATTTCTGTTAGAAGCACATTATCAATGCGAGAGTGGTATGGTACATGATGTTTATAATGTTCAAGTTTCGGTTTCTGTAAAACATATTTGCTTTCTTGTTAATAGCACACTTTCAAACCTGCATGTGCAAAGTAAAAAAAAAAAAAAAAATCACTTAATTTTAGTCATATAATTGTCTAATTAACAATCATTGTATTTTGGTTGTATGGCAAGGCTACCAAGATTAATTTTGGAGAGGTTTACATAGTTTAAGCTAGTAATACTGGTCCCTTTGCTACTACAAGCATTAATTCTGGGGTAAAGTAATATGACCCAAAACAAAGCAGGATTTCGGTATCAACCTAATCTTTAACACATTCAGTAGCTGATGTGGGATTTGGTGGTAGTATTCAGTAAGATTAAAACTGACAAATCCTGAATGTCTGTAGAAACTAACACAAAATGAGTACACTGAATTACTTTATAAGTTATGCCTTATGTTTTATTATATATTTACTCCACCACTAACGTTCTATAAAGCTATAATAACCTGTACTTGAATAAACAAGTTACCAAATGAGCAGGTATACACAGTATTAAACAATAAGCAATCAAATTAGCTAAAAGAAAAAAAGGAATCAAAAAGTCTATGTACATAAGTGTAAACAAATAGATCACAGAAAAGTGTAATAAAAGTAAAAAAGTATACCTTTTTGGAGATTATACGTCCTTATTTTCAGAGGTGGGGACTACAACAAAAGAATTTCCATGCAGTGAAACTTTTTCCCTTACTTGTCGGAACTGAGCAAGTTATCAGGGTTTTAAGCATATCCCAGGTCTTTTTTTTTTTTTTAAATAATTTCCCAGTTTCTCCCAGATCACTTCTGGGACATGGATGTAACAGGTTACTTTGGTGGTTCTCCATAAGAGTCTCATTTTGTTTCTAATTTTATTTATTTTCTCTACCTTTAAGCATAATTTCATATTCAGTAACTCCTTCACTCTAAATACAGGCAAAACCAGTAACTTAGGCATATCTGAACATGTCACAGGCAGATGATCCATTCCAAGTACTGTACATTTATTCACTTGTTGTTTACTGTGATAAACTTTGCAATTAATAATCCATTCTTCTTTGAATTCTATTAATCTTATTTATAGTCAAGTAGGTTAATTCCTTGATATATTATAAGGTTTAAAATCTCTTTTGGGACTCCCCCCAACAGGACGACACGTTGAAGAGTGTCCTGAAGCGCGATCGCCGAGCCTGAGGAAGACAGTTTATCAGTTGTTGGGGCGACCACGTGCTCCCAAAAATGTAGCAGCTCGCAGCTAAAGCAGATCCAAGTTGATTGCGGCCGCGCTATAAGCGCTTGCCATCAATGGGTGATACAAGGAATATTATAAATGCTGGGAACAGGACTACTTGGCCACTAACCTGGCCATGACCCTGCCCGATTGCTGTGACTGTGTATAGGAGAATGGTAGATCCCGCTACAATAAATAACCACGCTGTTCCTATTTCAAGCTGAATAAAGTTGGTTTTGCTAAAGTACTGAGACTAAGCTTCGTGTTTTGGGTTGCAAGACGGACTCACACATCATATATATGATGTCAAAGATACTTCAATGTATCCCTTAACACTAGAATTACCAAAGCCTACGAAAAAACTCGTAAATCCATCCCACCTTAAATCCCTTCTCACCTCTCCGTCAGCGTCTTTTGTCTTTTAAATGTGTCGATAAACAGCTTGATATCACATCCCCCCAACACCACACAAAAGTTTTCTCAGCTCAAGTTTGTTTACCTGCATGTCAGTTGCTTAGAGTGAGAAGTCAAGCAAAATTACACATTTTATAAATACTATATCGTTATTTGGAACACATGCATTTTATGTGTGTTCCGTGTTTACAACAATCTATGTAAACACATCGTTAAAACAGAAACGTTTGTCATGTTTTAGTAATAATTGACAAAATGTAGACATGAAGCATATAATGTGCGAAGCCTGAAGTCCAAATATCAAATAAACACTTTCACAAAAGGTACAAGTATAACAAAACAAGTGCACTTTTATTCAAGAATATAACTGCAGAAAAAGAAGCCTCGTTAGGGTGTGACATTGACACGTCTTTAACACGACTGCTTTGGTGGCGTAACGATAAGAACTGCTGAAAGGTAATCAAAAGGTCACAAGTTCGATCCCACATGATTCCGTTTTGAGAAATGAACTGCTTTCTGCTTATTGACAAATTTAAAACAGTATTTCATGTAGTGTTTGTAGGAATATTACGGGGAAAAGTAAATAAATAAATAAGCAACAAAAAACATTTTCTATGACACATTTATTTATTTACACTCACATGCTGTTTTTCTTTATTGTCACATTTCATGGTACTTTTATTTATTTGCATATTTATTTAATTTTGTCTGAAATATTCCTCCATAATTAGGTACACACAGCAGTTGTATTAACAGCCCTGAAGAAGGGAGAAATTGCCTTGAAATGCAATTTGGTTTTCTCCAGGAATACCGAATACACTAAGCAAAACTTAAGATGCTTTCCTAACTCCATTGGCTACACTGCTTATTTCCACACCACAGTGGACTATGTCATAACTCAAAATCATTTGGTTTAAATCATTTCAGCATTTTGGTTACTCACTTGTCTCTCTTTCTCCCTTGTTGTGTGCATTATACAATATGTGTTTATCTTTATATAATGTTTGTGTTCATTTTTCATGTTTCAATATAAATGTATATCATGCCCATAAAATAGTATATCACACCATATATTAAATTATTTTACAAATATATATTTTTTTATTTTATTGATTTTATTATAATCATTTCATACAGTTTTTACAAAAAAATAGGTTTGAAAACAAATCAACCCCCACCCCTGAGAAAGAGAGCATGGCCAACGGATTAAAACTTTTAAAAATACATAAATTGATGAGTTTAATAAGCGGATAAAGATAAATGGAGAAGAAAAAGAAATGGGAAGAGAATCTACTTCCTCCGCTATACTAATAAAAGGCAAAGCCCTCACTGACTGACTAACTCATTACTAATTCTCCAACTTCCCGTCTAGGTGGAAGGCTGACATTTGGCAGGCTCATTCCTTAGAGCTTACTTACAAAAGTTAGGCAGGTTTCATTTCGAAATTCTACACGTGACGGTCACAACTGAAACCTACTTTCGTCCATATATACGGCCATAGCCTGCAGCTCGGTCCCCTTGTGAGGCGGAGTTTCGTCCCGCATCATCACGCATCCCACATAATTGAGTGCCTGCCCATATAAGGTAAATATTCGCAGGTGAAGGACTGTGCTTAGCATATTCATAAGTGCAGCTACTGCGGAAATCAGCACGCCTCCCACGTAATTGACTGCCTGCCCATATAAGGCCATCCTTCGCTGCGGTGTCTTCATTCCTTTCCTTGCTTCGCTATTGAATCCTCCATCCCCACGCCTTTTGCAAATTTATTTCGTCAGGAACGATGAAAAGGAAACACAAATGCGTGGCGCTAATGTTTCTGAAGTTAACATACCCCTGGTCAAGCAATTACAAAAAATGCTGCATGACTGTAACACTTACATCCAGGACTTCCACTCCACAATGGACAGTATTTCAGATGAGGACAAAGACTTCAAAGTTGTCATTCATGCCGACAAAAAACCATTACATGCACACAAAGGCAGATTTAATAAACCCACAGTTCGTCAAGTTGGTGTTGTCATCGTTGGGCAAACGTTCAACAATAGGGATATTGTCTTGAAAACCAGAGACAATAAACTGCAACGCATTAAAGAAACCCACAGATCCTATGATGCACTTCAATATCCCCTCATGTTCTGCTATGGTGAAGACAGCTATTCTGTGTCTATACCTCAAGTTCATGCTGCTAGTAAGTTACCTTTGAAGAAAACCGTCTCTGCAGCAAACTTCTATTCATACCGGCTTATGATCAGACAACATTATGATAATACTATCCTTTTCTTCCGAACTTTATTAAATCAGTTTTTAGTTGATATGTACGCAAAAATTGAATCCAAAACACTAAATTATATCAGACTAAATCAGAAAAAACTACGAGCTGAAAATTACATTCACTTAAAAGATGCTATTGACAAAAACGACACTAATTTAATAGAACTTGGTCAAGCTGTGATATTACCATCATCCTTCACTGGAGGACCTCGCTATATGCACGAGCGTGCACAAGACGCAATGACATACGTACGTCATTATGGCTGCCCGGACTTATTCATCACATTTACTTGCAATCCTAAAAGGACTGACATCACTGAAGTTCTTCTTCCACGTCAAAAACCTCACGATCGCCACGAGATTATCAGTCGTGTATTTCATCTCAAGATTCCCAAAATGATAGACTTGCTCACGAAGAGTAACATTTTCAAACACAATGATTTTGCAAAACAACTTCATTATAATGTAATTCCATCATATTATGTGTGGGAAAACAACATGTTTCGTCGGAGGAAACTGGGCAACCCTGTACCAGGACATTCGGGAGTGAAAAAAGATAATGTGCTGGGACGGGCGTACACTGTGCACCCGAATAACTCTGAATGCTACCATCTTCGACTGCTGCTCAACAAAATCACAGGTCCCACGTCTTTCAAATATCTCAGAACAGTTGATGGTGTCCTACATCCGACCTATAAGTCGGCCTGCAGGGCACTCGGTTTTTTACATGACGATATCAACTGGGACGAGACTCTACAGGAAGCTGCTCTGTCTCGCACACCTCAAAAGATCCATGAACTGTTTGCTGTCATGCTGGTGTTCTGCCAAATGGAAAACCCCTTAAACCTATGGGAAAAACATAAACACAGCATAGCAGAAGATGTTAGGAGTCAGACTGAAAGAGATTATATACGAACAGAAGTCCACCAGTGGTTAAATTTGATCTATAACAAGTGTCTACAGTTGCTTGAAAACTACGCAATTGCTATTGGAGGTCAATCTCTTCATCATTAGGGTTTGCCTTCACCTTTCAGAGAACTGGCACAACTTGCGTCAAATCCCGAGTACTTGAAAGAGACATCTTACAACACCTCGCAATTGGCCAATATAGTCACAAATAACGAGCTGGTGCTAAATAGTGACCAAAAGTCAGTTTATGAGCAAGTCATGAGCAGCGTTGTCTCGGCCACTGGCACGGTGTTTTTCCTTGATGCTCCAGGAGGAACTGGTAAGACATTCCTAATAAACCTCCTTGCAAAAATCCGAGCAAAACGTAACATTGCCATAGCTGTGGCTTCTTCTGGCATTGCTGCAACTCTTCTTGAGGGTGGCAGAACTGCTCATTCAGCTTTCAAGCTGCCTCTGAACCTCAACCATACTGAATCCCCCATGTGTAACATATCAAAGCAGAGCAACATGGCTGAAGTGCTGCGACATTGTCAGCTTATTGTCTGGGATGAATGCACTATGGCACACAGAGGAGGCGTTAAGGCTTTAGACAGGACCCTCCAAGACATCCGAAACACCAACAAACTTATGGGAGGCTTGACAGTGTTGCAGGCTGGAGACTTCTGCCAAACCCTACCAGTCGTGCCCAGAGGAACAGGCGCTGATGAAATTAAAGCATCTCTGAAATCTTCATACCTATGGCCACAAATCAATGTTGTTACTTTAAAAATAAACATGAGAGTTCATTTGAAAGGTGACAAAAAAGCCGGGGAGTTCTCTGCTCTTCTGATGAGTGCAGGTGATGTCACCTTCATACAAGAAAATCTTAAAATAAATATTCCTACAAATCTCTGTTTCATTGTGAATACCTTACAAAGCCTTCTTCAAAATGTTTACCCTAATCTACGAAATCTCCACCAAAACGACGTGTAATGGTTTAGAGAGAGCTATCCTGACACCAAAAAATGACATGACTACGACTATAAACCACATTTTACTTCAAGAACTACCTTCACAACCAAAAACATATCAGCCTGTTGATTCAGTTGTAGAAGTAGAAGATGCGGTACATTATCCGGTAGAGTTTCTCAACACTCTAAATCCTCCAGGCACCCCTGAGCATAATCTTATTTTGAAGGTTGAGGCACCAATAATGTTACTGAGAAACTTACAGCCACCAAAACTTTGTAACGGCACGAGACTTCAGGTCACGTCTCTACAAAACAACCTAACTGAGGCAACTATTTTTACTGGCAGTGGCTCAGGTGAGAGAGTTTTTATTCCTCGCATCCCTGTTATACCATCTAATCTCCCATTTCAATTCAAACGCCTTCAATTTCCAGTAAGGCTCTGCTTCGCAATGACAATTAATAAGTCTCAGGGACATACCCTACAAAAGGTTGGCATTGATTTGAGACAGGATTGCTTTTCACATGGCCAACTATATGTTGCATGCTCAAGAGTAAGCTCAGCGCACAGCTTGGTCATATTACAACCTGAGGGCCGAACTGACAACGTGGTATACAAAGAGATCCTTAACAAATAATTTTTTGTATATTTTCCCTCAGTTTAAAAATGTTTACTTTGTTTCTTAATAAAAATTTTAAGGCAGTATTTCGCCGCTGTGAAGCGCAGGTATTTTGCTAGTTCTAAAATATTATTGATTAGATCCTGCCAGGTTTTGAAAAAGTTCTGCACAGATCCTCTAACTGAGAATTTGATTTTTTCCAATTTCAAATAATATATAACATCAGTTACCCACTGACTTAAAAGAGGAGAGATAGGATTCTTCCAGTTTAGCAAAATAAGTCTGCGCGCCAATAGCGGAGTGAAGGCAATCACAGTTTGTTTGTCCTTCTCCGCTTTAAGCCCATCTGGAAGAACACCAAACACAGCTGTTAATGGGTTAGGAGGGATTGTGATACCAAGGCTGTCTGAAAGGCACTTAAAAATTTTTTGTCCAGAATGATGTTAATTTGGTGCAGGCCCAAAACATGTGACCCAGTGAGGCTGGAGCTTGATTGCAGCATTCGCAGGTTGGATGTTGCCCTGGAATCATTTTGGACAGTTTTAAGGAAGACAGATGTGCTTGATATAGAATTTTGAGCTAAATAATTGTATGCTTTGCGCATATGGAGCTCAAGTGAATGATCTGAATTACCTGCATTGCTGCCTTCTACTCCTTTTCTGATATGTTGAGTGACAGATCTTTTTCCCCATTGCCCTCTTGGATCTTTGAAAGGGAGGGACTGTAAAATAATTTTATATATTGCAGAAATGCTGTTTGAGTCTTCGAAAACTAAACAATATTTTTTCCAACATAGAGGAAGGTGCGAGATGAGGGAAATAGGGCAAGTTCTGTTTAACAAAGTTTCTAATTTGAAGATAGTGAAAGAAATGTGTTGCTGGAAAGTTACATTTGGAATGTAACTGTTCATAGGATGCAAAGATGTCTATATAAAGATCTCTAAGCAATTTAATCCCAAATGTTTTCCAGATATTAAAAACTGCATATGTTTGCGAGGGTTGAAAAAGGTGGTTCTCATCCAGAGGTGCCACAGATAAAAGATTCTCCATCTTAAAATTCTTTCTACATTGGCTCCATATTCTGAGTGAGTGAAGCACAGTTGGGTTATTAGTATATTGTCGATAACTTGCATTTATAGGGGCACAAAGCAGGGAGTATAAAGTAGTACTGCAGGATTTTATTTCTATTACTGACCAAGCCTGTGTATGTTCATCTATTTGTGTCAAGGTTTTTATAGATTGTATGTTTGCTGCCTAGTAATAAAACTGAAAGTTAGGTAGAGCCATGCCACCTTCTGCCTTAGGTCTTTGTAGGGTCGCTCTTTGGATACGTGGATGTTTTGGTTTTCAAATAAATTAGGTTATGGTTGAATCTAATTGCTTAAAAAATGATTTATTGGTGTATATTGGAATGTTTGGAGATAAAAAAAGAAGCAGCAAAAAAAAAAAAAAAAAATCAGTAGCTTCTGCGAAGTTGTTTCTGAGTTTAGAGTTTCTCTCTGTCAGACAAGAGAGAGATAGAGAGTCAAATAGAAATGGTGAAAACAGCAGCAAATAATCAATTAATTATATTTTTAGATTCTAATAAACTGCCACATTTTGTATCCAATTTGAACAAATCCCTAAAGATAAAGATTAATTTCTATTTGCATGAATATTTATAATTTAGATTTTTTTATTTGGTGGGGAAGTTTTACCTCAAAAAATTATCTTGTTTTAACCCTCTGAACAAACTATTTTTTTTCTTCTAAATTGCTTAATTTGTGAGAGTATCAAATGCAAATAAGTCAAGCAGATTAAAAATGATTTAAACATTTTTCAAACACATTTCAAACGAGATCACGGTTTGTTAATTCAACCCCTTGTGATGTAACAAATATCAAGGGAAAATTTAACAGCCATTCTGTATCATTAGTAGAACGCAAATCTCTGTAGAAAAATATACACATAGAAGACACACAATTGTTAGCTGTCTATTTTAATGTTCCCAAATGTGCAAGGTAGAATCATTTAAGTCTTGAAGCAGTGTATTTTAACACCTCTGTATAGATTATCACACATCACCCTCACATTTCAAAGTCAGCACGAACTGCTATCTATAGTTGTACTTATTTTGTGCCTGCTTAACAAGGACATCAAACAGTGGAATAGAGAAATGGTAATGGTTTATGTTGTAGGATGAGGTAATGAGGGAACAGACATATTACAAAATATAAAAAAAAAGCATTTTTTTTCCTTCTCTCTCTCTCTTTTTCGACTTTTTATATTGCTTTTGGTGTTTTTGCACTATTATGTCCTCTTGGGGTTACCAAAGATTCCTTTTCATTTTCTTCCTCCTCTGAATCATTCAATGGGTTACATGGGGTATTATTGAAAGGGGGAGGAGAGGGGTCAGTTTTGTGTTGCGTAAGGTTCTGTTTAGGAGTTCTTATTACATGTTTTTGTGATTTCACTGTTTTTGTAATTGAAAAGTGTATTACAATGAATAAATAAACTTTTTAAAAAAAGTACCAAGAGTTGACATTTGTTTCTTTAGTGTCATGGGCTCACTAACCTAAAGCACAGCTGTCCTGTTGAAAGCACTTCTATGGCGCAATCGTAATTTGCAAATTAGTACACAGTGAACAAATATGTGCATTATTTTATACACCCCAAAAAAATGCTAAGATCTGGCTGGAAGTTAATGAGGAACCTGAAATGGTATACGTGGTAGCCTACAAATACAGAAAACTGCAATACACAAGACATCTAAAGATCTACTGTATTTGGAAAGAGGAAGGGAAGTGGACACAAAAAATAAAAATGTGTTGTTATGTTAGTTAAAAACACTTAATTCACAAGGAAAGGTCAACAGCGTGGCTTTTGATAACCATATACACAAATTTGCATTATGCGTTTTCTGCATTAAACATTCATATGGATACACAAAAACTTATTTAGAATGACTAGATTGTAATTGATCATTAAAGGCGAAACAGGATTGTAGTTACAATATTTTAAGCATGAGAGCTTATGTTCAAGTTTGCAACAAGTTCCCTAAACTAGTCCAAAAACACGCAACCATTCGGTGTCTTGATATTGGCAATAAACCACAAGTCAAGTTGACAAGTATTTCAATTTCACTGACCCTGGGAGTGCACTTAAAATATTCTAATAATCATAACTTAATTCCGTACTTGCTGCGAAAATAAAACATCCTTATGTGGAGTACAGTACTACAGGTCAGAGAAAGAAAGATTATGTGATGTCTTGGGACTTAGCCGAGCAAAGGAAACTATCAGAGGCGGGAAGGAAAAACCTGATAGGAGTTGCATTTCTGCTGCTGGCAACACAAAGTGAAACAACTAAGATAATATCTGGCCAATATTTTTTTATGTTTGATCACACACAGTTTCAGTAAAAAAAAATATAATTTATAAATAATATACTGCAGGTGAGTGTTTCTAAGATCTAGTTTAGGAATATCAAGCAGGCACACACATATGACTGAATATTTAATTGTGAATGTCAGATTAATTTTTTACTTCATTGCAGAATAGCTTAAATGTTAAGGTATAGCCATATTTCAACTATGTGGCACAAAGCCTTGCTCCATATAAAACAAGATGTACCTGATTCAAAACAAAAACATACCCAGAAAAATTACCAAAATTATGTGCTATAACAAATAAAAATGTATTGTTTCTTACTACAAGACAATCTCTTGTTATAATGAAAATATTATCTGACATTGCTCTAAAACATTTAAGATATTTAAACTGTTCACTCTTCACTTCTATCCATTTCTTATGTATTAACCCTTACAATGTCTTTAATGCTGACTTCAATGCAGTGCCCTAGGGTTCTTTTTTGACATGATTCTGGTACCTAATTCTTAGCTGTGCTAGACATCAGATATTTCACCATTAATCTATTATATACAGATTGAGCATCCCAAGATTGCTGGTACTACAGATGAAGTTTTAGAAAAGATTAAATTAGGTGTTTTTATATGTTGTGAACAAACTACCATAAATGTTAAGTCCATTAAAAATCAATGGTACGTCAAAACATATCCAAAAGTCACAGCAGGGTAAACATTTCTTAGAATTTGCATAATTTACTGGGGTCCTTACAATTTTTTTATTGTTTGTTAATTTGGAGAAATGTATGAAAAGTTACAAACTTTCATTCTGAACAGACTAAATGTCAAAACCAGGTCAAAGACATTTTAAGGTTCAAGATATGCATTTATTTTATACTATTGGAATAGAAGCATAACAAAACCTTTTGATTTTCTTTTAGTTTTCTACTGCCAACTTCTTCAGTGTGTAATCTGTACTGATTATATGACCATTGTTCCCTAGGAAAACTACTGCCTTCTTTATCGGTGATCTTTATTAGAACTTGGGTCTGATGTGGTCATGCACAGTTATTTAGAAGAGTGCTTAAAATTATCACTACATTTTATAAACACATCATTAGTATTCCATAAGCTTTTCTGTTCATAAATGAACGGTCATGATGACTGTACTGTATGTTTACTATCATGTGGTACTCCTGTTCGTATTCGGGCATTCTTTATGTAGATTGCCTAACAAAATGTCCCTCACTTGCTACATGTTGGCATATTATAATCGTGGTGAAAACGCAGTGACAATATTATAATTTGGAACATGCTGCAATTCATTTCACGTGACAGCTCCACAGACTGAGGAGTAGATACAGATAAGATAGATACTTTATTAATCCCAAGGGGAAATTCACAACAAGACAAGTAACACAATTTTAGCATTTACAGTCCTTAAATGTGAAATGCCTTTAAGGATTTCCATCTAAAATTGAATGCAGGTTATTTTGAGATGCAAGTCTGACTCTGCCTTTAGGCAAAAACAAGACCACCCCTTGCCCCCAAAGCAAATGCCTTCCCTCAAATCTGACCTCCTTCATAAATTCCCTTTAATTAATGTAAAGCAAACTAAAGTGTTGTGACCTCCTCCTTATTTTAGCAAGTTAGGAGACTGTCATTCAGTTAGAAATGTCTGTCCTTTTTTGGACATGACTTTTATTAATGCAATTCAATTAAAATATACAAGTATGCCTTTCTCATGGGTGTATTTTTACTGTAGAAAATGTATGTATTCTTTTTTGCCTCTATAAGAGCAACCAGAGAGAGGATTAAAAGAAAGTCCATGTATATTCGTTATTAGATTTTCTATAGAGTTTTAGTGGGCCAGCTCTATTCATACCCCAGTAACAAGTCAGTGATTCACATCAAGGCTTAACGCCCCGTCAAGATTTATTGCATTAGACAATGCTGCGCTTTCTAGGTTATTTGTGTAAATTTGCTTAAACTGCCAAAACATTATCTTTGACCTACAGGGTGGTTAAAATATATAGTACAATTCTATCAAAAATGTAAAAAAGTGCTTTCAAAAGCAGGGGACTCTATTTTCTAGCATCATTTGTCCTTAATACCTTTTATCACATTATATAAATAAGGAAAATTAAAAACATCATTCCTTTGAACAAAATCTAAATAATTCATTGCAGTTTGTTATCTTACCTCTATGTCTTGCAGACTAAATTCATTTTGATCCTTGAAATTGGCAGCTCCAGCACTCAGCTCCATTAGCATCTTGGCTATTTCTGGCTTTATTGCTGCCGTGAGTCGACTTGCTGCCTCCATGACATGTTCCTGCACGTCTTTCAGTTGCATAGCTGCTTTGGAATAGTGCGAGTTCTTGAAAACCCCACTGAAGAGGTCTGTAAGAAAAGTGCTAGCACGGCAAAACACATTGAGTGCATCCAGATACTTAGATATTCCCTGCTGGATGTCTGCAATTGGGGTGGTGTGAGGGACTTGCTGATTGCTGCAACTACCACTAGTAGCTGTAGGAGCCATGGATGATGCTGGCGAGGTTGTGGCGGTGGAAGTTAAGGGTGCGTTTAGGGTTCTGCCCAACTCTGGCATCTGATACTGCTGGTGCTGCTGCACTTTTTGCTTGGACCCGCCAAGCAAAAAGCGCCGCTTGTAGTCCATTTTACTTTCTTGTGCGCTGCAACAATACATAAGTGTTCAGATGTCTCCTGTGCTCCCAATTTGAAGATAGCAGCCTTGCGTTGAGCTCTTTTTCAAACACTCCGTTAAGTGAAAAGATAACTGAAGACTATGTGTGAAAAGTCCCTCAGAGGCATTTCCAGCGGCAGCAGTCTCTGCACTGTGTTTTAGCAACAGATTTGCTGACGTAGTGTTATTTCTACTTTCTGTGCAGCCCTGCTGCAAAGCTCACAATCTAACAATCCAAGTAAGAACAATAACTCAAAAAATTACTTTCCTGTTTTAGTTATAATTATAAAGAAATTTACTTCAAGCAGATTAATTCGGTTGTGAAATATAATTACTGCTTGATAACCAGCATTCACAAGAAAGAATTCCTTATTTTCTGTGTGCTTTATAATTTTTTTTCTTTGCTACTTATACTCGCTTATTCCATTCATAACTGCTTATGGACAATTCCAATGCCTTTACAAAATAAGTTGACTTTTATTCCTGATATTTTAATCACCCTTTTTAAATTTCAAATGATTCTAAAAAGTAGAAGTATCTAAAAACTGAAGGCAAAATCAATTCCAGAACTACACTGATCAACAGCGACAATATGAAATTAAAAAATAAAAAATAAAGACTGAATAAAGAAATAACAAAAAGAATATTCTGGTACAGAGGCTCTCCTTTTGAAAAAGTCACCAAGCCCTCTTTGTATGTTAGGAATTTTGGAGAGATTTGTTGCTGAAGGATTTTAACAGAGCCAGTCTGTTAAAGCTTCTTTATAGTACAGTGAAAGCTCTCTAGAACTTCATCTCAGCTCTGAAAGAACGCTCCAAGTTATTAAAAACTGGTGGGACTTTGTTTTCTCAGGCCTTCCACTTTTTTCCCTTCTTCTTTCTGAGGTAGTTATTAATGTTACAACGGAAACAAGTGCTGCTTCCAGATTGAGTTTCTCCGTAATTGTAGTCTGAAGTACTATAGTCTGAAGCAAGAAAGCACTAATGTATTTGTAAGGCCTCTTAGGTCATTTCCTTAGAAAGGGAGAAAAAAAAAACAATGAAGAAAATAGGTTACAAAGGTCATGGAACAATGAGTAACTTTCCTTCATATTGTAACTTCTTATCCTGTTTCTTTTAGGTAGAGATAGTCTACTTTAGAAAACAGATAAAGCTACACCTAAACACAGGAAGAGATTAAGAAATATACCCTGTAAATAATCATTTATATATTAATGAGAAAAAGCACAGGCAGAGACAGTATGTAATACTGAAAGATGCAAGAAAAATCAATTAAATCGTTACAGTAAACTGGTAAAAAGATTAAAACAAAACATCAGACAAAATAAACTGTCCCTGCTTGCCATTCACAATTTACATCATACACTTCTGAAGAGTTAATACAAGAAAAATGGGCATTTATTCATTCTTTCATGAAGTAAAAATTCTGCCCATTTACTTTTACGGTATTTATTGTATAATGTGATAATAGAGGAAAAAAATCATAAATCATTTTATGGTAAATGGGTAAATGAAAGCACAAAGCTGGAGTGGATCATTTATCATTTAGTGTGGCATTATGCTATGTTGGTATGTTAAAAAAATAAAAAAGCATCCTTCTTAATTACTCTCTTTATTTTGTTAAAGCAGATTTGAACTACCACAATGCAATTAGGATTCAGGAAGGACCACACCTTAAGTCAAAGTCTACTATTTACTAAATACATAGTGTGTATTATGCTGTATTAATTTTGAAATCGTCTTTTTTATGCCAAGTAAACCATTTTCAGATATTCACAAATGAGGGGTCAGGTGTAGCACTGGCAAATAAATAAAAATGATGAACATGCCTGACTTTCACCATGGACAGCTCATGCTATAAAAATGTAAAGTATGAGGCACCATCTTGGCACAACAGAAATTCCATAAGAACAAGAGCCTAAACTAAGGACTAAATCACTTCTCTTGATGTCATTGGAATATATGTACCTTCACAAACACTATATTTAAACCATTCTCCATTAAGTAAAACTTACAATTGAATCTTATCTGTGTATTCTCACATTATGCAGTAACATGTATCATCTAATAATATTGTACATAGCAGAATACCCGCACTTCACAGCGGAGAAGTAGTGTGTTAAAGAAGGAAAGAAAAAGAAAAGGAAA
>JANRMT010062806.1:20336400-20371546 GCA_026402145.1 Polypterus bichir lapradei
ATATATATATATATATATATATATATATATATATATATATACACACATACATACATACATACATGTGTACATATATACACACACACATATACTATGGGGTGCGAAACAGGCAAATACATTGATTTTCTGAATATATAAAGTCGGCGTCAGAATATATAAAGTCAAAACATGAATATATAAAGTCATTCCCGAATATATAAAGTCACTGTCGGAATATATAAAGTCAAAACTTGAATACATAAAGTCAGCGTCGGTATATATAAAGTCAAAACTTTTTTCTAAATATATAAAGTCAAAACTTGAATATATAAAGTCAGCGTCAGAATATATAAAGTCAGCGCTGGAATATATAAAGTGAAAACCTGAATATATAAAGTCAGCGTCGGAATTTATAAAGTCATTCCTGATTATATATAGTCAACATCGGAGTATATAAACTCATTCCTGAATATATAAACTCAAAGTCAAAATATATTGATTGAAACGACTCTGAACTGAAGTAAGTTAACAAAAATATATTCAGAAAAATAAATTAAAAAAACACTGTTCGGTTAATGTTTTGAAAATGATGCATTTGCCCTGCCCAGGATTGGTTCCTGCCTTGCACCCAGTGTTGGCTGGGATTGGCTCCAGCAGACCCCCGTGACCCTGTGGTCGGATTCAACAGGTTGGGAAATGGATGGATATAGCAGCACTGACTTTGTATATTCCGACAATGACTTTATATATTGAAGTTTTGACTTTATATATTCTAGCGCTTACTTTATATTGTGAGCTGGAGGGCTTCGCTATTACGTGTGGTGACTAAACTTCACTTTGGTAACTGATCATGCTCCACTTCAATGGTCATACCGACAGAAAGATACAAACTCTCGCCTCATGAGACGGTTTCTGGGCTTACAACTTTTACCGTTTCACAGTAAAATATCGACCAGGTTCTGAACACGTCAACGCAGACGTATTATCAAGACTAAATGAACCTGGTACAGAGAGTCGCTTGATTCACGGAAATGTGAATAAAGCTGAGGGGGAGGGTGTGAGCTGGAGGGCTGATCGCACCCCAAGAAAATACAGACGCCTCTGGGAAAACCACAACCCCTGAAACACAGACTACCCTCACATTGCTCCTTACTTTCTCAATTGCGCTATAACGCGTAATACAAACCTCGCACGATACTCCACTAACTTAAAAGCCTTGTGCAGCGCCTGTCAGTTGAAAATTAATTGTTTGCTTGCTTTTATCGCTCTCTCTCTCTCTGCTCCTAGCGGAACTGTCATCTCTGACTTGTCATGGAGCACGTTTAAGCTCATGTGTTTGCAGTGTTTGAATAAAAATCCTTCTTGTTTCTACGACCTCCTGTGTCTCTGTGCAAATCTGTGACCCAAGCGTGACAATATATTCTGACGCTGACTTTATATATTCAAGATTTGACTTTATATATTCCAGCAATGAGTTTATATATTCCGACGCTGACTTTATATATTTAAGTTTTGACTTTAGGTGGCAGTGTGACGAAGTTGCTTCGGAAGACGGCGTTAGCCACGGAGCTCAGCTCAGAGCGAAATGAGGTAAATGGGAGGGGATATGATGACGCGACTCCTCCACCCACCTTAACAGTCAATCCCCCACAAACACAGTCTCTCGGAATTTGCATAAGCACACCCCTTCACCTGCAATTTTAACTTAGTTACAAAGTGATCAAAACTCTCGTTTATATCCTGCGTCCTCTCATTAAACTTGTATCCCGCATTACCCGTGGGCATGAAAAACGCCAGCGGCAGCCTGTCTATTAACTTAATTTAAAGTTTAGGTTTACACCTTGCTTTGTTTCCGAAGTAGCTGCACTCATGAATATGGTAGTATATGTTACTCGCTCGCTTCTTATTGTTTCGCTGCCTTCTCAATTATATAATGCATGTTTTCTTCAGCGCATTTTGGAGCTCTTCCTAGTTTTCTACATAGTGCGTTGACAGTCAGTTCACGTGATTACGTGGGCGGCGTGATGATGTCACACGAAACTCCGCCCCCACGGCTTTCAAGCTCAACTCCATTACAGTAAATGGAGAAAAATACCTTCCAGTTATGACCATTACGCGTAGAATTTCGAAATGAAACCTGCCCAACTTTTGTAAGGAAGCTGTAAGGAATGAGCCTGCCAAATTTCAGCCTTCTACCTACACGGGAAGTTGGAGAATTAGTGATGAGTCAGTGAGTGAGTGAGTCAGTCAGTCAGTGAGGGCTTTGCCTTTTATTATTATAGATATATATATATATTTTATATATATTTTATATTATATTTTATATATATTGTGAAAAAGGCGCTTTATAGCGCCTGACCTCGCACAGACCAAGCAGAGGCACGTGTTCACACTCAATGGTCTTTGTTTTTTTGCTCTTCAGCCGTAGGCACACGTCTTCCCCGTGTCCCACCGGCCCAACACAGTCCCAAGCACAAAACCCAAACCAAACCAACACTTTCCTGCTCCACCACTCCTCCCAGGCAACCTCGTCCTCTTCCTCCCGATTCTGGCCTTGATTGCTGTGAGGCAGGCCCTTTTATACCCCACCCGGAAGTGTTCCAGGTGCCTGACCAGCTGGTCTTAATTGCACCTCCGGGTGGGGCTGATAAACAATCCAGTGTGGTGGCTGGTTCTCCGCAGCACCCCCTAGCGGCCACCCCATCTCCCAACCGGGCTGCTGTGGTGGACTCCATGTCCCATAGAGCCACGGGGAAGATTGAGGAGGGATCCACGGCCAGGGAGACTGCCCCCAAGCGCCCCGGTGAAGGTACTGCAATGTCCATGATGGCTCTCCCGGGACGTATGCAGCAGAGGCGTCCCGGCTGGGCATGGGACCCGGCTGTCCGTCACAAAATATATATTATATATATATATATATATATATACTTAAATTGGAATGGCAAGGAACAAGCCAGAATTTTCATAGTCATGAAGAGCAACTTGATAATACTGTTTGCAAAATAGTGCACTGTTTTTGTAGTGTATTTTGTTCCTCATTTACAAGATGCCATATGTAAAAATCTATATATTTTTTTAATTTTTCCTGTGCATAACAATCAAAGTTAAGCGGCAAAAGTTGAGTGCAAATTAGGCCTGTGCTACTAGACAATATGCCCCTTATTCATACAAATTTTTTGATGGAATGGCAGAAAAAATGTGAACAATTAATAACACCGCTCAGCTTTGTTAAAATATAATCAAACAGTAGCAATTAAATCACACTATTTGCTTAAATAAGGGAAAAAGGTTTTTTAAACAGCTGTATATTAAGTAGGATACTTTTAGTAGGAAAGCGATTTGGACTGCTTAATTAAAAATGCTCTGTTTAAATAAAACAAATTCACAGCATTTAAATAAAGCTGCATTTAAACCATTTGTTTACATGAAAAAATGACTGTAATATGCTACTGTAACCCATGGCTTGTTTTTTTAATCATTTGAATAAAATAAACAGCCTACCAGCACACACATAGTGTAAGCAGCAAATATCTAACTTAAATTATATATCAAATATCCAGCTTAAATGACAAATGTCTCACATGTCAAATATCCAGTTTATTTGACAAAAGTCTCACTTGTATGTCTAACATCTAGCATAGACAGCAAATGTCTCACTTATATGTGAAATACCCAGTTTATACTGCAAATGTCTTGCATCTATGTCAGACATCCAACATAATACCTTATTAAAATGGCATCCTACAGAATAGAAGGGAAGCATAATATTTGTGTGAATGTAGAACGAAGACATGAAGATGGCATGAACTGTAAAAATAAAAAAGAACAGATGTAGAGTCAGATAAATGGATAGCAGTGAAGAGGAATATGGAACTGGTGTAATTTAATTAAACTGTTTAATTAGAAGCACTGGACTGTGTGTAGACATCGCTTTGAATGGATTTGTTTCCATTGTTACAGTTGGAGACTACCACACTGTCTGGGGTCTGTTCTTGCCTAGCACCCTTATTGCTTGAGGGGATAAGCTTCAGCTGCACTATGACCATGCCGAGGATAAAGCAAGTTTGGAAGATGGAAGGACTGATGGATTTTAAATTGTTGTTCACAGTGCATCAAGGGTGTTAGTAATGTCTTGGTGAGAAAGTCTCTGGGTGATTATTCAATAGTGGGTCATTACAAACATAAGTTTTGTCTTTTTTATCATTATCTCATTATTACTCTTTCCCAACAAAATTTCTTTGGACCATAACAGGTCCAAGTCAAGTCTTGATTCAATTCAAGAACATTAATGCATAGAGAAACCAATCAATGGGTAAAAATTTTCCTTTGCTGTACTTTCCCACTCTTTACATTTTTTCTTCTATTTTGAAGCATTTCTGACACAATCTCATACATTAATAATAATAGACTCAGCTTGAAAATCAAACTTACTTCTACATTTCCAACTACCAATATACAGTATAGACCTAGATGTAAAAAAAAGAAATTTTTGTTTTTTTAACTGTACCACTGACTAGTCTAATAACTTAAAGGCAAATGCAACAGAGCTGAGAATGAATGAATAAATGTCTGCCTAACATACACAAAGTATACAATACAAAAGGCCTAGAGCTATTAATTAAGGGGGAGATGAGGAGCGGAAATGATACTCATGACCATGAATGTCTGCCGCCAGCTATACCAAATACAAAGCAAATTGACTGAAATCCTTTGTTCCAAAGCTTTCACTCCCAGAAGCAGGATACCATTTAGGACAATGGAGCCTTTAACCCATGACATACAAGAATTAGCTGTAGAGTTAAGTTTCATCCATCCATTTTCTGGATATTCTCATTTCATAAAATGTTGTGGGGAGCCAAGAGTGGTGACACAGAACTCAAAAGGGAGGGGAACCTAACAGTGGTTTAAAATTAAACCATGAAAAAAAAAAAAGAATAAATGTATTACATACATAATAGTAGACATTTAGGTAATAGCCATAGGAGAAATAATGCATGAGAGACCATTCATCCATTTTCTAACCTCTTAATCCTGTTGATGGTTAATGAAGTTAAAATAAAAAAAAATGTGATTTTTAAATCAAAATAAAAAACATCTTATTTTTATATATTAGTTACATTTTTATTTCATTTGAATTATAGATAAGTTAAGCAAGGAAAAGTTAGCATACAAATTATTAAGCATCAACGAGGTTCATAAAAATAATAGAGCAGATCCTCAGACTTCTGGAGTGTCTTAAAGAATAGTTTACAACCAGAAGAACTTTTGGGAAAGCAGCTTACCTTCACCCCCCATCCCCCCCAAGGTACACTCCTGAAATCTACACAAGGTAAACAGTGTGTTTAGCAAAAGATGACAACTTGCTCTGCCAAGATTTTATTTTTAAGCTCACAAATGCCTCATTTTTTCCAGTGATATTTAGTTTCCATGAATGCATTCAGCTATCATCTACCTTAGGGCAATGACACAAAAAACAGACTGGAAAGGATTGGACTTCATGAAATAGAGAAACACTATCATATTGATTTTCACAGATGCAACTCTGTGACTAATAGTTTTCCCATGTATTCAATATAATACACAGGTAGCTTTTGGCAATAGCTGTCATAAGGGGAGAAATGTAAAATTTCAATTTACTAATTGTGTTAGAACAGGGCACCAGGACAACAAAGGCATGTGTACTGAATATAATGACTCTGTTTATATGCTATCAATTTCATCTTGAGATGTGTGAGGAAAATCCATGCAGCCATTAGGAGAACATGCAAGCTTCAAGTAAAAACATGTTGACCGCTGAGATTTGAACAAAGGGTCATGTGGTTGTACAGAGGAAGTGGTAACTACTATGCCAACATCATGCTGCTTTGCATAAATTATGTACAGTATATTGGATTAATTTAATATCTGCTGATCTGAAACAGTAAATTAATCAGTAACTGATGCCCCACAGAATGTTTCTCAGTTTAAAGACTGATGACTTTGAAAATTTGACAATACTTTTCAACAGAAGTTTTTGAAATTTAAAAAATGTGTACAATGGACTCATCGAAAATTGAACTTTTCTGACAAATTTGAATAACTTGTGTTCTACCAGAACTGTGGACAGGAAGACAAACAATCAGACAACTATGATGACAACAGTAAGCGATTTTTGCATTATATGTGAATACACCTAAAAACATTACACAGTATCGACATAGAAAAAGTAATAACCTTTTTCTACTTTATTTCTATTTTAATTGGGAGATATTTATCACTTTCAGTTCATCCATCTGCATCATTGAGTTACAGTAGGCTGCTTTGGGAAAATGACAGTGTCCAATTAGTTCATTGCAGGGCACACTTTTGCACAAACATAGACTGGAACTTCCAACTGCTGTATCAATTTAGAGTTGCTAATTAGACTAAATACACTTTTACCTGCAGACATTTAAGATTTACTATCAATGTTAATTCAAAATCAACAAGATATGAAAAAAATAGATCTTTCAAACTATTTTACGGCTGGACATTAATCCTCTCAGGTGGCAGAGGCCATCATTAGGGAAAAAAAAAAACTTTACTTTTGACATGTCTCAATTTCTACCTTAATCACTGAAGCATTGCATTCATAACAAATGTTCAGCAAAAACTGTCAGCCCTTATTTCAACATACATAAAATACTCAAAATGTAACTAGTCTTACTTTGAAGCACTGGTGCAGGGGCAATTGTTATTAAATATTAAACTGCCCAAGATTAATTTTTATATTTTATCTGTCATGACTTAAGTACCTACTAACTTGTTGTGTCATAAGCCAGAAAAGTTTGAAGCTTGTCTGTTGCTATATTTCTTTAGATGGGCACTTTCCCAGCCTTTAGCCTAAAACCCAGCACTGAAATCAAGGTTATTTACATTGTCATTCCACTTTCTCCAGAACCTTGAAACCAGAACCTCACCTTACTTTTTTCTTCAGAAAAATAATTTACCAAATCCAACAACTAAATTCCTTTAGTCCTCATTATAGTTCCAATGTTTTTATCAAATCCACAGATTTGTTTTGTACTTTAAGTAAAGTCTAAGCCTTGGATACTCATGCAATGTAATAAACTTAAAATAAAGGTCCTGTGAAGTCAATCTGCCTAATATTACCATTAGTATCTAGATCTACTGAGTTGCAGTACACTATGCTATCTGTTAATGCCTAGTCTTGTAGTGTCCGTTTCCCATATAAGAACACAAATCAATTGTTAGGTACTAGGTATGGAATACTTAGGAAATCTTAGCTTGTTGTAAAGCAGTCTGGTATATTTAGAATTTGCTGTGATAAACATATGCTTTGCTGTCTGTACATTCAAGCCTGAGCATAATTATTGTATGAACAAGTGATTTGCTAAGCTTGCCCATTTCCAGTACTCAAGCTTACAATTTTGTATCAATGGGAATGATGAGTGGGTTTCTATTCATGAGCAACATTTATGCACTTCCTGCATACCTCACTGTTTCTGTGTTCAAAAAAGCAAAACAAAGTGGTGCGTAAAATGGCAGATTTATTTGTTAGACCCCTTTATCGATTGCTCAACTTGAAAGATTCAAGGCACTTTACATCACTGCCTGCCAAAGCACTATCGAGCTATCTGCAAAATACCACAGCATCAAAGTTATAAAAAAAGGCAGACATAGCAACAAGCACATAGAATTTCCTGCACATCTCTTTGCAAATTTATAAATGCATGAATTGTGGTATTCAAGTTATCAATAGTACAATTTATCATTAATATCATTTGAGGATTTTTACAGGGTTGACCTTGAATGAGTCAAACATTCTCCTCTTTAAAAACTTAATTCAAATAAAATAGTAATTTGTTCATTTTTATATTGACAAAAATCTTTATCATATGTATTGAACTCTCTACTTATAGTCAACTAGCTGTAATACCTGACGTTGCCTGGGAGGAAAATAAAGTGTTTTTTTTTTTGTTTCTTTTTAAATTGTTTGAGAAAAATATAATTTAAAAAAAACACACAACTTTAAAAATAAAAATAAATTAACAAACAATGAAGACTCACTAATGTGCTCGTCTTGCAGTCTTGTATCTATATTATCATCCAGTTGACACTCGGAACCAGCCAACTCTATTTCATTTCAAAAGCAACAGTCACCTTCAGTTCGCCCTCTGGTGGTCGTTCCGAGTGTCAACTTGATGATATCATGCATACAAGAAAGCAAGATCACCCCCACCCTACCCAGAAGGGGAGGGTTAGGGTTGATTTCACCCTACAGTAATTTTAGTCTACCAATGAGAAACGTGTACCAAGTTTCATAAAAATCGCTCCAGCCGTTCCGAAGAGATGCTGGAACATGCATTCATAAATACACTTTTATAATATATTTATTATGATGTTAGCTGTTATTATTGTTAGTGTCTTATTTACTAATCGTGGAGAAATGAAACAGCAACCGTACAACTACCAGAGTTAACAACCCTTCGGAAGAGAATCATGATCAAAACCTGTCACATCTTTTGGCCCTACAGGCACAATTTATAATTAACTAAATAAATGCATAAATAACTTACATTTTACCTTTCCTCCCACAGTCCAAATACATGCAGGCTAGATGAACCGGTGATCCTATAACAACCTTAGTTTGTGGTTGGGGTGTTTGTTCACCTTGTGATGGACTGGCACCCTGTCCAGGGATTGTTCCTGCCTTGCACCCTATGATAGCTGGGATAGGCTCCAGCAGACCCCCACAACCCTGTCAGAACTAAGCAAGTTTGAACATGACTGACTGACTTACTTTTTACTGACTAGTACAAATTTACTATGTTCTGTTATCACACTTGGTATGGCCATCCAGTGGTATTAGTTCAGAAGAAGTGAACAGTTAACTTCTTACTTGGCTATAGTTAATTGTGTATGTACAGTTCTATTGGCTTTACTGTTCTGAGTACTCATTTGTGGCCCATTTATTTTCTGAACCATCTTATCCTATTGCAGGGCGACAACTGTAAGCATCTGGTACATGGCATAAAACAACCTGGGGTACATGCAAACTCTTCGCAGGAAGCACAAGCTAGAAATCAAACCCAAATCCCTGCAGCCCAATAAAAACCTTTGATTAAGTGCCAGGATATCAGCAGGCTCTATAATTATTCTTTGTTGTTTACTTTAAGTATGAATTATTCTCTAGTCTGCCTTGCAAAATGGCATTGTACTGTAGTCTGGATTACACTGCAAGGCAATTCGTGACAGTGACCACAAGGAAAAAGGACACATAGAAAATAAGACTAACTGATCATCCATTCTCTAAATTTTTTTTTCTAATATGGGGTTGTGGGAAGACAAAGCCATTCCTGGCAACACTGAATGAAAGATGGGGTCAACCCTTCACACTGCACTATGGTTTCACAGGACACAATAACACACACTCTCACAGTGCCTGCAATCAACATAATTAACATGTTTTGCGATGAGGAAGGAAATGCCACACCAACAGAAACTGGGGTTGCATTCAAACAGAAATACACGTCAGTGCAAGCCTTAATTGATTTCCTGAAACTAATATTACAGTATGATGTCTTTTGAAGCTATTATATTATATCATACATAAAGTATATGAATCTGATAAATGTTTACAATAAATATTAACTTCATTCATGGCATACTGTGATTTAATTATGAACTAAGCAGAAAACAAAACAACTACAAAATAAATTTTATTCAAGAAAGAATTTTACAGATATTAATCCACACTTTGACCTTTCTCAGCAGTAAACATTGATGGCAAGTGCATATCTACTCGTCACCTTCTGAAACTTCCTCCTACTGAAGAAAGAAAGGCACGCTTATTACACAGCAGGAATCTCAAATATATCCCAGCTCGCCTTTGAAAAGCAAGCAGCTGTTACACAGTAGTTGTACCCTATCTCAGATTTAATGTAACAGTTTGTTCTGTAATGCAATTACAGATTGTATAAGTAATTCAAGGTAAGTAAATAGTACTTTTTTTTTTTTAAACTGCAGATCTGAGTAAACTGCCATAACACATTTTAATCCTGTCAATTTCTTAGTATAAATTCATAGTCATCCATTTATCAATCAAAATATACAACACTCCTATAGGGAAATACATTTCAATTGACTAAATTTGTCTAACCACATGATAATAGCATTTTACTAAATAGTTCAAGAAAGTAGTCTACACTGTAAGACGGTCAAATTTATAATGTAAAACAAACAAAATGGCACATCCTCTGTATGTATTTTGATGACCCTAAGACTGAATAAACCTAAGAATGTAAGACTACTACTAAAACAATTTAGGGGCAATAAGACTAAGATTTTGGCATTAATGTTTACTAACATTAACTAATAAGAGTCACAAACATAAATTAAATAATTGTGCCCAACTATACTCATATATATCTATATGACTGTGTCTGTGGGAATATTTATACATGTGTTTTTATATATGTGTATGTGTGTGTGCACTTTGAGCTACATCATTTGTATGCAAACGTGCTATATAAATAAATATTGTTGTTCTGTGTGTGTGTGAGAGAGAAAGTGAATATTGTATGTACACACTTGCATATATACATATATTCACATACACAATTTCCCTAAATAAATAAAAAAGAGGAAAAAAACCAAGTGCATTTAGGAAACAAGAGGAGATATACAATCAGATCATTACTTACAGTCATGACCAAACCTAAACCTGATGATACAAAGAAAGAGATTTTTTGTCATATAGCATAATATTTTGTGATTAAGTTACAATAAAAAACGGAATGGGTCACAAGGTACAGGGCAAAGAAGCTCAGGGTTTTTCCCCCCCAAAGTCCATGAATTATTAAAAGAACACCTGAGAAGCAGAATGACAGTAGTTGCACTGGCCATTTGCTGGGACACCCTGATGGGCACATACAGTAAATGCATTATTAGTATCACAAGACTTAAGCACCACAATATCCTGTTAACATTTGAGTTTTAGTTTCAGAACTCGCTAACTCCTCAACACATTAGGTCCATTTTGCATAATTTATATGATGTAATGACAATGAGTTAAACGTTAATATGTAAGATGAACCACGCATGCAATTAGCAATATTTTGGGCTTGATCAAATACACAAGCTTGAACTTTCAACCATTTTTCCACCATGTTTCTTTCATAACAGGTTTTTTCATTGGAAAAATAGGTATCAAAAATATCGGTCCTCCCATGCTTAATGTTGCAAAAGAAACAGCACTGAACCTCTTTCTGCAATGTCTAACTAGGATGGAGAACCCTTACAGAAGGATCTTGGGCCATTCCTTCCATGCACAACACTTCAAGTTTAATTGGAATCAAACCTAGAGACTGAAATGGCCATTAGAGAGGTTTGATTCTGTGTTCATACAATCATTTCTGTGCTGACTTGGATGTGTGCTTGATGGATATTAACTTGCCAAAAGGTTCATCCATATCCAAGAGTTAACCTTCTTGCAGAGGCATACAGGTTTTGGGCTAAAATTTCCTAGTATGTAGTGGAATTCATTCTTCCGTTTATCTTTACACGAATCTCTTGATCACTCGCACCAAAACAACCCCAACACATAAATAACACACAACTCTATTTACAGAGAATATATCAGGTGGTTTCCTTTTGATATAGCCCCCTTTTTCACTAAACATGGCAATGGTGTGCCTAACTAGAAATTATAATATTTATCTGACCACAAAATTAGATTCCGGCTGCCTGTGACTTTTTTATTTGTAGAGGTCAACCACCTTTAGTGTTCAGAGTTAAAAGTTCTTAGGATTATCATATGTTGCTGGATGACAAAATGGTTTTATATGTGTTCAACTTCATATTCACACCCACCAGGAAACACAGAGTGGCCATATAAAACAAGGGAATTTCTGGATAACGGGAGCAATAAAAACTTTTTCTCCCCCACCAAGGATAAACATTTATTTGGTTTTATTTTAGTTATTCTTTAGGGGTCCCAATAGTTGAGCTCCACATATTCTTAACAGTGCATACTATTCTCAAAACAAAAATGTTTTTGTAGGAACGAGTTAATGGTACATAAAGTCTTCAAAGCTTTCAAGGAATACTTGCACCACTATGTGTTTGTTTCTTCCAATTTCCTTTGAGTGTCAATAATTGTTGTAGTCTACTTTTCCCCTGATTGTTCCAAAATTCAGTACCTCATGATGTATATACATCAGACTTCAGAAAGTAACTTCCAAAATGATGTAAAATTCAAGACTGTATAATGTCATTTTATAGTAAAATCCCCCTACACCATTTCCATCTTTATGCATGCAAATGTATGCTGTGAAGGTCACAATGTAGTAATATTTTGTTAATTTCTGTCTGAGGCATTTCTTCTAAATTATTGTTTTACTGCAACATTAACACAGAACTTCGACCAGTCTGTAGGTCTATGCTGAAAACATATTTGAGGTCACCGAACAAGCATAAGTGAGGTTAGAGTCTGGACAAATATGGCTCCCTGTACATGTCAGAATTTCCCAGCATTATCACTGGCTGCAACAGATTGCATTAAAAGTGCTAACTTTACGACGCTGAAGCTATTGCACACATAGTTGGGCTTATAGTTTAAAGATTAAAAGCAAACTGCACTTTGAAAAGTTTGTCTGCATTGACTGATGAAAGACACAACACCATGGTTAAATTTAACGTAAAAACAGAAAACGTGGCTTAATTTTACCTCTTAAAGATGACATCTACATTACAACACACGGAAGAATATATTGTGTTGGGCAGGTAATGGTTCATAGTGTGCCCATCAGAGTAAGCTACAGCACCTCCACAATCCGTATGAATGCTAAACTTATGACCATTGCACAAGCAGCTTTGTTGTTGGGAACGGATCAATTAAGACAGTATGACAAGTTATAATTTAACTTTTTAATTTAATTCCACACATTCTATAATTTTAATAGATAAGTGCAATCCACATATTATATCATAATGGCATGAAGGCATTATTATTAGAAGAAAATATTTCAGCAAAAACATTCGGAGCCATGACAGACACTAATAGCATTATTGTATATTCAAAGTTGGGTGTCTTTACACAAGCTTAACCTGTAAACCTCTTTACTAAAAATTATTGAATTATTATTAAATAGAGTGTAAAGAACAGTAAGCTGCCTCACCAGTCTCATAAGCAAACAGGTAAATGGCAGCTTGTGACACCCAGGTGCATTCATGTTTTAAAGCAATAAAAAGTATGGAGTCGAACATTCTGGGTTTGAATCCAATATCCAATTGTTGTTTTTATGGAGTCTGTACATTTGAACTGTGGCTTGCAGGGGTTTTCATATATGTATTACGGTTTCTAGTTAGGGAAACTGGGGATTCCAAACCGCCCCTTGCGAGTGAGAGTGAGCAGTTATCTGAGCACAAGAGGGCCATGCAATGGACTGGTGACATATCCAGTGCTGTTTCCTGCCTTGTGCCCACTTCTGTCACAACAGACCTCTTGGCACTGCAAAAGTGAATGGCATTACAAATTAGTTTGAGACTGTTGTGTATATTGAGGCAAAAGAGCTTTGTTTCCCCATGATAATTTAAGAAATTAACAAAGCTACTTGTCTCTGAAAGACACATTAATGTTTACTTTCAGATAACATGTTTAAACAATATTATCTTATTTGCAAAGAGCAACAGATTAATATAATAGCTTTCTGAAAACATTGCTTTTTATAAACACCTGCACATTTTCTTTGCCAGAAATCCTAGATTTAGCCTAAATGCATAAATGTCTGTATTGCTTATGAAGGGGGTTGTAAAAAGGTTTGTGCTGAATGACATGAGAAAATTATGCTTATTTTACTTTAGAAAAAAAGGCAGTGCAGGATTATTCAATAGCATCCCATTGATAGAATACCCAGCTGTTAGTGATGAAATGCTTCTCTTTACGGATGAATCAGAACAAACAAGTGATGTAACACGCATTGAATATTAAACTGCAGTGCTAAATGAAAATACTAGGTTCCTGGGCAAAGAAGATATTTAGTTAGGCCTGGAAACTACAACATACTGTGACATAATTTTAAGGGATTCAAGCAAATGCAAAACAAAATGCATTGAGGGGAAAAAAAACAAACAAAACACATAGTTGTTGACAACTGCGGCTATGTAAACTGCTGCTCAGAAAGACACCAGATGATTCCATACCATACCAATCCAGCAAAATGTTGCTTTAGCTGTCTAATGTGTGATCAGAAATCTCCTGGGACACAGTGCATTCCCTCTGTCATCAGCAGCAAATGTTGACCTAACTTCCTAACTTCACCTGAATGACTCAATCCCACCAATGTGAATGATAAAAGAGACTTCTATTCTGAACCACAAATGTTTTGATTCCACAGCTGAATGCAAGCATTTCTCTCAAAAACAATTAAGATAATGTCTTAGGCAGGCATATATACATGTGGCACAGACAAGAGGCCTTTAACATCAGGATTTATTGGAAAAGTTAAAATAAAAAACTCTAATATTTTATATATATATATATATATATATATATATATTTATATATAGTGGTCCAGATCTAATTATGCAATTTGCATTACGCTAGAACTTAAGTTTATTACATAGAAAATGACCCGAAAAATCCTAGACCATTGAGAAGTGTGTGAACTAACGACATGAAGAATTGTCTTTGCGCCGAACTGGAATCGTCCCCGCATAAATCAGTCATCCAGACGATCTGGATCTGCATAATTAGATCTGGACCACCCTGTATGTATTATGTGTAATATATATATTATATATATATAAATAAACATACCAATTTACAAATTAGGGCAGCTGACACGGCAGCAAGCGTCCAGATTTAAATCTGAGAAGTATTTTGCATTCTATTTATTTGCAAATTTATTCTTAGAAGTGAGGTGAGCATGATAATTAAAGATACATCTGATTAAAAATAAAAAAGCCAAATGGTCAACATGTTTGTATTTAATAATCACAAGTTATAAAAAGTATTTATTTTACCAAAATATAGCATTTGCATCAATGGTCACTACATTAACGACATTATTACTAATTATTATTAGGTTGTGTTGTGACAAAAGTATTTCTGCTCCACCCCTTCTTTGCTATAAAACGATATCAAAACCTCCAAAATGCATTCTGTATTCATGAGTGAATTTGCTTACTTACATAAATATGGCATATCACAAACATTTATTGAATTAAAGCTAACATTTAAGCTTGTAACTACATTTTACAACTTACATAAATATCTGTATTAATAATTACAATTGTCTGTACAGTATTTGTCACATTTAAACTTCTGACCTTTTAAATTTCCAGTTCTGAAACCATGTCATGACTTCACTCCCAGTTTGTAAAACACATGGATACCAAAGTACCTAGTGTATTTCATAATGTCAATCTTACTTGCAACTCAAGTTTTTTTTTTTCTTTGCACGCTAACCTCAAAGTATCAATTAGTTTGTTTCACTGCTTAAAATGAGTGAAATAAAGTACATACTGTATTGTACATTTTTGCAGGTGCTTGTCATTCTATCAGACAGCTCATTTCCCAATACACCCTTTTGTGTCACCACTACTCATTTTCATGATTTTTTTGGCCTCTTCATCACACTTTTCTGTTTCAATCCCCTCCACTGAAATCTGGATTAGACATAGATTGCAAGGATTCATTTGTTTTTATCAGTTTAGAATTGCTTTGTGTTTCCATGTTTTTAAATTAATCTGTAACTTTATGCATGTGCATTACAGCCTACTAATTAAATCACATGGCAGATCTGACTGGCACATAACGGGGCTCAATCAGCATCTGTAGAAGTGCTGCAGAGCAGGGGTCGATCAAGCAGCAGCATGTTGAGTGACAAAGTTTGTCAAAATGTGCAGGATTTGGTGCACACACAAATGGTGCAATTCCCAAAGTGGAGATCAGGAATGTCTTAACTGCACTTATTTCGTACAGTAGGTAAGACTTATTTTGTTATTAGGGAATATATACATTGTGTACATACTGTACACAATGCCAGTGTCAAAAGATAGATTCTAGCTAAGCCCGGAAAACAATTTCACCATAACCAGCAAACATTCAGTGCTTTATCCTTTCTTTACACAATAGTAAACCTACTCTTCCATTTCAAAAGCAGTTATGCCACAGATAATGAACATAAATGCTTACACTATATGTGACTTTAGCTTTGTGTGCATTCTTTGCATTCAGTCACTGCAGTCTGTGTTGCCAGGCTGCTTGCTGCTTATCGACACATTTACAAGACAAAAGATGCTGACGGAGAGGTGCGAAGGGATTTAAGGTGGGACGGATTTACGAGTTTCTTTGCAGGATTTGGTCATTCTAGTGTTAATTAATCAAAATGATTTTTTTTTAAATTAATTTGTCTACATTGGTCTTAAACTTTCGACAGTTTGATTGAAAGTCTGCCATGCTAACCACTTAACCAGCACTGATAATTTTTCACATTTATGTGTGCTGGCTAAAAGCACTATACAGTATATACAGTAGACCCCTGCGAAGTCGCGGTTCAGAATTCGCGGCCCGAGTCATTCACGGATTTTTTCCTTAGAACCTAACTAATAATTGTTAGCGGAAACCGCAAATATCCTACACAATTTTTATGGCTTTTTTCATGGCAATACTGTACTGTAGAGAGAACAGGAAACAACTGTAGAGAAAACTGCAACTTGGGATGGTGAAAGTAGCCAATAGAATTTGAAACTGCAACTCCCAGCAGTCCCTGCAGTGGCTCTGATTGGTCTTCTGCTGAGGGTGCTGGGGCTGTTGAGGTCAAAGGGTGTCGGGACGGGTTTTAAAAAGGGGGCCGGTGACCAAAAGCAAAAAAAAAAAAAAAGGTTTTTGTAATTTGCACTTCAAGTTCCTGTCTGTCTGCCTTCTGTTGGGTTACCTGTACTTATTCATTTTGTCCTGGATCGTTTCGTGCATCTGTATTGTCTGCTGTCTGCCTGTGTACATGAGGACTGTAAGTGGATTCATGGACATCCTGCAAAGAAAGGAGCATTCCTGAACCCATCCACCTGTCTTCACTCGATTGTGGCTTCTCGTGCAACACTTACTTAAAAGCCTGAACAGTACCTGTCCTTTTTGGCTGATTGCTTTGTTTCTCTCTTCTCCTCCCCCAGACATTCTCAGCTCCTGTTGGGGGTTGTGCTCCCCTATGATGTTTGTCTATTGTTTAATCGATAATTACCTACATACTGAGCTCGTTTTACTTCTGAATGAGACACGTTTGTTTGAAGTGTTTAAATAAAGTTCTTGTCTGTACAATCTCCTGTGTTTCTGTAACCCAAGCGTGACACCCTGCAGTACTGCAGCCGCACTAAAATTAGCCTGCCAGCGTCGGCACACCCGTGATTTACATGCATGGCGCCAGTTGTACTTTGTACATATTGTTCCCGTAGTTTTTTAAATGTTTTTACAGTTCATTAGCAGTGTGTAAAATGATCAGTGTTACAGTAATTGTGATGCTCTTTGCATGAAAGAAAAAAAAAAAAGTGTTCCATTAAAATTTCACTTTTTCTTTGTTAATTGTGACGTTTACTTAAAGTGCAGCAAAAAAGTATTTGGCATCCAGGGATGCATAAACCCCCAAGTATGTGGCAGTTAAAGCCCCAAGATGCCGCCGAAACGAGCTGCACCGTCTAAGGCTTCTGGCAATGAAAACGCGCTTGCATAAATCACAGTACATATAGCAGTAACATCGGTATTTTACATTCTAGCACTGCGGGAGACATAGCAGTACAGTATATAAGTTTACCTTTACATTCTTTATTTTTACGTAATGTATTAAGCAGAGTTTGAAATTAAATTAAAGTGTTTTGGGGGCATATTTAGGGTTTAAACTATGAAAATGGGCATTTTTTTCAACCACATCCAAAATTTGTGGTTTTTCACAATTCGCGGGTGCTCTAGGAAAGTAACCCCCGTGAATTTTGGGGGTGTACTGTATGTGTAATTGCTATAAGTATAATAAGGAAATGAGAAATTTAAATTTGAAGTCATTAACGTACAGATCCCAGGTCAAAACTGATGAAATATTGCATTGTCACTGGAAATCAGTATGCATACAAAGTTAAGGACATACTTTTGGTACAAGTGGGTGAAAAAATTATGGCAAAATTTGACCTAAACAAACAAAGACAACAAGTTGAATAAAATCTTGTAAAAAGACAGATGCTCTACACAAAGCCCAGAAAACAGTGACTAGACTGATTCCAGGACTGCAGGGGATGAGCTATGTGAAAAGATTAAAACAATTTAGCGTTTTTAGTTTACACAAAAATGAAATTAAGAAGTGACATATTTCAGTGTTCAAAATTATGAAAGGAATCAGTACAGTGGATCAACACTGTTACTTTAAAATGAATTTAACAACCAAAAATGAACACAGTTGGAAATTTGTTGAGGATAAATTTTACACAAAGAAATTTTTCTTCACACAAAGGACCACAGACGCATGGAATAAGTTACCAAGTGGTGTGGTAGACAGTAGGAGTTTAGGGACCTTCATAGCTCAGTATTATTCATACGTTGATGTTATTTTGGAGGAATTACATGTATAGGATTGAAGAGCTTTGCTGGGCTGAATGACCTGTTCTTGTCTAAATCTTTCTAAGGTTCTAACAGAGCTGGGAAATGGAATCGGCTAAAAACCACAGTAAAGGTCTAGTTGCAATACAAATGAAGAGCAGCTACAAAATTTCCAGCAAATCATGATTACTGTTTATGATCAATTTTTTCTGAAAACTACTACATCACTGTAGTAATTAATAGTCCATATACTAATTCCTGTTTAAAGCAATACAACATGAATAAAGAGGTTAAAAAGTAAAATGCTGTCCATTATACTATGGACATATGAAAACATTAATTACAAGTAATTATTACTGTCATATCTTATGACTGAAAACTCATGAAAGCTGCTGACAGGTCAGAACCTTTATTAGGAGTCTATTTTAAGATAAGGTTCCCTCACATAGCACCAAAATAGCCTCACCAACAGTCTCAAACTTAAATCTTAAATTATGGGGAATTCCACATTCTACTGTAATCAATATAAAAAAAGATACTGAACTTAAAAACAATTTAACATAAACGATCAGCCAGAAATGGTGAAAACTGCAGGATAAATATAGACTGGTATCCATATTAATAGAGAACTGGAAGATACTCAGCCTCTCTGAGAGGAGGAACTTGAGATGTCAGGGAGAAACAGTTAATTCAATTGGCTTAACTATCAAACATCCAATTTAAATACACCAACAGTCCAACACAGCTTCCACTACAATAAGAACCTGAAAGGTCAGCTGAGCAGCACAGTGCTATACATATCAAGGCAAGTACGGGATCTAGTAATTAAACTTCAGTTTCTAACTTTTGTTGTTCACCTAACGTATGAAACACAGTAAAGAAACAGTGATATGCAATGTGGCACAAGACCCTTTAATATTAATAGATACAAAGTTATTTATCATATATTTCCTAATCAAAATCTTAAGTCTCTTCAAACATGTTTATCATTTTTTGGATGCTACAAATAAATTATACATATTTTCAAAAACAATCCAGTTCAGTGCAGCCTAAGATCAAAAATGTATCCTGGCAACACTGGGCGCAATGCAAAAACCAGCCATAGATAGGGTGGCATTTCATTAAAGGTCCCACTCACATTTCAGGATGTGGACGGAAAATCCACAGACACGTGGAGTTTTCATGTGTTCCCCATGATCTGGGCAGCACCTTAAACTCAGGATGCTGGATTGGTGAAGCAGAAACAAAAACCACTGTGCCAACTATGCTATCCAATAAGGAAATTAAGAAAAATTAAAGTATTATACTTCTAATAAAATACATTTTCACAAAAAATGTACATTTAAAAAAAAAAATTAATTTATTTAACAGAAACAGATGCTTACAACTATTACTGTAAGACAAAGTAACCACTGTCATACACACAAGCCGCAGGGGCGATTCCTTGGTGTTGAGCAGGGAAAAGCAGGGAGGTATAAGACCGAAGCACAATCATTTAACCAGATCAGCATTGTTTCCTTTTTGAGTGGAGGAGGAGTACTGGAGCAAACGCTGGTCTCATTTCAGCTCAGGGGCCTCATTTATAAAGCTTGCGTATACACAAAAAGAAGCTTGAAATGTGTGTACACAACTTCCCATACAAACATCAGAATTTATAAAAGAAAACTTGATATTTTGAAGAAACTGGGAAATGGCAACACTGAACAAGTAGAGAAATGCATCTAAACCAGCTGAATAATGAGTCGCATAATACCACATACCATCAACCCATTACTATAATGTGTGTTGATAACATCAATATATTTCACCTTAAAAGTGATGGATATCATAAACAGACTTGTATTTTAGTTTCCTTTTAACAGGTCCAGTGCTGCGTATTTGCACTGTAGAACTTTTTTGGTTATTTGTCAGTTTATATTAGCTACCTGTTGTCATTTCTCCGGGAACTGGATGACAGGTCAGGAATATCTCCGCTAAGCTTCACTCCATCATGCCCACGGTGCTGGAAGCCATTAATCGAGCAGTAAGGCACTACATCCAGTTTTTGTAGGATGTGGGTGGACATACATAAAACCATCCATCCATTATCCAACACGCTATATCCTAACCACGGGGTCACGGGGGTCTGCTGGAGTCAATCCCAGCCAACACAGGGCGCAAAGCAGGAAACAAACCCCGGGCAGGGCGCTAGCTCACCCATACATAAAACATAACATGATTTTGCCAACATAAAAAGACAATTTGCAGCAGTGTCTTGCTTTCCTAACATAACTGGAGCAATTTAGTGCGCTCATATTGCGATAAAGACACCTAGCGAGAATGAAGCTGCTTTCATAAACCATGAAGAGTGACACTACATTAATATACAACTCCTCTGTGATGCCAAGATGAGCCTGACAAACATTGTGGCTCAGTGGCCAGGGTCAACCCATGATTAATTTATTTTAAGGCAAAGCAACTTTGACAGACGTAATGGTGATGGAAGTGGTGGCTGGCTTATTGGAAAAGTAACTGGCTGAACCCACCACTTTTCATATGGACTGTACTATTCATTGTAACAGCAATCATGACATTATATGTGACAAGTAATAGAAGCTACCTTCTCAGATGCTGGCTCCTTATACTTTTCCCTAATCCCAAGAACAGAGGAAGAGTACTTTAATGTCATGCATGTCCTTAAACTCTCGTTTGCAGAGTGCTGCTAGAAGCTTGTGCAGGTTGTGGTGTCTTCATGCATCAGCTGGGAAGTTGTTTTAAAATACATATATTTTTGATTTCATGCAAAGTTTAATAAATGAGGCGCCAGGTCCATATATACCCAGCAAAGCTACCGGATGTTAAGCCCGGACATTCATTCTGGACCCTGATCCTGCAGAGGACAGATCACTGAAATCAAGCACATCTTGAGAGACCGACCTACCTGTTAATTTTGTATTTTTACTACTCTCTGTGAAGCTTTTTCTTTTACTACCATCCTTATTAAAAGGGGCTTACTCTTTTGGCACCCCAACACTCTCTGTGGCTTCTCTGATACACCATACATGGATGAACTGTGGTTATTTAAAAGTTATGTTTAGTTTATCAGTGCTGACTTTACTTTTAAGCAAAGATATTAAAAATTAAACTATATCCGTATGGTTATTTGAGGACACGTGTTCATTTAACTGCTTCAGCGATCACTTGAACCACTCAGCACTAAGATTTGAAACACATTACTGGAGACTACACTAACTGATTCTCTTTTCAGAGCAAAAATGGCAATTAACCAAACTGAAAACACCCACCAACATCCCAACAAGTTTTACTCTTTATTGTATTAAATGTAAAATGTATTGTCAAATTTACTTTTAGCTGTTGTAGCACAATATGCCAAGGAAGAGGCTTATGAAGGATTCCTAGCTAAAAATGGTAATTCACATGAATGGTTAACTTTTAAAGTTGCTACTGAATATAAATGCTTAGTTCTTGTGTTTAATATGCATGACAATTACAGATACCTTACATTCTAATACATAATCATTTTACGTAAAGTGCATGCTAGGGATCAGGTTACATATTAGATTAACTCTGCTGCTCTACTGAAACAATGTAGAAGATTTTGGAAAAAAGACTGCTCAAATACCATGCAAATGACATGAGGAATTACCAATTAGTTAACAGACTTGATGCTTTTGACACTCAGATTTAAGATCTGTAATTAAGGCTGTATTACATTGATGGCCTCATTCGGAAATGAATGTTATCTAAATCTTAGAAATTATAGATTACATTATTTGTCATAGGCTCATATTAATTACTTTTTAAATAAAGAATAAACAGAAAGCATGTTTACGTTCATGAATACAGGTGTTTGAAACATTTACTAGAAACCAACCACCATATTAATAAACATATGCCTCAGTTGCCTTTAGGCATTTCAGGATATAAAAATCTGTTTGTCTATCCATAAATACATAAAAAGATGAACTGTCTAACCAAATTGAATCTGACAACATATACTATATGTTGAGTTGGGTACAGAATCTGTATTATTTATTTTGAGTCACCACGAGGCAGTAGAATGTGCTAAAGATAGCGGTTTAGAAGAAAGAGGAATTGCTGAGAGATTTGTTTTTACTGAAAAGGTTAAATAATTTTATTGGCTTCATTCAATGTAGCTTGTCGGTGCAGAAAAAGTGAATAACTACAGTGTAAAACTTGCAAAATTATTTTTAATTTGACAGCAAGCAGAACAAATATTTACATCAGCAGCTGCACACAATCTTTACGTTTTAAATCACATTTATGTTAATTCAGTTAAATACAAACAGAAAAGCATGACGCTTAATGCAAGTAAGATTGATATAAAGCCTCTTGATTGAGGGCAGCACATCAGCCCGGGGCAGGACTGGTATTAAAGGGAAATCAAATCAAACTACAACAAAGGTGCATGACTCTCTGTGAGAGAGATTATATAAGATGAGCAGGAGGCCAGGACCTTTCCACGGGACAGCTCCAATGGACAATCAGCATTATGTACCTTTAACTAAAGCAGAACTTAGTGATCTCAAAAGGTGATCAAGCTGTCTTAAGCCACAGACTTCACATAAAGGCTAATTGCTGGATGGAAGATATGCTAGGATTCAGAAAGACACAAACGGGAAGAGGGACTATTTTGATGTGATACCTGGAAGGTAGGTAGGCAAATGATCCACTTCATTATAAAGAAAGGGGAAGAGACTTGGTATTAGGAAGCACAGAGCGGCTGCAGAACTTTGTTTTATTGTTATTTCATTTCTTGCTTTTTTTTGTTTTCAAAGTGTGTTTGCTTACAATATGATGTGTACCTACTGTGGACACCTTATTGGTCTGCATGAAACAACTTGCCACCTAGTGAACCACTTTTGCTGAAATTTGGCACACTTATCCTTCAAGAAAATTTCTTGGGAAAGTTCAGCTTTCATTGCAATATAATGAATACAGAAATTTCAAAATTTCTTATTAAAAAGCATTGGCGAATTTGCAAACCTGTCTATCTTAAAACCGAGAACATTCTGTGTGAATTCAACTACAGATTATTTTACTGCTGCGAATTTACCTTGACAGATATTAGTTAAGCTTGTATTTTTTTGGATATGTTCCTCTTAATTGCTCCTGACAACTAAACGGATCCCCAATACAAGTTAATGAAAGTCAGACGCATGTGTACAAAAGCCACTTGTCCATCAGCTCTCTTTTCCTGCTGTTTGAGGTAATTTAAACATAAAAGAAAAAGAAAATATAACTTACTTATCTAGAAATAAATCTAAGAGGAAAAAAATATGCAAGCATCACTATGTCAGCTTAGACTGAACAAATATGCACTTGGTATTTACATTACAATAAAAACTACCTCAGGGCTGCATTACCTGAAAATTATAATGATTCAGCATTTCTTTGCATTATAAATTAATTAGCAAAGCTGAAGTAACAATTCCACCTTGAGACTTATTATATATGCCTATTAATATTAAGTTTAAAATGTTTTAACCACAATTAGTCACAAACACTCCACAACCAACAGCAACACATCAATCAATGCCATTTTTACATCATTTGAACTGGCACCTGCTGCCTTTGAAAGCTATTATGCCACCATAAGCCTATCTGGCACTGTTTGGTACCGTTAACAAGCATGTACGGGTAGTCCCCAAGTTACGGAAATCTGACCTACGACTTACGAACAGGGCCGCAGCTGTGACGCATGCGCCTCAGTAACTGCCGCTCCGTCATCTTCGGCCTGGGGACGCTGCAAGTTGTGGCTGGAGGTGGGCGATTTCGCTGCTCGCGCAGTGTAGTGTCCCTCAGCGGCTCCCGGCAGCAAGCAGTGACCCGTGGTCCATAGTCACCGGGGGCCACAGCTATCGCTCGTGTGCAGGACGAAGGCTTGATGACCCACCATGCCAACACAGCTACTGCTACTGACTGGATGGAGCAGAGGGGGGGCGTTTCACTGCCCACCCATCACACACAGCTGCCCTGTTCGTTCTTGGTGGGCGGCTGGTGATGCTGCAAGTAGTGATCCGGTTGTGGCTGAACAGAGGCCATTGAGGGTGAATGGGGCAGCGGGGGTAGCATTGTAGTGTGCCTTAGATGGCTGCCTGTTGAATGGGGGCAGTGGTAGGCTATTCACTACCCGCCTTTGGCCACACCATGTTCGTTCTCGGTGGGCGGACGCTGCAGGCAGCATACTGTAGTGGAGGTGACTGTGTAGTGGGCGGGGGGTGAACTGCCCCTCGCCACCGCCATTCATTCTCAATAGCAAGCCTGCTTGTACTGTTATGCACATAGCAGGAAGTTGTCTCGTCAGTACATCAGACGTGTTGACGACAGGTGCCTTCCTGCTGTGATAGCGTGTACAGTGCTGTGCAGAAGAGCTCATCTTAACCTTTTGTCTTCACCCTTCAAAAATGTCTCTGAAACACAAATCTGATGCAAGTGCTGGTGATACAGTAAAGAGAAAAACCATCACCATTGAAAATAAAGTAGAAATAATAAAAAGGTCAGAGAGAGGTGAAACTCCATCTTTCATTTGCAGAGCACTTGGTTACAGTCGGTCAACAACAGCATTTATTAAAATAATGTACCTGTTCCAACTTACATACAAATTCAACTTAAGTACAAACCTATAGTCCCTATCTCATACGTAACCCGGGGAACTGCTTGTATTTAATGTAGTCTAGTAACACATGTAATTGCATTCTGTTGTCTCTCCTCTTTTTCAATATGACTCACTGTTAAAAACCTTTATTAAAGAAAAATGTGATAACTGACTCTTTAAAGTAGCAAAAAAAAAAATGTAAACAATTTGTAATAAGGTTTCCCAAGGTGAACCTGTGGAAGGATCATTACCAGCCGTTCAGGAGTGAGAGTGGAGGGTCTGCCAAACTTGTCTCCCCCTACCAATCATCCTGCGGAAACCTAACCCCAGTTTTCCCCCCATAGGACCAATGCTTCAGTATCCAAGATTTTAGAATCCACATGGTTTTTCACGTGTCCTGTGTATGACGTTAAATTGCATCCGGCCCTGCAAGTTGTCCTTCATCTTGCAGGAAAATTATGGGGGTAGGTGGCAGGATTGGCACTCCAGCCACTGTAAAAAAACTTCACAAAGCTCCGAGACTACAGAAAGGGCTCCTTTTTTCTCCTCCCAAAGGAAGGCTGCTCGCATCATGAGGCGGCCCATACTGGTGGGCACATGGAACGCGTTGTCTCTCCGGCAAGATGATCATCTTCCTCTGCTGTCGAAGGAGCTGCATAAACTCCGCATTTCAGTGGCGGCACTCTCTGAGGTGCGCAGACCGGGGACTGGCCAGATCTCCGTAGGTGGATACACCTTTTATGGGTCTGGTTGGTCTGATGGCTGTCATACTCGGGAAGCAGCTGGTGGTGTAGTGGATTGGCTTCTTCCAATGGTGTCTGATGTCACTCCTTTAAACAAGCGTATGAGATTCAGATTACAGCACTCTCTGGGTGCCTTGTCTGTTGTCTCAGTGTATGCTCCAACCGTGGTGAGTGATGTCTGGCGAGGGAGACATTTTATTCGCATCTTTGCTCGGTGGTTGATGGGTGTCCACAAGGTGACATTCCTCTGGTCATCGGTGACTTCAATGAAACCACTGGCACTGGCTATGAGGATTGTCTCTGTCTCCATGAGCGTGAGCGTGGTGAAAGTTGCTCCATGTTCCTTGACTTTGCAAAAGGTCAGGGGCTGCGAATCGCTGGATCCTGGTTCCAGCGCCCTAAACCACATCGTTGGACTTGGTACTCCAATACTGGTGGTGCAGTGAAGGAGATCGATCTCATCCTCGTGGGCAGACGCTGGAGGCTCTTGCAAAACTGTAGGGTCTACAGAAGTGCCCAGTTTGTGAATTCTGACCACAGACTTGTTGCTACTCTTAGGATCCAGCTTAGGTCCAATAGGTTACCACCTACTAGGAAAATGAACCTGGACTTGTCCAGACTCCAAGACCTGGCTATTTCTAATGAATTTGCACACAGTTTTTTGTAAGGAACTTTCAGATTTAGGTACGAATGCCGATCCTAACGTGATGTGGGAGACCTTCCATGACAAGACCCTGAAGGTTGCGGAGGGCTGTGTTGGTGGTACCGGTGTTCCCAGAAGGAGGTGTTTCATCTCGCAGGGCACCCTGGATATCATTGAGAGGAGTCGCAGCACACGGCTCAATGGCAACTCTGGTCTGTACCGGGAACTGAGAAGGACGGCTGCGAGGGCTCTGAGGGCAGATAAAGAGGCGTTTGTTAGAGGAATCTGTGAGCAAGTGACCCACCACGTCCTGCCTACAGAGGAATCGAAGCATTACGCACATCTGAATCTGTTCCTCGGAGAGTCGCAGTCAGGGCAGCTGATGGAATGGTCCTTACAGATGACACTGCAGTTGTGACCTGCTGGGCTGGCTACTTTGGGCAGTTGTTCAAAGCTGATCCTCCGGCTAGGATGTTGGATATCTCTGGGTCCGTGGTTCTTGAGGCTGATCCTCCAATTAGCTGTGAACCACCCAATCTCACCGAGATTGCACAGGTGGTGAACAAGCTGAGGCGGGGAAAGGCTGCAAGGATCTGTGGTATCTGGGGTGAACTTCTCCAGGCTGGTGATAAGGCTGTCCTCCTGGCATTGCAAGCAATCTTTGCTTTCATTTGGGAGACTGGCATCATCCCAACTGACTGGAAAATGGCGTTCGACAGGGGTGTGTTCTTGCTCCTACTTTGTTCAATGCTTGTCTGGACTGGGTGTTGGGTAAGGTCATGGGGTCCGGTGGCTGTGGGGCATCTGTTGGTGAAGAAAGATTCACAGATCTTGACTTTGCTTACGATGCTGTGATCTTCGCGGAGTCAATGGAGGCTCTGATTAGTACGCTCAAGAGACTGAGTGAGGAGTCCGAGTCTCTGGGCTTGCGAGTGCTCTTGAAAAAACCAAGATCCAGGCCTTTAATAACCTCTTGGGCACAGCCATCAGCAGTGTGTCTGTTTGTGGAGAGAGTGTTGACCTTGTTGAGAGGTTTACTTACCTTGGCAGTGACATTCATGTCTCTGGTGACTCTTCCTGTGAAGTCAGTAGACGGATTGGGAGAGCATTGGCCGGTCATGAGGTCGCTGGAAAGGGGTGTGTGGCACTCCCGATATCTATGCAAAAGGACAAAGGTCCAAGTCTTTAGAGTCCTAGTGCTTCCTGTCTTGCTACATGGTTGCGAGACATGGACACTATCCAGTGACCCGAGACGAAGACTGGACTCTTTTGATACTGTGTCTCTCCGGAAAATCCTTGGGTACCGTTGGTTTGACTTTGTGTCGAATGAGCCACATTACCTGCATTGTGAGGGAGCGTCAGTTACAGCACTATGGCCACATGGCGCGTTTCCCCGAGGTTGATCCGGCTCGTAAGATCCTCATTGTTGGGGACCCGAATGGCTGGCCAGGCCAAGGGGTCGACCACGTAACACCTGGCTGTGGCAGATAGAGGGTCATTTCCGGAGGGCGGGACTTGACCACGTGTCTGCCTGGGGTGTTGCAAACCGGGATCCCAAGTTGTTTCGCCGTGTAGTGGGTGCGTCAACGCACTGTACCAGTGCATGCTCCCCAGCTTGATGGGCTTTCATGAATGTAACACTTTCGGAATACAAAAATTGACTAACTATAAAAATAATAATAAATTAAAGTTAATAACAAATTAGTTAAAGTTGCTGTACACAAAGTGACTTATGATGTGTGGACATTTTCTAACTTTTTTCTGTACTTTGGTTTCTTCCAGTTTTTCAAATCCTGTGTGTTAAATTGAATAATAAATGCTTTTTCATAGGTGAACCTCCTTTTTACTTATTTAAAGTGTAGAAAGATGCAAGGGAAGTTGTCTTTTGTCAAAATAATAATAGTGGAAAAAAAAAACTAATGATTGTGTTACTGTACGCACAAGGAAACAAAAGGTACTGAAGGTTGTGAAATGCAATTATCAGCCCCACTCTGACAAACAGGAAAAAGCGAGATTAGTATATGAAATTACAAGGGTAAATGTGGAATTACTACTATACCTTAAACATATCCCCCTAAAGCACCTTTGCCATTCACATTCCTGAACAGGAGAAGAAGTTCATTGTTCCAAAACTGTTTTGTTTAGCTTTTTTGTTCACTCCACACTAATGAAGTGAACCGTAGGCATAACCTACTGAAGCCGAAGGAGCTGAGTAAAATGGATCATAGAAATAAACGTGCAGCTCCTATATGGCAGCCAAATGATGACCCACCACACTGCTATTTAGTTGGCTAGCTCTGCTCACATGAATCCCCCTTGCTGTATTCTGTAGATTGATAATGTTCTTAGACAATTGCCTGCTTTAAAAAATGAAAGCGTTTTCTTATTCACCTATACTACCCGTGATCACTTACCTACCAGCGACTGGAACAGTCTGGTTTTACACCTAAGAAGTCTACCATCAACCGCATCCTGGCACTGAGGGTTCTCATGGAGTGCAAACGCAAATATCGCCAGAGCTTCTTTGCAGCCTTTGTTGATTTTCGTAAAGCATTTAACTCAGTTGATCGAGCTGCTGGATATCATGGCCAGCCTGTACACTGGTACTGTGAGCGCTATGCAGAGTGGAGGCAGAACCTCTGTATTTTTCCCTGTTGATTCTGGGGTTCGTCAGGGGTGTGTTCTTGCTCCTACTCTGTTCAATGCTTGTATGGACTGGGTGTTGGACAAGGTCGTGGGGTCCAGCGGCTGTGGGGCATCCGTTGGTGAAGAAAGATTCACAGATCTTGACTTTGCTGACGATGCTGTGATCTTCGCAGAGTCAATGGAGGCTCTGATCGGGGTGTTCATAAGAGACTGAGCGAGGAGTCTGAGTGTCTGGGCTTGCGAGTGTCCTCGATAAAAACCAAGATCCAATGACTTCATGGGCACAGCCATCAGCAGTGTGTCTGTTTGCGGAGGGAGTGTCGACCTTGTCAAGAGGTTTACTTACCTTGGCAGTGACATTCATGTTTCTGGTAACTCTTCCTATGAAGTCAGTAGACAGATTGGAAGGGCATGGGAGGGTCATGAGGTCGCTCCCAATATCTATGCAAAAGGACGACGGTCCAAGTCTTTAGAGTCCTGGTGCTTCCTGTCTTGCTATATGGTTGCAAGACATGGATGCTATCCAGTGACCTGAGATGAAGTCTGGACTCCTTTGGTACTGTGTCTCTCCGGAAAATTCTTGGGTACCGTTGATTTGACTTTGTGTTGAATGAGCGGTTGCTCATGGAGTCCTAAATGAGGCACATTAACTGAGGGAGCGTCAGTTATGGCAATACGGCCATGTGGCGCGTTTCCCCCCGAGGGTGATCCAACTTGTAACATCCTCATTGTTGGGGACCCGAGTGGCTGGACCAGGCCAAAGAATCGCCAGATAGAAGGTAATTTCCGGAGGGTGGGACTGGACCATATGTCTGCCTGGTTGGTTGCCAACCGGGATCCTGAGTTGTTTCGTCGGGTAGTGGGTGCGGCAATGCACTGTACCAGCGCATGCTCCCCGACTTGACTTGACTATGCTACCCAGCTTCTGAGAGCTACCAATCACTAAGATGCAAAATGGTTTCCATATTTACACTTCACACAGTAAAGAAGCTTCTAAACAAAAACTAAATGAAATACACATATTCCAGAATATAAAGAAAGTCACACAAGAAGACTAAATACTCACGAATTAAAAAGTTAAACTGAAATCAGACTTCCTTAAACTGTTGCTCTCCTGAAAGTCTATAAAAGTGAGTCTGTTCATCAGCTCACAGACACCTGGTAAGGACACCAGCTTTACCTTTAGGTAAGGTTACCTATTCACATCTGTGTATGCCAAAAGCTGTGCAATCCAGACGCAGCTCAGACAGACACAGACTGCCTGTAGGTAATCATTACACTGTAAATTAAATACTAAATTTTCAACCGCCGAAACAATTATTATTGACAGGGACACACGCGCGCACACAGCAACAAACACTGTCCAAGTTTCTTTAAACAAAAGCCAATCAGTTATCAATAACCGTAAATGACAATCAGACTGTAAGTTACTGTATCTTTGGTGTCGCATTGTGTGTACCCGTTGTTTCTGTGGAAACAAAATAAAAGGGCTCATATAAAGTAACTGAGTGGTCAAAGCAATTCCTCAAAGACAAAAGTTGGAGCACAAAATGTATCTCTTGAAAAGAAAAGAAAAATCTTACATTTTTAAAAAAGTGGCATGTCACTTGCTGAAGTCATTCCCTAAATACTACAGTATAACTGCTATTTACATAGCTTTTATATTTTATTAGGTACTATAAGTAATTAGAGAGTATACGGAAGGATGTATGTAGTTATATGAAAATACTATGGCATTTTATAAAAGGGACTTGAGCATCCGTGGATTTTGGAATTTGCGTGGGGTCCTGGAACCAATCCCCTGCAGATATGGAAGGTTAACTTTGTAGTTATATATTTATAATATATATAAAATACACACACAAATGCTAACAGTGTTGGACTGCTTCACCTGGAAAATTTCATAAAAAAAAAAGAAGAATGGGCCTTAGTTATAGTACCTTTGTTCAATACACAAGATGGTGGCGCATGTAAACACAGCTGCTTCTCAGGGTCCGGAAAAAAGTGCATGTTGTTATTGTTCTGTTTGTCCCGAGTATCCTGAGCATCTCACATTAAGATATGATCGAGAGACGCCACGGACTATAAAGTGCAAACATGAAAAGCTTGTGGAAGATCACAGACTTCCCTTATTGAAAGAGGAGCTACATGGTCTTGCACAGCTGCAGAGGTCTCCAGAGTCATCTGATAGAGCTGACCAGGGTAGGACATGCAAGAAACAGTATGCGTGGAGAAGAAAGCGGAGGAGAGGGCTGGTGTGAGGGCAAGACTAAAAGCAAAGCTGAACAGACTACCATCCTATTGCTTTTACTCACCAAGTTTTGCTCCTTGGAAAATCAGATGGATTATCTATGGCTGAAACTACATATGCAGCATGAAGTGAGAGACTGCTATGTTGTTGTTTTGACTAAACCTAGCTTCACAACATCTCCAATGCAGCAATCTAGCTGGACAGGCTAACATACTTTCATGCTGATAGGAATGTATCAAGCTCTGATAAGACCCGAGGTGGAGGACTATGTGTGTGTATCAACAATGCATGGTGCAGTAAAAGTGAAATTGTTACAACTCACTGTTCACATCTGGTGGAATATTTGATTGTGAAGATTAATCCCTTTTACCAGACACAGGAAATCACTGTCACTCTGGTGGTGGCTATGTACATTCCTCCCAGTGTTAATACCCAGGAGGCCCTGTGGCAGCTGTATAGTTGCTATTAATTATCTAGAGACTACCCATCCAGGCAGTTTTATTGTGGTTGCTGGAGATTTCCATCACGCAAATTTAAAAATTGCAATACCTAAATTCCTCCAGTACGTCCACTTTTGGAGACTCGGATCACATTTCTGTTATGCTTTTTCCAGCATACAAAATTGTACTGATACACAGTAAGACTGTATGGAAGCAGATCAGAGTCTGGCCAGAGGGTTCAACCTCAGTACTTCAAAACTGTATAGCAAGCACTGATTGGAAATGCCACATATGACGACTTTCACATTGATGTCAACGAGTACACAAATTCTGTTGTTGGCTATATTGAAAAGTGCAGGGGTGATGTCACAGTCATCAAAACCTTCACAAATCAGGCGAATCAGAAGCTGTGGATGACATCAGAGGTCCAGAGAAGAATGAGAATCAGGGACTTCAGTTTGGGGGACAAAGTTGCCCTTGGGCTAGCAAGAACTGACCTCTCCCGAACCATCAAGAAGGCTAAGCTGGAGTACGCAGGTATAATTGAGGGAAAATTTTGTGACACCAGAGAAACAGAGCTTGTGGGAAGGGATTCAGGCCACAACGGACTACAAAATAACACCACAGTTTAAAGTCATTGATGTCTCCTGCCTTGACAGGTTGAATGAGTTCTATGGCAGATCTGAGGCACTGAATTATACATCAGGGAAGGAAACCACCCCTATTGATGGTGAGCCAGTGCTTAGACTGTGTACAGCTGACGTGAGGAAGACAATAAGCAGTGTCAATCTACATAAAGCCTCAGGACCCGATAACATAGCTGGTTGGGTGTTAAAAGACTGAGCTGCTGAGTTAGCAGGTGTTTTCACAGACATGTTTAGCATCTCTTTCCAGCAGTCTATTGTGCCTACACAATTTAACACTGCCAGCATTGCTCCTGTGCCCAAGAAAACAACTGTAACCTGCCTCAATGGCTACCAGCCTGTGGCACTGAACTCTGTCATAATGAAATGCTTCGAAAGACTAGTCATGGATCACATTAAAGCTAGTCTTGCACCTTCACTGGATCCCTTACAGTTTATGTATCATGCGAATTGGTCCACAAATGATGCAATCACACTTGTCCAACACATCATACTATCCCACCTGAAGAAAAATAACAGCTATGGCAAGATTTTGTTTATTGACTTCAGTTTAGCCTTTAATACAATCATTCCGCAACAGCTAACAGAGGAAACTTTCTATGCTCAGATTGAAAATTTGACTTTGTAACTGGATCTAGGACTTGTTACCAGAAAGATAACAGACAGTACATGTTGGTATTAAGGCATAGTTTGCCGATGATACAACAGTACTAGGACAGAGGTGGAACAGTTAGTGGCCAGGTGTGGGGACAGCAATCCTGTTCTTTAATGTCAATAAGACAAAAGAGTTAATAGAGGACTTCAGAAAAAAATGGCAGAACATCCCCCACTGCATATCAGTGACTTTCCTGTAGAGAGGGTCAGCAGCACAAAATTCATGGGTATCTACATCACTGAGGATCTCTCCTGGACTCTAAATAACATACACCAGGTCAAGAAAGCTCTGAAGAGGTTGTACTTCCTTAGGAGGCTGAAGTGAGTGAGAATCCCTCCTCACCACCTTCTACCGGGGCACTATTGAGAGTGCCCTGACAAGCTGCATCACATCCTGGTTCGGGAACTGCAGTGTGTCTGACAGAAAGACTCGGATAGATAGATAGATGCAAGAAGAAAACTCTCTGCATTGTGAGAGACTCCTCACACCCCTCTCATGAACTGTTTGATCTCTTGACATCTGGTAGGAGATATCGCTCCATACAATCAACAACAGCCAGAATGTGCAATAGCCTCTTTAGCAGTATTATTGCCTGTGGAAAGTCTCTGTAACATGCACATAACAAGCCAGTTTTTATACACATAATTTATTTTTAGCTATAGTATTTAACTGGCTATTTTACTGATTGAACTTCATGAATTTAGCACTACCTTAGTTTACTATTTTCCTTTCCCTTTTTGCATATTTTTTGGTCTTGAGTAACACAATTTCGTCCCACTACATGCTACAAATGGCTGGAATGACAAATAAAAACTTGAGTTTGAATCTTTTTTTTCCTTTTTCTTTTTTTAAACAAATGACTAATATAATTCACAAGCAAGTGTGGTGTAGTAGATTAGTGTTGGATCAGCAGAACAAGAATCTTGACTTCAGTATTGATACCTGCTTTTATACCTCAGCACCAAAATGGTTCCAAAGCAAAAAACGGCTAACTCCAAAAACCCCCATCTTACACCAGTCTCCCTACTGCTCTGTGCCATCTCACCACAGTAGAAACCACTCCCTCTTTATAGCCATTAAATCCCAATCATGTCAAAGCAATGGGTTGGGTAACAGTTCTCCATGAAGATATGATCACACAACTGCAACAGCGAGTGTTCGATGATGGGGTGGATGAGGGAGTGGGATGGGTTAAGAAGAAAACTGACATTTAATTCTGGTACCGACAATCATGAAGTGCCATTTTATAATAAGGATTTTTCTGTACATTCACCGTGAACTTCAAATCTTGAGGTTGTAGGTTTAAATCGTGGTACTGACACTGTGTGACCATGAGCAAGTCACGTCACCTGCTTGTGCTCCAACTGGAAACACAAAAGTGATACAACCAATTGTAAATGATTTAAGCTGGCTTGAACAAAAGCACCATTCAAATAACAAGTAATAATCATATTATTAGGTCACTGGAGCTGCTAACTCTTGAACATGATATATACAATTGCTCATGAGTACGACAGCAATTCACATCAGCATGGCACTACACGGTCAGCAAGGCACTACCAGATCTAAACACCAGCATGCTGAATTGGTTGCGTAATAAAGTGACTTTAGCTGCAGGTGGAAGTCCTATTTTACTTATGGTGCTAAGCAGAGTTGTGTGGCGGTGCAGCAGTCTATTAGCCAGTGAAAGTGTTGTGAAGAAGCTGTCTGTTGTTACGGTTCTGCCTTTATCCAGTCTGACAGCGGTCACAGGACATTGTATCTGTGATTGCCGGTACAACAAATAGTTCTGAGCAGGCATCAACCACAGCAGTAACTGTGGTCATTGCTGCTCTTGTGAAAACAATGTAGATAAATGCCATCAAACTCAGAGAGGGAGAGGCAAGTTTGTTGTACAACGTGAATGTCAATGACTAGATAGATAGATAGATAGATAGATAGATAGATAGATAGATAGATAG